>CM035442.1:2500-12500 GCA_020310875.1 Ceratopteris richardii
AACCCTAAACCCTAAACCCTAAACCCTAAACCCTAAACCCTAAACCCTAAACCCTAAACCCTAAACCCTAAACCCTAAACCCTAAACCCTAAACCCTAAACCCTAAACCCTAAACCCTAAACCCTAAACCCTAAACCCTAAACCCTAAACCCTAAACCCTAAACCCTAAACCCTAAACCCTAAACCCTAAACCCTAAACCCTAAACCCTAAACCCTAAACCCTAAACCCTAAACCCTAAACCCTAAACCCTAAACCCTAAACCCTAAACCCTAAACCCTAAACCCTAACCCTAAACCCTAAACCCTAAACCCTAAACCCTAAACCCTAAACCCTAAACCCTAAACCCTAAACCCTAAACCCTAAACCCTAAACCCTAAACCCTAAACCCTAAACCCTAAACCCTAAACCCTAAACCCTAAACCCTAAACCCTAAACCCTAAACCCTAAACCCTAAACCCTAAACCCTAAACCCTAAACCCTAAACCCTAAACCCTAAACCCTAAACCCTAAACCCTAAACCCTAAACCCTAAACCCTAAACCCTAAACCCTAAACCCTAAACCCTAAACCCTAAACCCTAAACCCTAAACCCTAAACCCTAAACCCTAAACCCTAAACCCTAAACCCTAAACCCTAAACCCTAAACCCTAAACCCTAAACCCTAAACCCTAAACCCTAAACCCTAAACCCTAAACCCTAAACCCTAAACCCTAAACCCTAAACCCTAACCCTAAACCCTAAACCCTAAACCCTAAACCCTAAACCCTAAACCCTAAACCCTAAACCCTAAACCCTAAACCCTAAACCCTAAACCCTAAACCCTAAACCCTAAACCCTAAACCCTAAACCCTAAACCCTAAACCCTAAACCCTAAACCCTAAACCCTAAACCCTAAACCCTAAACCCTAAACCCTAAACCCTAAACCCTAAACCCTAAACCCTAAACCCTAAACCCTAAACCCTAAACCCTAAACCCTAAACCCTAACCCTAAACCCTAAACCCTAAACCCTAAACCCTAAACCCTAAACCCTAAACCCTAAACCCTAAACCCTAAACCCTAAACCCTAAACCCTAAACCCTAAACCCTAAACCCTAAACCCTAAACCCTAAACCCTAAACCCTAAACCCTAAACCCTAAACCCTAAACCCTAAACCCTAAACCCTAAACCCTAAACCCTAAACCCTAAACCCTAAACCCTAAACCCTAAACCCTAAACCCTAAACCCTAAACCCTAAACCCTAAACCCTAAACCCTAAACCCTAAACCCTAAACCCTAAACCCTAAACCCTAAACCCTAAACCCTAAACCCTAAACCCTAAACCCTAAACCCTAAACCCTAAACCCTAAACCCTAAACCCTAAACCCTAAACCCTAAACCCTAAACCCTAAACCCTAAACCCTAAACCCTAAACCCTAAACCCTAAACCCTAAACCCTAAACCCTAAACCCTAAACCCTAAACCCTAAACCCTAAACCCTAAACCCTAAACCCTAAACCCTAAACCCTAAACCCTAAACCCTAACCCTAAACCCTAAACCCTAAACCCTAAACCCTAAACCCTAAACCCTAAACCCTAAACCCTAAACCCTAAACCCTAAACCCTAAACCCTAAACCCTAAACCCTAAACCCTAAACCCTAAACCCTAAACCCTAAACCCTAAACCCTAAACCCTAAACCCTAAACCCTAAACCCTAAACCCTAAACCCTAAACCCTAAACCCTAAACCCTAAACCCTAAACCCTAAACCCTAAACCCTAAACCCTAAACCCTAAACCCTAAACCCTAAACCCTAAACCCTAAACCCTAAACCCTAAACCCTAAACCCTAAACCCTAAACCCTAAACCCTAAACCCTAAACCCTAAACCCTAAACCCTAAACCCTAAACCCTAAACCCTAAACCCTAAACCCTAAACCCTAAACCCTAAACCCTAAACCCTAAACCCTAAACCCTAAACCCTAAACCCTAAACCCTAAACCCTAAACCCTAAACCCTAAACCCTAAACCCTAAACCCTAAACCCTAAACCCTAAACCCTAAACCCTAAACCCTAAACCCTAAACCCTAAACCCTAAACCCTAAACCCTAAACCCTAAACCCTAAACCCTAAACCCTAAACCCTAAACCCTAAACCCTAAACCCTAAACCCTAAACCCTAAACCCTAAACCCTAAACCCTAAACCCTAAACCCTAAACCCTAAACCCTAAACCCTAAACCCTAAACCCTAAACCCTAAACCCTAAACCCTAAACCCTAAACCCTAAACCCTAAACCCTAAACCCTAAACCCTAAACCCTAAACCCTAAACCCTAAACCCTAAACCCTAAACCCTAAACCCTAAACCCTAAACCCTAAACCCTAAACCCTAAACCCTAAACCCTAAACCCTAAACCCTAAACCCTAAACCCTAAACCCTAAACCCTAAACCCTAAACCCTAAACCCTAAACCCTAAACCCTAAACCCTAAACCCTAAACCCTAAACCCTAAACCCTAAACCCTAAACCCTAAACCCTAAACCCTAAACCCTAAACCCTAAACCCTAAACCCTAAACCCTAAACCCTAAACCCTAAACCCTAAACCCTAAACCCTAAACCCTAAACCCTAAACCCTAAACCCTAAACCCTAAACCCTAAACCCTAAACCCTAAACCCTAAACCCTAAACCCTAAACCCTAAACCCTAAACCCTAAACCCTAAACCCTAAACCCTAAACCCTAAACCCTAAACCCTAAACCCTAAACCCTAAACCCTAAACCCTAAACCCTAAACCCTAAACCCTAAACCCTAAACCCTAAACCCTAAACCCTAAACCCTAAACCCTAAACCCTAAACCCTAAACCCTAAACCCTAAACCCTAAACCCTAAACCCTAAACCCTAAACCCTAAACCCTAAACCCTAAACCCTAAACCCTAAACCCTAAACCCTAAACCCTAAACCCTAAACCCTAAACCCTAAACCCTAAACCCTAAACCCTAAACCCTAAACCCTAAACCCTAAACCCTAAACCCTAAACCCTAAACCCTAAACCCTAAACCCTAAACCCTAAACCCTAAACCCTAAACCCTAAACCCTAAACCCTAAACCCTAAACCCTAAACCCTAAACCCTAAACCCTAAACCCTAAACCCTAAACCCTAAACCCTAAACCCTAAACCCTAAACCCTAAACCCTAAACCCTAAACCCTAAACCCTAAACCCTAAACCCTAAACCCTAAACCCTAAACCCTAAACCCTAAACCCTAAACCCTAAACCCTAAACCCTAAACCCTAAACCCTAAACCCTAAACCCTAAACCCTAAACCCTAAACCCTAAACCCTAAACCCTAAACCCTAAACCCTAAACCCTAAACCCTAAACCCTAAACCCTAAACCCTAAACCCTAAACCCTAAACCCTAAACCCTAAACCCTAAACCCTAAACCCTAAACCCTAAACCCTAAACCCTAAACCCTAAACCCTAAACCCTAAACCCTAAACCCTAAACCCTAAACCCTAAACCCTAAACCCTAAACCCTAAACCCTAAACCCTAAACCCTAAACCCTAAACCCTAAACCCTAAACCCTAAACCCTAAACCCTAAACCCTAAACCCTAAACCCTAAACCCTAAACCCTAAACCCTAAACCCTAAACCCTAAACCCTAAACCCTAAACCCTAAACCCTAAACCCTAAACCCTAAACCCTAAACCCTAAACCCTAAACCCTAAACCCTAAACCCTAAACCCTAAACCCTAAACCCTAAACCCTAAACCCTAAACCCTAAACCCTAAACCCTAAACCCTAAACCCTAAACCCTAAACCCTAAACCCTAAACCCTAAACCCTAAACCCTAAACCCTAAACCCTAAACCCTAAACCCTAAACCCTAAACCCTAAACCCTAAACCCTAAACCCTAAACCCTAAACCCTAAACCCTAAACCCTAAACCCTAAACCCTAAACCCTAAACCCTAAACCCTAAACCCTAAACCCTAAACCCTAAACCCTAAACCCTAAACCCTAAACCCTAAACCCTAAACCCTAAACCCTAAACCCTAAACCCTAAACCCTAAACCCTAAACCCTAAACCCTAAACCCTAAACCCTAAACCCTAAACCCTAAACCCTAAACCCTAAACCCTAAACCCTAAACCCTAAACCCTAAACCCTAAACCCTAAACCCTAAACCCTAAACCCTAAACCCTAAACCCTAAACCCTAAACCCTAAACCCTAAACCCTAAACCCTAAACCCTAAACCCTAAACCCTAAACCCTAAACCCTAAACCCTAAACCCTAAACCCTAAACCCTAAACCCTAAACCCTAAACCCTAAACCCTAAACCCTAAACCCTAAACCCTAAACCCTAAACCCTAAACCCTAAACCCTAAACCCTAAACCCTAAACCCTAAACCCTAAACCCTAAACCCTAAACCCTAAACCCTAAACCCTAAACCCTAAACCCTAAACCCTAAACCCTAAACCCTAAACCCTAAACCCTAAACCCTAAACCCTAAACCCTAAACCCTAAACCCTAAACCCTAAACCCTAAACCCTAAACCCTAAACCCTAAACCCTAAACCCTAAACCCTAAACCCTAAACCCTAAACCCTAAACCCTAAACCCTAAACCCTAAACCCTAAACCCTAAACCCTAAACCCTAAACCCTAAACCCTAAACCCTAAACCCTAAACCCTAAACCCTAAACCCTAAACCCTAAACCCTAAACCCTAAACCCTAAACCCTAAACCCTAAACCCTAAACCCTAAACCCTAAACCCTAAACCCTAAACCCTAAACCCTAAACCCTAAACCCTAAACCCTAAACCCTAAACCCTAAACCCTAAACCCTAAACCCTAAACCCTAAACCCTAAACCCTAAACCCTAAACCCTAAACCCTAAACCCTAAACCCTAAACCCTAAACCCTAAACCCTAAACCCTAAACCCTAAACCCTAAACCCTAAACCCTAAACCCTAAACCCTAAACCCTAAACCCTAAACCCTAAACCCTAAACCCTAAACCCTAAACCCTAAACCCTAAACCCTAAACCCTAAACCCTAAACCCTAAACCCTAAACCCTAAACCCTAAACCCTAAACCCTAAACCCTAAACCCTAAACCCTAAACCCTAAACCCTAAACCCTAAACCCTAAACCCTAAACCCTAAACCCTAAACCCTAAACCCTAAACCCTAAACCCTAAACCCTAAACCCTAAACCCTAAACCCTAAACCCTAAACCCTAAACCCTAAACCCTAAACCCTAAACCCTAAACCCTAAACCCTAAACCCTAAACCCTAAACCCTAAACCCTAAACCCTAAACCCTAAACCCTAAACCCTAAACCCTAAACCCTAAACCCTAAACCCTAAACCCTAAACCCTAAACCCTAAACCCTAAACCCTAAACCCTAAACCCTAAACCCTAAACCCTAAACCCTAAACCCTAAACCCTAAACCCTAAACCCTAAACCCTAAACCCTAAACCCTAAACCCTAAACCCTAAACCCTAAACCCTAAACCCTAAACCCTAAACCCTAAACCCTAAACCCTAAACCCTAAACCCTAAACCCTAAACCCTAAACCCTAAACCCTAAACCCTAAACCCTAAACCCTAAACCCTAAACCCTAAACCCTAAACCCTAAACCCTAAACCCTAAACCCTAAACCCTAAACCCTAAACCCTAAACCCTAAACCCTAAACCCTAAACCCTAAACCCTAAACCCTAAACCCTAAACCCTAAACCCTAAACCCTAAACCCTAAACCCTAAACCCTAAACCCTAAACCCTAAACCCTAAACCCTAAACCCTAAACCCTAAACCCTAAACCCTAAACCCTAAACCCTAAACCCTAAACCCTAAACCCTAAACCCTAAACCCTAAACCCTAAACCCTAAACCCTAAACCCTAAACCCTAAACCCTAAACCCTAAACCCTAAACCCTAAACCCTAAACCCTAAACCCTAAACCCTAAACCCTAAACCCTAAACCCTAAACCCTAAACCCTAAACCCTAAACCCTAAACCCTAAACCCTAAACCCTAAACCCTAAACCCTAAACCCTAAACCCTAAACCCTAAACCCTAAACCCTAAACCCTAAACCCTAAACCCTAAACCCTAAACCCTAAACCCTAAACCCTAAACCCTAAACCCTAAACCCTAAACCCTAAACCCTAAACCCTAAACCCTAAACCCTAAACCCTAAACCCTAAACCCTAAACCCTAAACCCTAAACCCTAAACCCTAAACCCTAAACCCTAAACCCTAAACCCTAAACCCTAAACCCTAAACCCTAAACCCTAAACCCTAAACCCTAAACCCTAAACCCTAAACCCTAAACCCTAAACCCTAAACCCTAAACCCTAAACCCTAAACCCTAAACCCTAAACCCTAAACCCTAAACCCTAAACCCTAAACCCTAAACCCTAAACCCTAAACCCTAAACCCTAAACCCTAAACCCTAAACCCTAAACCCTAAACCCTAAACCCTAAACCCTAAACCCTAAACCCTAAACCCTAAACCCTAAACCCTAAACCCTAAACCCTAAACCCTAAACCCTAAACCCTAAACCCTAAACCCTAAACCCTAAACCCTAAACCCTAAACCCTAAACCCTAAACCCTAAACCCTAAACCCTAAACCCTAAACCCTAAACCCTAAACCCTAAACCCTAAACCCTAAACCCTAAACCCTAAACCCTAAACCCTAAACCCTAAACCCTAAACCCTAAACCCTAAACCCTAAACCCTAAACCCTAAACCCTAAACCCTAAACCCTAAACCCTAAACCCTAAACCCTAAACCCTAAACCCTAAACCCTAAACCCTAAACCCTAAACCCTAAACCCTAAACCCTAAACCCTAAACCCTAAACCCTAAACCCTAAACCCTAAACCCTAAACCCTAAACCCTAAACCCTAAACCCTAAACCCTAAACCCTAAACCCTAAACCCTAAACCCTAAACCCTAAACCCTAAACCCTAAACCCTAAACCCTAAACCCTAAACCCTAAACCCTAAACCCTAAACCCTAAACCCTAAACCCTAAACCCTAAACCCTAAACCCTAAACCCTAAACCCTAAACCCTAAACCCTAAACCCTAAACCCTAAACCCTAAACCCTAAACCCTAAACCCTAAACCCTAAACCCTAAACCCTAAACCCTAAACCCTAAACCCTAAACCCTAAACCCTAAACCCTAAACCCTAAACCCTAAACCCTAAACCCTAAACCCTAAACCCTAAACCCTAAACCCTAAACCCTAAACCCTAAACCCTAAACCCTAAACCCTAAACCCTAAACCCTAAACCCTAAACCCTAAACCCTAAACCCTAAACCCTAAACCCTAAACCCTAAACCCTAAACCCTAAACCCTAAACCCTAAACCCTAAACCCTAAACCCTAAACCCTAAACCCTAAACCCTAAACCCTAAACCCTAAACCCTAAACCCTAAACCCTAAACCCTAAACCCTAAACCCTAAACCCTAAACCCTAAACCCTAAACCCTAAACCCTAAACCCTAAACCCTAAACCCTAAACCCTAAACCCTAAACCCTAAACCCTAAACCCTAAACCCTAAACCCTAAACCCTAAACCCTAAACCCTAAACCCTAAACCCTAAACCCTAAACCCTAAACCCTAAACCCTAAACCCTAAACCCTAAACCCTAAACCCTAAACCCTAAACCCTAAACCCTAAACCCTAAACCCTAAACCCTAAACCCTAAACCCTAAACCCTAAACCCTAAACCCTAAACCCTAAACCCTAAACCCTAAACCCTAAACCCTAAACCCTAAACCCTAAACCCTAAACCCTAAACCCTAAACCCTAAACCCTAAACCCTAAACCCTAAACCCTAAACCCTAAACCCTAAACCCTAAACCCTAAACCCTAAACCCTAAACCCTAAACCCTAAACCCTAAACCCTAAACCCTAAACCCTAAACCCTAAACCCTAAACCCTAAACCCTAAACCCTAAACCCTAAACCCTAAACCCTAAACCCTAAACCCTAAACCCTAAACCCTAAACCCTAAACCCTAAACCCTAAACCCTAAACCCTAAACCCTAAACCCTAAACCCTAAACCCTAAACCCTAAACCCTAAACCCTAAACCCTAAACCCTAAACCCTAAACCCTAAACCCTAAACCCTAAACCCTAAACCCTAAACCCTAAACCCTAAACCCTAAACCCTAAACCCTAAACCCTAAACCCTAAACCCTAAACCCTAAACCCTAAACCCTAAACCCTAAACCCTAAACCCTAAACCCTAAACCCTAAACCCTAAACCCTAAACCCTAAACCCTAAACCCTAAACCCTAAACCCTAAACCCTAAACCCTAAACCCTAAACCCTAAACCCTAAACCCTAAACCCTAAACCCTAAACCCTAAACCCTAAACCCTAAACCCTAAACCCTAAACCCTAAACCCTAAACCCTAAACCCTAAACCCTAAACCCTAAACCCTAAACCCTAAACCCTAAACCCTAAACCCTAAACCCTAAACCCTAAACCCTAAACCCTAAACCCTAAACCCTAAACCCTAAACCCTAAACCCTAAACCCTAAACCCTAAACCCTAAACCCTAAACCCTAAACCCTAAACCCTAAACCCTAAACCCTAAACCCTAAACCCTAAACCCTAAACCCTAAACCCTAAACCCTAAACCCTAAACCCTAAACCCTAAACCCTAAACCCTAAACCCTAAACCCTAAACCCTAAACCCTAAACCCTAAACCCTAAACCCTAAACCCTAAACCCTAAACCCTAAACCCTAAACCCTAAACCCTAAACCCTAAACCCTAAACCCTAAACCCTAAACCCTAAACCCTAAACCCTAAACCCTAAACCCTAAACCCTAAACCCTAAACCCTAAACCCTAAACCCTAAACCCTAAACCCTAAACCCTAAACCCTAAACCCTAAACCCTAAACCCTAAACCCTAAACCCTAAACCCTAAACCCTAAACCCTAAACCCTAAACCCTAAACCCTAAACCCTAAACCCTAAACCCTAAACCCTAAACCCTAAACCCTAAACCCTAAACCCTAAACCCTAAACCCTAAACCCTAAACCCTAAACCCTAAACCCTAAACCCTAAACCCTAAACCCTAAACCCTAAACCCTAAACCCTAAACCCTAAACCCTAAACCCTAAACCCTAAACCCTAAACCCTAAACCCTAAACCCTAAACCCTAAACCCTAAACCCTAAACCCTAAACCCTAAACCCTAAACCCTAAACCCTAAACCCTAAACCCTAAACCCTAAACCCTAAACCCTAAACCCTAAACCCTAAACCCTAAACCCTAAACCCTAAACCCTAAACCCTAAACCCTAAACCCTAAACCCTAAACCCTAAACCCTAAACCCTAAACCCTAAACCCTAAACCCTAAACCCTAAACCCTAAACCCTAAACCCTAAACCCTAAACCCTAAACCCTAAACCCTAAACCCTAAACCCTAAACCCTAAACCCTAAACCCTAAACCCTAAACCCTAAACCCTAAACCCTAAACCCTAAACCCTAAACCCTAAACCCTAAACCCTAAACCCTAAACCCTAAACCCTAAACCCTAAACCCTAAACCCTAAACCCTAAACCCTAAACCCTAAACCCTAAACCCTAAACCCTAAACCCTAAACCCTAAACCCTAAACCCTAAACCCTAAACCCTAAACCCTAAACCCTAAACCCTAAACCCTAAACCCTAAACCCTAAACCCTAAACCCTAAACCCTAAACCCTAAACCCTAAACCCTAAACCCTAAACCCTAAACCCTAAACCCTAAACCCTAAACCCTAAACCCTAAACCCTAAACCCTAAACCCTAAACCCTAAACCCTAAACCCTAAACCCTAAACCCTAAACCCTAAACCCTAAACCCTAAACCCTAAACCCTAAACCCTAAACCCTAAACCCTAAACCCTAAACCCTAAACCCTAAACCCTAAACCCTAAACCCTAAACCCTAAACCCTAAACCCTAAACCCTAAACCCTAAACCCTAAACCCTAAACCCTAAACCCTAAACCCTAA
>CM035442.1:20000-482500 GCA_020310875.1 Ceratopteris richardii
AGTCGTTGACTGATCAAATGCTAGCACGATTAGTAGGTGCCCAAAATCAGAAAAGGGAAGAAGAACGAATTAGAGAGAAAGCTCGGCAAGAAGCACTGGAGCGCATTAGGAAATGGAAAGAATGGATTAGGCAACGAGATGAACGATATCTCCAAGGAGAAGAGCCTATCCCTATGGCTAATTGCCAAGTCAATAATCCTGATACAACGGGTGTGTGCAAGATGCAACCTTACCTAAACCTAGGGATTGGCAAGACAGAGTACAAGTTGATAGATGCCTTGATAGACTGAGGAGCAGGACTTAGTTGCATACAAAATAGGGTCGTAAAAGATCTGCAATTGAATGTGAATTCCACAAAAGCCCGATTGATCGGAATTGGAGGTCAAACCCTAGAATGTATTGGAACAACAAAGGTATCCCTCCACCTAGGCAATTCCTCCATGGACCAGAGAGTCTTAGTGTGCAAAGATGAGGATTTAATAGAAGACTTAATTCTAGGACAAGACTGGATCATTGAGAATGAGGTGTGCATTCATCTAGCTCAAGGCTATATTTCGACAAAGATAGGGCATAAGGAGATTTTCAGTTTATTAGAAGTGAAGCCTTTAATCCAACCAAAAATAGTCGCAAGTTCTGAGAGCTGTCAGGAAACGACATTAGAGGGTGATCCGAATACTCACATATCAGAAACCAATCTAGAAGCAGCAAAAACTTCAAGTCCAACGATGCCCGCAGTAGAGCCGAAATCACCACATTCAGTTGAGGAAAAGCCAGCCACTAAGGAAACTTACTCTCATGGACCTCCTCAACGAGCCAAAAGATCACCATATTGGAAAACAACAAGCAGATACTCATATCAAGGACAACACAAATACAAGTGGGTACGCAAGGATCAGATGCAGAACCAAGAGAAGTCAGCACCCACTCTTAAGAAGGAAGCAGAAATCACCAAGCCAGCGTCACCAAAGTCCATGCCTAAAGGACTATTGCAAGTATGGATTCCCAAGCCTTTAATCGAAGCTCAGACAGGACAACATCAGATATGGATTCCCAAAAGAGTCACACAGGCAGCCAAGCAAGCGAGAAAAACTCAAGAGGATGTAATACATCAAAAAAGACGAATAATGAAGCCAAAACAGACTCATCCTCGAAGCAAAGAAGCAAAAGTATATACAATTAGAACGCAAGAGGAAACAAAGACAACACCAACAGATGGAGAAATCAACGGAACAAAACGTACTATTCAAGCGCCCACGAAATGGATTTGGAAACCAAAGAGGCTGCGAGGAGCTAACCAGCAAGATGACAAAGATCTCAATTGCACTCATGAAGTATCCAATGCACCTAAAGTATGCATAATAGGGCCACATTACAAGGCCACGCATTCGGCACATGATGCACCTGATAAAATTAGTGGTGCACATTCTCCACGAGAGATTAGCTCTTAGCTTCAACTCTCTTAGGAATGAACATACCACGAACATAAATAAATGCTTCGGCTATACTAACGCTTGTCTTCTTTCAGGATAAGTTATAAAAAGATGTGGTAAGAAATCTCACTCATGGAATGATGGGGAGACGGAGTGATGGATGACAATAATCACTACAATGCACTGCACGGTTGCATACCTTCCTTTGAAGCTAACACACTTTTCCTTACAAGTGCAGATGACTTCTGAAGATTCTGAAGCAACCGTACAAGAGGAAGTGATGGAGTTTCGACCCCAAAGTATCACAAAGGCAAAAGGACACTGGTTCCATGAAGATCAACCAGCTGGGGAGTACCTAGTGTTCCTCGCAACGATTAAAATTATGGATACTGATCATCAATTTCCAATCATGTCCCAAGATTTCCGAGTACTACATACACTCCCTTCCATCGAAGAAATTATGAAGAAAGCGGGCATTTATAAGTATTTTGAATTCCCCATATATAAGCCCGACTTCCAAAGATGCACACAGGTCATGAATACTTTACAGCCAGCGCTGCATGATCCCTTGGTGCCAGAGGCTCGAGCGATGGATAAAGGAGGTGAATGGGTGGTCATTCAATTCACACATGACTTGATTAAGGAAGCCTTTGACTAGGAAAAGGATGGGACTACAGTGGTAAACGAAGAAAGCCGAGGTGCAAAGACCAGAACATTTACAGATATTAATCGAGTGGACATAGAAGAGGGGGTCAGACTAATCCACTAGCATTTTTGCTTTCCGAACATGCACCGATACACAGCACCACAAAAGATTATTGTACAATTACTCTCCTATGCCATCAAGCAGATTGGAAACCAAATTAATTTGACTCCATACATTCAAGAAAGATTGTTCGAAGCAAAGAAAAAATGGAAGAATAAAAAGTTTCTCAATGGCAGTGTGGCCTTGACCATCTTGATCTACCATGCTTTGGGCATGAGAGAACATTTACAGGCCGAAATGCCATCTTCAACTGCTCTTGCGCAGTACGTCAAAGTCGCCACCGTCCCTAAAAAGAAAAAAGGAAGTAAGATTGTGGAAGTGGCAGAAACCATCTCTCAACCCAGAATGAGAGGTGCAAAAAGACTTCGAGAAGTCAAGCAAGTGGAAGAGGAAGCCCCAATGACAAAAAGAGTCCATGTGCTCCCCAAAACAACTATTGAAGGACAAAGACAAATCATAGAGGAAGACTTGACTAAAGCCCTGGAAGAGACCCATCAATATACAGAAGGACAAATCAATTTACCGGTGCAAGGTCATCACTATCAGCAGTCACAACAGGAATTGGACACGAAAAGAAAAGTCACCAAAGTCCATAGGTACCGAGAAATAGGATTGGAGAATTCTAGTTCATCATCGGAGGCCCAGGAAGAGCCGAATACTTCGTTATTAGATGTTGATATTCAGAGTGAATCGAAAGATGATGAAGTTGACTACAACGAGGAACCAGAAGGCCTTAAGATGGATGATCAAGCCACCCGTGTTGATCAAAGTATCACAAGTGAGAAGGCAAAACAGGAAGGAAAGCATACTATAACATTTAATGAAACTTCAAACATCCAAGTCAAGGAGACTCAGGAAGACAAAATAGAAGAAGAAGAACCTTTCACGCCTATCAGAGTCGTGGCAGAACCCTCCCCAATGGATATCACATTCCAAGGGAGTGCCACCAAAGCTCGTAATCTGGATGAACAAACCAATGTACAAAACATACAATTACAAATTCGGCAACCACACAACGAAACTATCCATGTAGAACAAGGAAAAGATGTGCAAACCGGAGAAACCCCGAGCATACCAAAGACGTGGTTGAATGTCGATATCGCTCAGCTCAAGCCCGTGGTGCAAGACATGATTCGAACCGCACTGGACACACAACAATTGATGCTTGAAGCTGATGAAGATTATGACCAGGCAATGCAAGACAAGAAGGAACTTCAAAAACTTGGTAAGAACCTTTCCACAGAGTTAAAGACAATAAAAGAACAAGTTTTGAGGAAAGACACTAAACTTCAAGAAGTCAAAACCAAATACAACATGCTAGAAACGGAGAATGCAAGATTGAAAGAACAACTTCAGGACTTCACAAGGAAATTAGAAGGCAATGAGACTGAGAAGGTACGAACAAACGCCTGAAGCAAAATCTTGGAATCTCAGCTCAAAGTGTACATGGAAGAGGCGGAGAACTTAAGGCAACGAAATAAAGAGCTCATGACAGCTCTTCTAAGTGATCAGCCCGTCGAAGTGCAAGCCAAACCAGAAAAGCATATCCAAGAATTGAAGGACAAGATAGCTAGGTATGAAGATCAACTCACAAAGGAGAAAGCTACCATTGCCGAATGGGAAAGGAAATACATGGAAGACACCGCAGCTCTGCGAGCTAAATGGAAGAAATCAAAAAATCGATACCTTGTGCATTGCAAAGAAGACACAGATCAACTCGCGATAGTTGCTGAGGAAATTCAAAAGAATAAAGAAACTATTTTACAGGTGCAAGAAGAGATCAAGCAAAAGAAAGACATGATCAAACAACTTCAGAACTCACGTGGTATTTTTGCTACATTTTATGAATAATATGAGCCTTCTTGAAGTATTTGAAGACTTCCCAAAGGTATTTACATAATTTGAAACTTGTACCCTACATAAAACAAATGTTCGCAACAGTTGTGCCATATATATACTTCTTGTGGTATCCAACCATTCGAGAATGCATTCTTTACATCTAGTTGAAGTATCTTCCAATTCTTGGAAGAGGCAATACTAAGCAAAACCCTAATAGTAGGCATCTTTGCCACAGGAGAGAAGGTCTCCTCATAATCAATCCCTTGAGTTTGTGCAAAGCCTTTTGCTACAAGCCTTGCCTTATACCTGTTAATGGAACCATCAAAATTCTTCTTGAGTTTATAGACCCATCTTGAGTCTATTACCTTCATGGATGAAGTCTTGGGCACCAAATCCCAAGTGTTGTTTTCCTCAAGTGCTTCAATCTCTTCCTTCATTTCATGCTTCCATTCTGATTTTGCTTTGGCCTCTTCAAAGGATGATGGCTCCTCTTGATTTATGTCCTGTGCTATGTAAAAAGAATGTTTAGTTACTAATGAGGTGACAAACCGGTTTTAGGGTTTAGGGTTTAGGGTTTTTTATTTTTTCCTTTCCCTTATAGATATTCTTAAGCCATGTTGTAATGATTCTGCCTCATGTCCAAGTTCTTGTAATTTTGCTTTACCTTTAGACTTCCATGCTTTGATTTTTTCCATCTGAGTTTCTTCATCATCTTCTGAAGTATCTTGTTCTTCAATCTTTGGTTGATGCTCTCTGCCAAGCTTTGGGAAATCTTCTTCAAGGTCATTTGGCAATTTGACCTTCCTGTATGAATCTTCATACCATGAATTGTTCTCATCAAAAACTACATCTCTGCTTACCAAGAATCCTTTGTTGGTAGGGTTGTATAACCTGTAGCCCTTTTGATTGTTTTCATATCCAATAAATAGACACATTTCTACCTTTGGATCCATCTTGCCTTTAACCTGTGAAGGAACATGAGCAAAAGCAATACATCCAAAAATTTTACAATGATCTAAGCTTGGTCTTCTTCCATTCCAAGCCTCATATGGAGTCATCCCATCAAGGGATTTTGAAGGCAACCTGTTAATCAAGTAAGTGGCTGTAGATACAGCCTCAGCCCATAGATAATTAGGTAAATGCTTTTCATTTAACATGGACCTTGCAGCTTCAACAATTGTCCTATTCCTCCTTTTTGCCACTCCATTTTGCTCAGGAGTGTACCTTGTAGTTACCTCTCTTTTGATTCCTTTTTCTTGAAGAAAAAAATCGAACTCATGGGAGAAGTATTCTCCCCCTCCATCTGACCTTAGCCTTTTTAGTGATTTACCTGTTTGATTCTCCACAAGAGCCAACTATCTTTTGAAACATGAAAAAACTTCATCTTTGTATTTCATAAAGAATAGGATAGTCCATCTGCTGCAATCATCAATAAAGGAGACATAATACCTTGATCCAGATATTGAAGCTTCCTTGCTAGGTTCCCATACATCTGTATGAACCAACTCCAAGAGATCTCCATGCATATAACCTTTCTTCATGAATGGTAACCTTTGAGACTTTCCAAATTGACATGCACTACACTTATAAATCATATGTTGTTTTGACAAGTTAGGGAGTCCAAAGTACACTTTGGTCCCTGCAAATTTTCTTTAATGACCTTTCACCAATATGTGCTAACCTTTTGTGCCATACTTCCAATTCTGTGAGTGTCTGACTACCATAATTAAAGAGAGCAATGTTTCTAGTGTCTTCTAATTCAAATGTGAACAATCTACCTGTCTTTTCACCTTTTGCAATTCTTCTGAATCCTTGACTTGGATCTTCAACAAATGCTCTTGCTTTTGTGGACCTGACTTATCAAATTCTTTGTAATGGTAGGGACATAGAGTACCTTACTGAGTAGGTTGATGTTTCCATCAGGTGCTTTGACATTTCCTATTTTCTCCACAAGGTGTCTTGTATCATCTCCTGTTTGTACCTCATGCTTGTTCCTTGGATCTTCTAAATCTGATAGGAGGGCCACATTTCCTGCCACATGATTTTCTAAATCTGTTTGACATTTCCTATTTACTATCTGCCCAACACTTATCAAATTCTTTGTAATGGTAGGGACATAGAGTACCTTACTGAGTAGGTTGATGTTTCCATCAGGTGCTTTGACATTTCCTATTTTCTCCACAAGGTGTCTTGTATCATCTCCTATTTGTACCTCATGCTTGTTCCTTGGATCTTCTAAATCTGATAGGAGGGCCACATTTCCTGCCACATGATTTGAACAACCTGAATCTATGTAGAAAACATGCTCATCAGATTTACCTTGTGGCATAGCCATGTTCATGATCAATAATGAATCCTCTTTGTTTGAGTCTTTTGTGTAGTTATTGAAGACTCTCCTTCCTTTGTAGCGTCCTTGATAGTTTGAATGATTGTAGTTGTTGTAGCTGCCATGATAATTGTTGAACCTTCCTCTTGAGTAGCCATAACTTCCTCTATTGTATCCTCTGCCTCTTTGATTCTTGGAATTCCTAAAGCAATTTTTAGTTGTATGATTAGTTAATCCACAAATAGAACATGATTTGGAGACTTGGGATCTCCCCCTACCTTGTCTACCTCTTCTTCCTCTACCTCTGCCATGTCTTCCTCTACCTGCATAGTTAGATTGATATGTTCCTGCTTCATCATCCACTTTCTTCGACTTTCCTTTGTTTTCTTTGGACTTGATTTTATCAGTATATAAGGCTAAAGATTGATTACCTTTAGAGCTTTCTCCATTTTTGATAAGCTTTGCCTCTTGAGTAAGTAGTTGTCCAATGAGTGTATTGAAATCAGGTACATGCATGTCCATGTACAAATCCATAGCTGTGGTGAATGCTTCTCACTTGTCATCTGCCTTCAAGCCATTGATGACCTACCTTACAATTTGCTCTTCATCTATTACCTCTCCAATGCTTCCCAACTGATCTGCTATGTCCTTGAGCTTTGTGACAAAATCAGTCACATTTTGTTTGGGAGCCTTCTTGAGAGTTGTGAAATTCAGCCATAGTTGATGCTTCCTAGATTTGGTACTTGAAGAGAAGAAGGCTTGAAGTGCATCCCACACTTCTTGAGATGTCTTACAACTTCTAATGTGAGGCAACAAAAAATCTGAGATAGAGTTGAGGAGATAAGACCTTGCAAGTGCATCCTTGGAGCACCATGTGCTCAATCTTTCTTGCTCTTCTTGTGTTGGTTGACTTTTGTTCCTGAAACTTGGCATAACTTCATCTCCAGCCACATAACCATATAAACTTCTACCTTGGAGATAAGCTTCCATCATTAACGACCAATTTGAGTAATTACCTCTATCCAATTTGTCAATTGATGAAGGAAATCCATCTGCCATGTTGTCCAACCTTGTTCTGATACCACTGTGAAGAGATGGATAGGTATGTGCTTCAAGATGAAGAGGTGTTGCAAAATCCTTGATCTACACCAGCCAAATGAACTCCAAGAGTATATGGTGGGCCCTTTTAGCTTTCCAATCTATGTATTAGACACCCTATGGACCTTAGAAGATCACTCTCAAAAAGATAGATCAAAACAGATAAGTTGAAGTTAGCTCAGAGGTAAAGAACTTGCTATTTTGGTTCATACACTTGTCTAGTGTTTTTCATAATTCTCTGAGCACATCATTAATTAGCTTAATTCCTTTCGGGGAAGTCTAGCTAACTTAAAGAGCTAACTTTCAAGAGTAATATCATAAAGAATAATGAACCACACACTGAGAATAATGTTTAACAAGTGATGACATCATCCCGATTTTCACGGGCTGCTATAGTAATGAGACCAATGAGCAAAAAAATGAACATAAC
Source organism: Ceratopteris richardii (assembly GCA_020310875.1). NCBI lineage: Eukaryota > Viridiplantae > Streptophyta > Polypodiopsida > Polypodiales > Pteridaceae > Ceratopteris > Ceratopteris richardii. The sequence goes on from CM035442.1 coordinate 27,890, forward strand.
TCAAGAGTTAAGAATCCAATGATCTTGTATGCTCATACTAGACAGTACGCTGCATCCAAAAAGATTTAAATCATTGAATTTGGGCTAGTACACACTGAGAAATAACGTGACAAGATGAGTAAAAAAGTCGGGTACCTGATAGAGAAGTGAAAATGAACAGACAGGGTTGACTTCAACTGAACATAACTGAAAATTGCAACACCCAAATGAAATGAAAATTGATGAGAATATAGTAGACTTATAGAGCTAACTTTATCAAGTTAGATCACTAAAAATGATGCACTAAACTTAGAGAAACCATCTCTGCAATCTGATTGAGAAAACTGAGAGATATGGCAGTGAGTAGTACACTTCACAAGAACATGGAAATATGAACTCAAATGATCATGAAAATGAAAGTATATTGCTTGTACAATACAATGGACTTACTGATACATATGTGTGCCTTTGAATCACACCTTGATATGGCATAAAGCTCAGCTCTTGGAGGTCTTCATATCACCACGACTAAGACTACCATGTATTTATAGTTGATCTTGGGAGGCTAACTCCCCTCAATCAGTCTCCAATCAATTAGTGATTGATTTGATTCTCTATCTACCACAAATCATGAATTCGTGGCTCCTCTTTCCCTTTTTGATCAAGTGGACTCAACCACTTAAGATTCTTTCACTTTTACATTAAGTAAACTCTTCAAAAGTTACAAGAGGTAGTTCACAAGTGAACTTTACATTGTCTTCATTTTAAGGCTTCTTCTATGAATTTGTGAGACTCAAGCCAATACTTAGGCTTATCCTAGACTTGCTCCAACACTAAAGAAGCTTAGATCTGATGGAGGGGGAGAATAATTCTCCAAAGAGTTTGATGAGTTCTTGCAGGACAAAGGTATCAAAAGGAAAGTGACTACTAGGTACTCTCCTCAACTAAATGAAGTTGCAGAGAGGAGAAAGAAGACACTAGCTGGATCAGCCCGAACAATGCTTGAAGAGAAGAAGTTGCCACATTATCCATGGGCAGAAGCTATTTCAACTGTTGTGTACCATCCAAATCACCTCAAGGTATGACTCCTTATGAAGCATGGCATGGAAGAAAACCTAGTCTTGGACATTGCAAGGTTTTTGGTTGTTTAGCTTATGTTCATGTACCATCACAAATAAGAGGTAAGCTAAATGAAAGGGCAACAAAGGCAATGTTTATTGGATATGATTCAACTCAGATGGGTTACAGGTTCTTCAATCCTTCAACCAAGCAATTCACTATAAGTAGAGATGTTGTGTTTGAAGAACATAGGTCTTTGTCAGTCTAACACAATAGTGAGTACCAACGGGAGGAGATACACCTCATAAATGTCAATCTATGGAGACATGAGGACCGGTATGAAGACCGTAAGCAAGTGATGGGACAAGTGCATGAGTGAAAGCACACAAGCATGCACACACATACACACACACGTACACAAGGTAAGAGCAAAGAGTGGAACAATGGAAGATCTTCGATTACCAAAAGAACTCTCTTACAAAGCTGAAATCTACAACAAGCTAACCTCTTAAATGAGCTTTCCAGCCCTTTTTATAGTTTTTTGAGTGGTTTTGGCCCTGTCCAGACCTAGTGTCTGGCCTAGTTAAAAATTAGGTTCCAAGGCTTATTTGGGGACTCAAACGGAATCTAAAAATTATGAAAACTGGTAGGTTGTTACTTCTAATACTCCTCAAGCTTGAGGACTCCTTGGCTTGAACAAAATGGAGTTGTAAAAATGGAAAATGGTATTAACAATGGTTTTTAGTGACAAAAGTCACTATATGTATAGGGATTTCTTCTGAAAATTTGACATGTGCTTCTTGGAGCTCCCTACATGCTCCTTCTTCTTGTGTATCCCCTTCATTGATGCGCTTCCATGCTTGTGTGTGACCTTGACTGTCAACACTCCCCCCTCTAGAGTTTGTCGTCCTAGACAGACCCTTGTTGTAGTGGTTGTTCCATGGTGCTTGGAGAGATAGTGTCCATCATATATCCACAAGAGTGGTCCATCTTCCAATTGTAGCTTGGGCAGTTGTTTGGTTTGTCAGTTTCTCATTACAACCTTTGTATGGACTTCTTCCTTGGATTCTAGCGTGATGGTGCCTTTGTGAGCTTTCAAAAAATTATGAGCTACTCAAAAGAGGTTGTCAATGTCGCTTATGAGCAACTCTCATGGTGGATTGCTTTTTGGCTCTTGTTGTTGTCATCGTGATGTCCTCTGGTTTCCAAAGATGGCTTCCCTAGATTTCATGCCAAGTACTCATGACCCATAATGACTGATTGGTAAGTGCATTAGGTCATGGGTTGGAAGAAGAATGTGTCTTGTGCACGACCTTGTAATGTAGCCCTATGCATGCATACTTGGGAAATGCATTGGAAGAATTATGGTGCAAGAAATTGGGTCTTGAGCAAAGTGCTCAAGGGTATGTCGACGAAGAGGTTTCCTAATCGACCATGGTTATGTTGTTGTTGAAGCATACAATTCTTACCATGGTGAAAGTTCCGTGGATCTTCAACTCTTCGCGTTGTACTTCCATCATGGTGATTGATCATTAGCTTGTCTTCCGTTGTTGATGGTTCACATTGGAGATTCTTCAAGCACACAATCCTATTCTTGCCCCCCTTTTTTTTGGAACAATGGACTAAAACAAGAAAAATGGTGTTAGCATCAATAAAATATTTTACATATGTTAGATGTGTCGCATGTGCCTGGGATCCTCAATTGTGTCTATGCACGACCGTGTAATGTGGCCCTATATTAATGCATACTTTGGAAATGCATGACCTGAATGGTGCAAAAGACAAGATTATGACAAAGGCACATCGTTTTTGCACATCGAGGCTTTCAATGTGGTTGGTGGATGTTGATGCAGTCTTTGTTCGAGGTAGCTAGTGGATCTTGAAATGATGTAATCCTTCTTATAGGGATCCATTTCAGGATAGTATTTGACCCTATAGACATAAGCTATGTCCTCTATATCTTTGGGTGGTTTCTGAATTGTGGTATCCATCGTTGTTGGCTCTTTGGCTCTCTCTAAACTAGTGGTACTTTGGGCTTCCACACCCATACCCTTTTTGGTTGCCTTTTTATGATTGTCGAAGAGGTGCGTTGATTTGCTTTGGTTCTTTGTGCTTGGTGTTGACCCTTGCTTCTCCTTGGCATCTTTGTGGAAACTTTGCTTGTGAGGGAGATTTGTGGTGTTTGTGCATGTAAGAGTGCCTCGGGTACCCACATTTGTAATCGCCCTTGTTGAGTTGCAACTAACTTCTTTGGCACCCAAATTTGTACGTTATCATGGTCGGCCTTCATCGATTGCTTTGGTACCCAAATTTGTCGAAGACTATAGGATTGAGCTGGTCCTCATTTCTAGGTGCTTCTTTTAGCATAATTGACTTGTCTGATTGGGAAGGGTTGTGGCAAGGCTGGTGGTTGTTCTCCTTTTCGTACCCAAATCTGCTTCATGCCCTAAGCTTCTTTCTTCTTGAATTCCATCTGTCTAGTTGATATAGCAGATGTCATTTTTGCTTGCCTCTTTGGTTGAGTTACATGTGCATTAGTATGTGAAGAAGAAGAGAGGTTTGCTGGCCTTTGAGATTTTGCTTCCATGATTGAGTCCTTTTGCTTCGTAGGGTTGTTGACACACACAACATTTTCATTGCAAAGATTAGTTTCGGAAGAACTAAGAGAATGTGTGACCTCTGGATTTGTGAGCATGCAATTGTCTAATTCTAATGTAATACATTGTTCCTGTACCCAAACTTGAAGAAGTTGACTTCTTAGGTTCAAGTTGACTACATGGTTGTAAATCCAATCTTGACCCAAGACAAGTGGCTCTGTAAAGTCCTCATCGTGACACACTAGCATTTTGACTTTTATTGGAACGTCTTGAAGGTAGATGGGAAGTTCCACCTCGCCCACACAAGGGGTTTCCACACCTCCCAAGCCTATGAGATAGGCTTCTATTGGTTTGATGTTCAATTGTAGGTCTTCGCAGTATGAAAGTCTAACTGCACTAGTTGCTGCACCTGAGTCAACCAAGGCTCTCACAGTCCTAGCATTCTTCCCTTGTTCTACCACTACGGTCACAAAAGGCCGTCGATCAATTATTTGAGAAGCAATTGCACTTGATGTGTGACACATGGTCATGTGGTATCTTGGGGCCTCAAGATTGACATCTAGGCCTAGATGTCTTAACTTATCTCTCCTAATGCGTTCTCTAGCCTCTGCCTGTGCTTCTTCTCTAACCCTCAACTCTTCTTCTTTTTGCTTCTTGGCAGTGTTGAGTCTCATTAGCATGTTTTCCGTGAGAGGTTCTTGATATAGCTTGACTCGACAACCGCTGATATAGTTTGGCAAGATATCACCTTCTAGTGTGGCCAACGTGATCGAAAGATAAGTATTACCTTCTTCACCTTCGCTCATGTCTCCTATTTTATCAAGAGGTATCTCTATAACTTTTTGCTTAGAGCCTGCTTTTGGCATATTGGAATCAAGTTCTGGAACCCGATCCTTCACATGATTCCATAGCTCAGGTTTTGCTTTGAGAAGCTCCTCTACAATGAGATGATACTGAACCTTAGTGTTCTTCATGACATCAGTGTTTCTTGGAACCACTGAGTCTTCGTCTCTGATCAATATTGTGGGAGCTCTGATATGGAGAGATTCAGATTCCCATGGGCCTGTGAACTGTGGCAACTCTTGTAAAGAATTAGATTCAAAATCTAACCGTTCATCTTCTTGTTGCTCTGTTTGGTCTCCATAAATAGATGGAATGTCTTGTGGAAATTGATCATGAAGGTCGTCAATCTCAAGAATAGGAGGGGGAACATCCTTCTCCTTGGCCCATTTCTCTTCTTGTATTTCCCGAAAGAACTTTTGAGTGTGATATTGAATTGAAAGAGGTTCTCCATCATCTATGGATTCAAGAACATAGACTTTCTTTGGTGATGAGCTTTCTCTTTCAATAGTTAGTTGAGCCTGTGGAGGTAAAGAAACTTGCGGTTTATTTACCAACTGCTCTAATCTTTCTAGTCATCCCTGGAAGTGCAAACCCGGTGTACTAGCATTCGTCTGATTCAATGATTGATTGGCCTCGAACATAGCTTGAGCTAGTTCCACAATTTTTATGCACATTTTTGTCCGTTCAATCTCTAAATCTGCTCTAGGGTAGATCTTGTCTAGGTTTGCAGGTGTTGGACCTTCTTGAAGTCGAGCCTGGTATGCCTTGAACATCATGTCCAAGTCTTCTGGGGTTGGATCTGCAAGAACATACCTTGATTGTGGTGGTCAATTTACAGTGGTTGGTGGGTGGGGATGAGGTGGTGTGGATGGAGTTTTGACATGCGAGGGGCTTTGAGAGGCAATGTCTTCTATTTTTGTTTTTGCATCTTTCAAGCTTTCTTCTAGTTCGGATAACTTTTTGGTCCACTTACGATTGGCCTTCTCTCTAGTATCCTTCCATGTTCTTGTTTTCCTCTTACTAGGCTCTCCTGATTCACTTGGCTTTGATTGCTCAACTAGTTTAGCTTTTTGTAAGGCTTGTGCCCTGGTAACTGCATGTATAGGAGCCACATTATCACCACTGGAACTTGAATCCCTTGCTAGGCCTACTACATTAATGGGTGTAACCTTTGGTGCACTAGAGGGATGTCTGGGACAATCTCTCAGGAGTTGTTCATTGCCACACTCAAGGCAAACGACTTGTATTGTGAGGTTCTGCCCTTGTATCGGAGCTAGTGTGTGGGGTGGTTGTTGTCCTGGTATAGGTTGAGGTTGGCCATATCCTCCATGTTCATACAGTCTAGATGCTCATCGTGGTTCTGGACATGGGTTATACCTAGGAACTTCTCTACCTTGTTCTCGAGGAGGATACTCATATGGTCTACAGTGGGGTGGTACAAACGGTTGTGGATGTCTATTCATTGGATAGTTTTCGATGTTGTAGTTGATGTACTTCTGCTCACTATAAGAGTACATGTTAGGCGCTTGAGTTGGTTGTCTATCGTAATGGTAAGGTTGTGATAACCCTAATGCTTCTCTGGTGCAGACATGAGATGGATGATCCCCATCGCAAAGTGTGCAACTTCCTAACATTGGCACTCTCAAGGAGGCGTTCTGGTAGTTCCTTTGTCCTTGTACTCCTAATTTCTTGGCCACTAACTCTGTCACTTCCTCCACATAACTTGAACTAGAAGTTTCCTTGCTCCTTGTATCCTCTGATTTGGTAGGATCTTGTGTGGTTTTGAGATCCTTAGCTAAGTTGTCTTCCAAATCTATGCACTCCTGAAGACATTCACTTAGGGTTTGTAGTCATTTTACATATACTAAGATTCTCAATCTTCCATTGGTTAGACCTTCTAAAAATAACGATATCATTTGTTGTTGAGAAGGTCTCTCTGTCACAGGGCATCGGGCTACGTATTGCTTAAATCTTCATGCTGCATTTTTTACTGTCTCATTAGGAGCTTGTTTGAAACTATGTATTAAGGATGACGAATTGTGCTTGATCCCTCGCTTAGTGAATTCCCAAATAAGTTCTTGGAAGAATTGTTCAATATGTTCAAAGCAACTTGGATCCAGGGATTGAAACCAAGTCAAGGCTATTCCTGTGAGGCCCGTTAGCCCAAAGGATTCATATTGCATGAGAAAGTCATCCACTTGCTTCGCTTGCAATACCTGCTTGAATTCTGCAATCTAGTCATACGACTCTCCTGTGCCATCGTAACGATTTCACATACATTTGGCCAATTGGATTGGTCTTAGTATTTTGCCGGGCTCTGGGGTTTGACTTATGATGGGATAAGCAGATTTTACTAGGTGTATTCCAGCTCCTAAACCTTAGGGTGGTTCTCCCCTAAATGTGGTTCTATTTAGATTTCCCATTCCCTGGCTAGTGTGGCTATGGGGTTTAATTCCTGGCATGGTGAATTTCTCATGTGGTCCATTGGGTATACTACCTTGGCTCGTTTGTCCTAACATCACATTTTCTATTCTTTGCTGGGTCTCAAATGGGTTTTGTGAGGTAGTTGTCTGATCTCGAGCTAACTCTCCTCTTTCATTAATTTGATCAGGGTTTTCGGTTACTACATATATCTGGCCCATCTTGTCCCTATAAACATGGTTTTATGTATTCAGAGAAGCTTGAATTGGTACACACAGATGTGTAGGGACCATCAAAGGATTTCAGCATCAATGGCTCAAGGTATTATGTGATTTATGTTGATGATGCTACCAGGTGGATCACTATCTATGTGATCAAAGATAAGTCAGAAGTATTCAATACATTCAAACATTATCATGTGTATGCAGAGAGAATTACAGGTCATAAGTTAAAGAGACTAAGGTCAGATGGAGGGGGAGAGTATTTCTCTAATGAGTTCGGTGATTACTTGTGGAATGCAGGTATAAAAAGGGAAATATTACTTGCAGGTACTCTCCTCAACAAAATGGTATAGCACAAAGAAGGAATAGAACTCTTGTTGAGTTTGCAAGATCCATGATGAAGGAGAAAAGTTGCCCAAATTATTTGTGGGCTGAGGCTGTAAACGCAACTACTTATTTGGTCAATATATTACCATGTAAAGCTTTGTAGGGTATGACAGAATATGAGGCATGGTGGGGTAAGAGACCTACTCTAGGTCATTGCAAAGTATTTGGATTTTGGCATATGCATATGTGCCATCACAATTGAGGCATAAATTGGAGCCTAAAGCTGAAAAATATGTGTTCATTGGATATGATGATAAGCAAATGGGACATAGGTTGTGGAGTCCATCCACAAAGCAATTCATTGTGTATAAAGATGTTACATTTGATGAGCAAGGTACTTGGTATGCAAGTACAGTCAATATTTATGCAGGTGATGAAGAAGTTGTGACTCAAAAGAAAGGTAAATCAAAGGTTCATATATTTCATGAAGAGGATAACAATCAAGTATAGGTTGAAGTTGAAGAAGTGCCAACATTTGATCCAGAGTGTGATGAACCAGAAACCTCAAGGAGTGGAGAACTCAGAAGGTCATCAAGACACAAATGGCAACCTACAAGGTATAGCTATGACACTTCTTTTTTGGCTACCAAAGACTATGCTTATATGATAAACGTAGATGAAGAACCATCTACATATGAAGAGGCAAAACGTAAGGAAAATTGGTAGAAAGCCATGCAGGAATAGTATGATGCATTGATGGAGAATGACACATGGGATTTGGTTCCTAAACCAAATAGTCAGAAGATCATTGGATGCAAATGGGTCTACAAAACAAAGAGGTTTGCAGATGGAAGTGTGTCTAGGTATAAAGCTAGACTGTGAAGAGAGATGGTGGATGCAATCCAAAGATGAGTAGGTGCCGCTACAACCAGCTTCACACCAGCCAACTGAGACTTCAGAGTTGATTAGTAGACCCTTTGAGCTTCCTAAATCCACCAAAATATCAGCCAAGTACTTTGGAACATGTATCCCAAAAGTTTAAGTCAAGACCGACAAGTTGCGAAATGACTAGCTCCCAAAACTTGCTATTTTTGGACATACACCTGCTGGAAAAAATGAACAGTGCTCTCAACCTGGAAGGAATTAGAAAAATTCCTTTTGGGCATAGCAAATAGACTTAGCAAGCTTCCTATTCCAAGTTAAAACACTTCAAATGATGGACTGAGCACTGAGAACAAGTTTCATCAAGTTCTGGAACATTCCCACAATTCTCGGGGCTCTGCAGAGATAGACCAGTAAGCAGTAAAATGCAGATATCTCCAAAAGTATAAATCCAATGACCTTGAAAATTTATATGTAGAAACTAGACAGTGAGAGCTATCTAACGCACTTTAAAACACTGAAAAAGGTTCAGTAAAACTCGAGATATGACCTTCTGAAGTTACTGCTCTGAGTGAGTATAGCAGAGAACAAAACAGAGAGGTAGATGATAATAAATGTATAGATTCACATATGATTACAACCACATTGGCAATGAATCTTTGCACAATGGGAGTAGAATGATAGAGCTATGGAGTAAGCTCTTCAATCTCTACAAAATGACATGAAGTGGTCACGTACAAGGCTTGCTAATCGCCTCTTCCTTCTTGCTCCTTTTATAGCAATTCTTGGAGGGAGTTTTGAATTCGAATTCGAATGGCTCCACCTAAAAGTGATCCCCAAAGTTAGGAGAGATTCCCTCAGCTCAAAAATTCGTGATTTTGGTAGTTGGAGCCACGAATTTGCTTTTACATCATGCATGAGGTAAGCCATCCTTTTACTTTTTTCTTTTTCCATTTACAAGAGATAAAATGTACTCTTTTACAAGAGGTGTTCACATGACTACTCATGTGACTTACAAATGAGGATAATATCAAGCATATCAAGCATGTAGGCTTGGGCAAAATGCACCAACAGCTCCCCCTCAAGCCTAACATGCTTGGCCTTCAAATAAGTCTTCAATTGTCCTTGATTTCCTGCAAGCCAATCATCAACTTGAATCTACTTAATTTTGTACCATCAAGAGCTTTAGTCAACATGTCTGCACATTGCATATCTGTAGAGACGTAGGATAGTTGAATATCCTTGCTCATTAGCTTCTCCCTTACATAATGGTAGTGGACTTCAATATGCTTGGTTCTAGCATGGTATACCGGATTAGCTGCTAGATGTAATGAGCTTGTGTTGTCACCAAAAATGTGAGGTGTTGAAGAATGAAGTCCAAGATCTGTGTACAAAGATTTTAACCACATGATTTCTTGAGTTGCATTAGCCAAACCTCTATATTCAGCTTCAGTAGAAGATAATGCCACGGTTGGTTGCTTCTTCGATGACCAAGAAATGATTTTTGAACCTGCAAATGATATATACCCTGATGTGCTTCTTCTATCATCTTTAGATCCGGCCCAATCTGCATCTGAGTAGACCTTTAGCTCAATATCTGAAGTATATGAATAGAACAAACCTTCATTCATGGTCCCCTTTAGGTACTTGAGGACTCGCTTGGCCGCTTCCATATGTGGTCTTCTCGGCTTATGCATAAACTGACTCAATATGCTAACACTATAGCATATATCCACCCTTGTGAGTGTTGCATAGTTCAAACTTCCAACCAAGCTTTGATAGCTTGTGATGTCTTCAATTGGCTCTCCTTCATAAGCACTAAGCTTATGATTTTGCTCCATAGGTGTACCTGCACACTTTGTATTTTCCATCTTGAACTTGACGAGCATGTCATGGACATACTTCCTTTGTGTGATGTATATACCTGAATCTGTGTAGATCAACTCCAATCCAAGAAAATAAGTGAGTGGTCCGAGGTCACTTATTTTGAACTCCTCCTTCATTTGACTCTTTACCTGTTTGATTCCTTCAAGATCATTGCCTGTGATAATAATATCATCAACATACACACATAAATAGATCACTTCAGATCCATTCCTCTTTATGAACAAAGAGGTATCCGCCTTGCTAGCTTTGAATCCTTGGTCCTGCAAATAAGTAACCAATCTGAAATTCCAAGCTCTTGGAGCTTGCTTCAATCCATACAAAGCTTTCTTTAGTTTGCATACATAGTTAGGATGATGTGCATCCTCATATCCAGGAGGTTGTGCCATATACACTTCCTCAGAAATCCATCCATTCAAGAAAGCATTCTTTACATCAAGTTGATAAAGATTCCAATTTCTAGATGCAGCAAGACTAATGAGAACCCTAATTGTAGGCATTTTTGCAACAGGAGAGAAAGTCTCCTCATAATCAATACCATGGGTTTGAGCAAACCCTTTAGCAACTAACCTTGCTTTGTGTCTATTTATACTTCCATCTGGATTCTTCTTGATTTTGTATATCCATCGAGATCCGATTATCTTCATAGATGGCTTGTTAGGTACAAGCTCCCAAGTGTCATTCTCCTTCAAGGCTTCCATTTCTTCATCCATTGCATCTCTCCAAGCTTTCTTGCTTTGTGCTTCTTCGAATGTGGTAGGTTCTTCATTGGTTGAATCCTTTGCAATGTAGATTGAGTGCTTGGTGACCAAAGAAGTATCATAACCAAACCTCTCTGGTTTCTTCTTCTCCCTCGAAGACCTTCTAAGTGGTTGATGTGAGCTCTCGGGTCCATATGTAGCATCCTGCATCTTTGCTTTACCTTTGTTCTTCCATAGCTTTAGTCTTTCCAAGTCTTCTAGGTCAATCTCCGAATCACTTTCTTCAATCTGCTTTGGCTCCTTTGGTTGAAGTGATGGAAAATCTTCATCCAAGTCATATGGCAGCTTCACTTTCCTGTCATCATCAAACCATGATTTGTTTTCATCAAAAATTACATCTCTACTCACAGAAAATCCTTTATTGGTTGGATTGTACAATCTATATCCTTTTTGGTTTTGATCATAACCAATGAATACACACTTCTCTGCCTTGGGATCCAATTTCCCTCTTACTTGAGAAGGAATGTGAGCATAGGCTAAGCATCCAAAGATTTTACAATGCTCTAGACTAGGTCTTCTTCCATTCCACACTTCATATGGAGTGGTTCCATCTAGTGACTTAGATGGAAGTCTATTTATGAGATATGTGGCTGTCGACACAGCCTCTGCCCATAGGTAGTTCGGCAATCCCTTTTCGTTGAGCATGGACCTTGCAGCTTCGACGATAGCTCTATTCCTCCTCTCTGCTACACCATTGAGTTCAGGTGTATACCTTGTAGTGACTTCCCTTTTAATGCCTCTTTCATGCAAGAAGGCATCAAATTCAGAAGAGAAGTATTCTCCTCCACCATCTGATCTGAGTCTTTTCAAAGTCCTACCTGTTTGATTTTCAACAAGAGCAATATACTTCTTAAAGCAATTAAACACTTCATCCTTGTGCTTCATGAAAAACAGAATGGTCCACCTGCTACAATCATCTATGAAAGACACATAATATCTTGAGCCTGATATAGATGGCTCCTTACTTGGACCCCACACATCCGTGTGCACTAGATCCAAAGGATTTTGATACATATATCCTTTCTTATTGAAAGGTTGTCTATGAGCCTTGCCGAGTTGACAAGCTTCACACTTATAAATCATGTGTTGCCTTGTGATATTAGGCAAACCAAGTACACTTTGGTCCCTGCAAATCTGTTTGAGTGTCCTCTCACCAATGTGAGCAAGCCTTTTGTGCCATATCTCCAACTCTGTTAGAGTTTGAGATCCATAGCTAAACAAAGCTATGTTCTTTGTATCTTCCACTTCAAAAGTGAAAAGCCTTCCTGTCTTTTCTCCTTTGGCAATCCTTCGAAAGCCTTGCCTTGGGTCTTCAACATATGCTCCAAATCGATTGAATCTAACCTGCAATCCTTTTTCAACAATCTGTCCAACACTTATTAAATTTTTGGTAATTGTAGGGACATACAAGACTTTGCTTAAGAGGTTCATATTCCCATCTGATGTCTTCACATTACCTATCTTCTCCACTGAGTGCTTTGTGTCATCTCCTGTCTGCACTTCATGCTTGTTATGAGGATCTTCCAAATCAGAAAGTAAAGCCACATTTCCTGCTACATGGTTCGAGCATCCCGAATCAATGTAAAATATGTGATCATCATCCTTACCCTTCTTTGTTGATAGATTCATAATCAATAATGAATCTTCTTGACTTTGGTCCTCTGCATAGTTATTGTAATCTCTTCTTCCTCTATGGCCACTTTGATAGTTGTTGTTGTTGTTGTAATTGTTGTTGTAGTAGTTGTTGTTGTTGTAGCCTCCATTGTACCTACCTCTATTTGATCCATAGCCACCTCTATTGAATCCTCTTCCTCTTGAGTTCCTTGGATTCCTGAAACATTCTTCAGTAGTATGGTTAGATAAACCACATATGTTGCAAGGTTGAGATGATTGGAATCTCCCCCTGCCTTGCTTTCCACTTCTGCCTATTCCTCTAGCTCGTCCTCTACCTGCAAAGTTTGCTTGGAAAGAGCTTCCTTCATCTTCATTCTTTCTATTCTTTGACTTGTCCTTGACCTTAGCTTTATCAGAATATAAGGCAGAAGTTTGATTACCTCTTGAGGACTCACCACCTTTGCTAATCTTTGCTTCATGAGTGAAGAGTTGGCCCATGAGTGTGTTGAGGTCGGGTACATGCATATCCATGTATAAATCCATGGCTGTTGTGAATGACTCCCACTTGTCATCTGCTTTGATTCCATTCATGATTTGTCTTATGATTTTCTCCTCTTCAATTACCTCTCCAATGCTTCCAAGTTGGTCGGAAATCTCCTTCATCTTTGTGACATAATCAGTCACATTTTGCTTCGGGCTTTTCTTCATTGTTGTGAACTCCATCCACAATTGGTTCTTCCTTGCTCGAGTGTTGGAAGAGAAGAAAGAAGCAAGTGCATTCCAGGTTTCTCTTGATGTCTTGCATCCCTTGACATGAGGTAAAAGAAAATCAGAGATTGAGTTTAGAATATAGGACCTTGCAAGTGCATCCTTCGAACACCAATTCGAAAGTCCTTCCACTTCTTCATGTGATGGTTGCCCTTTGTTCCTCATGGTTGGCATTGCTTCATCTCCGGATATGAATCCATATAGATTCCTTCCTTGAAGGTAAGCCTCCATCCTTAGAGACCATGCCGGGTAGTTGTTTCGATCCAATTTGTCAATTGTTGATGGAAATCCATCTCCCATGTTGCTTGACTATGCTCTGATACCACTGTGAAGAGAGATGGTGGATGCAATCCAAAGATGAGTAGGTGCCGCTACAACCAGCTTCACACCAGCCAACTGAGACTTCAGAGTTGATTAGTAGACCCTTTGAGCTTCCTAAATCCACCAAAATATCAGCCAAGTACTTTGGAACATGTATCCCAAAAGTTTAAGTCAAGACCGACAAGTTGCGAAATGACTAGCTCCCAAAACTTGCTATTTTTGGACATACACCTGCTGGAAAAAATGAACAGTGCTCTCAACCTGGAAGGAATTAGAAAAATTCCTTTTGGGCATAGCAAATAGACTTAGCAAGCTTCCTATTCCAAGTTAAAACACTTCAAATGATGGACTGAGCACTGAGAACAAGTTTCATCAAGTTCTGGAACATTCCCACAATTCTCGGGGCTCTGCAGAGATAGACCAGTAAGCAGTAAAATGCAGATATCTCCAAAAGTATAAATCCAATGACCTTGAAAATTTATATGTAGAAACTAGACAGTGAGAGCTATCTAACGCACTTTAAAACACTGAAAAAGGTTCAGTAAAACTCGAGATATGACCTTCTGAAGTTACTGCTCTGAGTGAGTATAGCAGAGAACAAAACAGAGAGGTAGATGATAATAAATGTATAGATTCACATATGATTACAACCACATTGGCAATGAATCTTTGCACAATGGGAGTAGAATGATAGAGCTATGGAGTAAGCTCTTCAATCTCTACAAAATGACATGAAGTGGTCACGTACAAGGCTTGCTAATCGCCTCTTCCTTCTTGCTCCTTTTATAGCAATTCTTGGAGGGAGTTTTGAATTCGAATTCGAATGGCTCCACCTAAAAGTGATCCCCAAAGTTAGGAGAGATTCCCTCAGCTCAAAAATTCGTGATTTTGGTAGTTGGAGCCACGAATTTGCTTTTACATCATGCATGAGGTAAGCCATCCTTTTACTTTTTTCTTTTTCCATTTACAAGAGATAAAATGTACTCTTTTACAAGAGGTGTTCACATGACTACTCATGTGACTTACAAATGAGGATAATATCAAGCATATCAAGCATGTAGGCTTGGGCAAAATGCACCAACATAGACTTGTTGTGAAAGGGTTTGCTCAGACATATGGTATAGATTATGATGAGACCTATAGTCCTATGGCAAAGATGACAACCATCAGGACACTCATAGCTATTGCTGCATGTAAAGGTTGGAAATTATGTCAATTAGATGTGAAGAATGCTTTTCTAAATGGTTACATTTTAGAAGATGTTTTCATGGAGAAACCACAAGGATTCAGAGATGGAAGGTATCCAGATCATGTGTGCAAGCTCAAGAGAGCTTTGTATGGTTTGCAGCAGGCTCCAAGGGCATGGAATTATAGACTTGTGAAGTTCTTGAAAGAACTTGGTTTTCAAGTATCTAAAGCAGATAGTAGCTTACTTGTCAAAGCAAATGAAGATGGGTTCATTTATATGTGCATATATGTGTTGATCTATTTAGGTAGTGATGTGTGTGAACACACTAGGACCGCCGGGGCACTTTTTTCCCTCTTTAGGAGGTTTTTTTCCCCCGGCTTGTATATACGCCTATTGCCCTAATGGGCTACTTATCTTTGTACATTCTCTAGTAATACATTCAGTCTTGTGTGTTGTGCTCCAAGCTTCTTCTTCTTCCTTGTGCTGTTCGCGTGCTTCCGCAGACATCTATCTCCAATAATTGGTATCAGAGCAGGTCGTCGCTTCATCTAGGGCGCCGCCGACACTCCTCCGTTTGCAGTCTCAGATTCGCATGAAATTTGGTGAGCATACTCAAGGTGTTTCAGAGATCAAAACTGCTTCGCTTTGTGGTGCCGAAATCACGATCTGAGCTCGTTTCGGCCTCCGAACGCACTATCGCAGCGTTTGTGCAGGCTATTTCGTCTTTTTGTGCCAAAGGTATATACCAGTTTCTGTTCGCCAGTTTAAGCATCTCAAAGTCTGCTACAGGTCTAGCAGAACTCGTCTGGGCAGTTCCGTTCAACTTTTTGAGATACAGTCAATTTTCTGCATCAAGGTATTTTAGTCACCGGCCATGGCAGAAAGCAGTGATGTATTCCGTATGTTGGTTGTTGAGGATAAGTTGGATGGTACCAACTACCCATTATGGGCTTATATGATGCGACATGTATTGGTTGTAAAAGGACTGTGGAACATTGTGCAGGGTGTTGAAAGACGTCCTGTTACACCTGCAACTAGAGGTACTGCAAATACAGGTGATGGAGGTGCTGGAGCTGATGAAGATGGTGTCGAAGATGATATTGTGCAGATTCCTGTTCGTACTGCTGTTTCTGTTGCACCTACTGCAGAGCAGATTCGCTGGGATGGCAGAGATGCCCAGGCACATGCATTGATAGCTTTGTCTGTCAAACGTGCCATTATTCCTCACATTCGCTCTTGCAGAACAGCAAAGGATGCTTGGGATACACTTACCACATTGTACCAAGCTAGGAATGAGGCTCGTGTTGCTTACCTCCGAAAACAGTTGGAGAGTGAGCACATGAATGAAGGTGATTCTATGGACAGTTTCCTAACGAAGATCAAAGATTTGAAGGAACAATTGATTTCTGTTGATGAGGTTATACCAGATAGCTCACTTATGCAGATCGTTCTGAATGATCTTCCTGAATCATATCAGAGTTTTGCTTCTACTCTTCGGTTGATGATGAAAGGCAATCCAAATGCCTTATCATTTGAGGAGTTAGTCTCTGTTCTGTTGCAGGAAGATCAGTCTAGGCAGAACAGGTCCATTATGCGAGTTGCAGATCAAGCTTTCCTGGCTAGTCAGAAGGGCAAAGGAAAATGGGGCTCTTCTAGTAGTAAGCAGAAATCTGCAAATGCTGCACAATCGAAGAACCAGGATAAAGATGAGAAGAAATCAGAAAAGCAGAAATTGTTTTGCAAGTACTGTAAAGAAAATGATCATATCATAAAGAACTGTCCAAAACTGGTTGCTAAAGAGGCAAAGAAGAAAGAGGCTGGAATGGTTGTTGCAGAGGCCTCTACACCAAAAACAGAGTCTGCAAATCTTGTGTAGGAAGAAGAATGGGCGTTTACTACTCTCTGCAGTTTTGACCCATCCTCTCATGATCAGTGCATGTCTGCAGTAGACTCAGATGTTTGGTATTTTGACAATGGGGCAACCAAACATATTACCTCGCAGCGCAGTTTCTTCTCTTCACTCGAGCCTGCCCTACAGGGAATACTGTTACATGTGCCAACAACTCCTCTTATCCTGTTATGGGAGTTGGTAAGATCATTCTGACTACAGCTGATGGTAGTTCTTTCACTTTATCAGATGCTTTATTTGTGCCAGGGATCAAAAAGAACGTGTTATCAGTCTCTACATTAGCCAAGATTGGCTTGGTTGTGAAATTTGTTGATGACAGGTGTATAGTTCATGATCTGTCAAATGGCGATGTGATTATTGCTTCTGGCATTTTATGTCGTGGGCTGTATAAGCTCATAGACTATGAAAGATCTGTGAATGATTCGGCATGTGCAGTTCATGATTCTCAGGCTATGTCAGATGCAAAGCTTTGGCATGCACGCTTTGATCATCTGAATTTTGTTAGTTTGCTACGCCTGCAGAAATCTGAAATGGTGTCCTCTTTGCCCAAACTTGAGGCACCTGGAAAACATGTTTGTGAAGGCTGTATTTTGGGCAAAATGCAGCGTTCCTCCTTTCCAAAAGATGGTTCAATTCGGGCTACGCAGAAATTGCAGCTTGTACATAGTGATGTCTGTGGTCCTATGCAGACACCCTCTTTTGGAAATTACCTTTACTTCGTGACTTTCATTGATGATTTTTCCAGGCATGCATGGGTATATCCACTGAAAGCAAAGTCCGAAGTGTTCATGTGCTTCAAACAGTTTTTGGTTTTGGCTGAAAATCTGTCAGCATGTAAAATGGGCACCCTCCGTTCTGATCGAGGGGGGGAATATATGTCTTCAGATTTTAATGCATTTCTGGCTGAACGTGGGATAAAACACCAGTGTACAGTGCCATATACACCTCAACAAAATGGAGTTGCTGAACGAAAGAACAGGTCACTCATGGAGATGGTGAGGTGCATGGTCAAAAGTCAGGCTTTACCACATAGTTTCTGGCTTGAGGCTGTCATATGTGCAGCATATGTACTGAACAGGTGTCCCACTAAAGCGCTGCAGTCTATCACTCCATATGAGGCTTGGCATGATCGCAAGCCATCTGTTGCTCATATGCCAACTAGGCATATGCATTAGTGACTGAAAAACATTGCAGAAAATTGGATGATAAGGCAGTAAAATGTATTTTTGTTGGGTACAGTTCTGAAAGTAAAGGCTATCGTCTGTATCATCCATAGACCAAACGCATTCTGGTTAGCCGTGATGTTGTCTTTGTGGAAGATGCTATTCAGCCATTGCTTTCATGTACTAAGGAGACATCTGTTAGCTCCAAAGACATGTATGATACTTTGATGCCTCTTTTTACAGGTGGAGAGTCTAGTGCTGGTCCTAATGAGGCAACTTCTCAGCCTTTGCAGGTTTCATATGATGATGCAGATCATTCCATTTCTGATGCAGATTTACATGATGCATGTAACATAATCCTAGTAGGAGATGGTTGAACCACGCTCTAAGAGAGAGGATTAGGAAGTAATCCTCAACCATGGCTTTTGGGGCAAGTGGTTAGCCCATCACATACCTAACCAAGAGGTTGTGAGTTCAATCCCTTACATTGGTATCAGAGCCTAGGAAGTAGGCTTGGGCAAGGTGGAATAATCCAATGGCCTCTAAAAAAGGCGCTTGGGCATTCTCTATGTGAAAGGGTAGGAATTGTGGAAGGCGCGCGCGTTGGTTTCAAGAATGGACCTAACAATGATTGGGGTGTATCTCTCAATCCGTAGGTCGGATTGAGGCATGTAATATACTGTTGGAAAGCTCTCGGAACGAACTTTCCAATGAGCTACCTTGTAAGTGTGAAATCCTTGGGAATCCTTGGGTGGCACTTGATTGAGTGTTCAAGATACCAAGCATGGGTGAGAACAAGGTTCAAGACGGAGGTTGAGAACAAGGGCTCGAGACACCAAGGTTGCGAACAAGAAGGTTCAAGACACCAAGGTTGAGAGCAAGGGTTCAAGAGACCAAGGTTGCAAACAAGGTTCAAGAAACTGTGCGAGGTTGAGGAACATCAATTCAAGGGAACCTAGGGAGTTCAAGGGACTGATCACTGAGGCTAGAGGGATACAAGAGTAGATCATTGAGGACAATGATCGACCAAGGGGGGAAGAATGTAACATAATCCTAGTAGGAGATGGTTGAACTACACCCTAAGAGAGAGGATTAGGAAGTAATCCTCAACCATGGCTTTTGGGGCAAGTGGTTAGCCCATCACATTCCTAACCAAGAGGTTGTGAGTTCAATTCCTTACATTGTAGGATTATGTTACAATGCACTTGTTGATGAGAGAGATGATATTGAGCAGGCAAAAACTATGCCAAAATGGCTGGTGCAGACTTTGCGTGATAGCAAATTAGATGCACCTTTGTCATATCGTACTCGTTCAGGCTCTCATAGTGCCTCCTTTGCATCAGATTGCTATGCTATGGCTGCATCTAGTCTCTGTGATGAGAATGAGCCTGTTTCTTTTGATGAAGCACAGAATTCAGAAAATTGGATGGCTGCTATGCAATCTGAATATGATGCTATAATGAAGAATGGTACATGGTCTTTATGTGACTTACCTCCAAGCAAGAAGGCCATTGGCACTAAGTGGGTATACAAGCTGAAGCGTAAACCTGATGGTATAGTTGACAGGTATAAGGCTAGGCTTGTTGCAAAGGGTTATGCGCAGGAAAGAGGCATTGATTTTGATGAGACCTTTGCACCTACATGCCGTATGACTACTATTCGGAGCATTTGTGCACTTGCAGCCCATCATGGTTGGAATGTACATCAGTTGGACATTAAAACAGCATTTCTAAATGGTGACTTGCATGAAGAAGTGTATGTTTTTTAGCCCCGTGGCTTTGTGCAGAAAGGGCATGAAAACCAGGTGTGCAAGTTAAAGAAGGCATTATATGGTTTAAAGCAAGCACCACGTGCTTGGTATGAGAAGATACATGCCTATGTGATTGCACATGGTTTTGAGAACAGTCCAACTGAAAGCACCTTATATGTTAAGCGTGCTAATGATGTACTTCTGATCATTGTTGTCTATGTTGATGACATGCTGCTCAATGGTCCTATTGAGAAGCATATTGCTGATTTCAAGGCTGATTTGCATGCCTCATTTGAGATGTCTGATTTGGGGCATTTGCATCACTATTTGGGCATTCAGTTTATGCAAGTTGATGGTGGAATGGCTTTGTGTCAAACGAAATATATTGACACATTATTACAGCGTTTTGGCCTTGAAGACTGTAAGCCTATTGCCACTCCTATGGAGATAGGTTTACGATTGAGTCTTCATGATGCTGGAGATGCATTTGATGTTGTTCTCTATCAGCAGGCTGTTGGATGCTTGATTTACTTATGCATTACTCGGCCAGATATTCAGTTTGTTGTCTCACAGATGAGCAGGTTTATGCATTGCCCAGGAGTCACGCATTGGAAGGCGGTTAAGCGCATCTTTCGCTACTTGAGTGGTACTCGGCTACTTGGGTTGTTTTATCCCAAGGGGGGATCACTACCGCCAGATTTGCATGCTTTTTCTGACTCAGATTGGGCTGGTTGCTATGACACTCGTGTGTCCACCAGTGGTTTTTGCTTCATCCTTGGTAGCTCATGTATATCTTGGTTGAGCAAGAAGCAGCCTACTGTGGCCACTTCCAGTTGTGAGGCTGAGTATAGGGCAGCTTTCACAGCGACTGTTGAGTGTGTGTGGCTCAGACGCCTTATGGCTGATTTGGGTGTTGGCCAGTCTTCTGCCACCACCATCTTCATTGAGAGTCAGAGCGCATTGGCAGCGAGGAACCCTGTGTTCCATGCTCGCACTAAGCACATTGAGGTGCATTATCACTATGTCAGGGAGAGGTTCTCTGGGGAGATCAGCTTGGCATATGTGCACACACAGGAGAACATTGCAGAACTTTTCACGAAGGCTCTGCCTAGGGGAAGTTTGAAGCTTACCGCAAAGCCTTTGGGCTTACTTCCTTTTGTGGAGTGATTTCCACATAGCTTGGCACTTCCTTATACATGAGTGCCAGCTCCTTGTTCACCGCATCACTCCCAGGGGGGATTTGTTGATATATTTAGGTAGTGATGTGTGTGAACACACTAGGACCGCCGGGGCACTTTTTTCCCTCTTTAGGAGGTTTTTTTCCCCCGGCTTGTATATACGCCTATTGCCCTAATGGGCTACTTATCTTTGTACATTCTCTAGTAATACATTCAGTCTTGTGTGTTGTGCTCCAAGCTTCTTCTTCTTCCTTGTGCTGTTTGCGTGCTTCCGCAGACGTCTATCTCCAACAATATGTTGATGATATCATTCTTATAGGTACAGATGAGAAAGGTATTCAAAGTCTAAAGAAGCAAATGGAGAAAGAGTTCAAAATCAGTGACTTGGGAGATTTGTCATATTTCTTGGGAATGGAGATCTCATACACTCAACATGGGGTGTATGTAACTCAAGAAAGGTATTTGAGAAACTTATTGATCAAGTTTAAAATGGATGATTGTAGGGTAGCACCTACTCCAATGGAGGTGATCATAAATTGAGCAGATATGGAGGAGAAGAGTTCAAGGACATGAATCTATATCAAAGTTTGGTTGGTAGTCTAATCTATGCTACATTACCTAGACCTGATTTGTCATATGCATTTGGGATATTATCTCAATTCATGCATTGTCCTAGGAAAGAACATTGGATTGTAGGACAAAGAGTGTTGATGTACATTAAGGGTACACTCAAAGAAGGTTTGTATTATGGTTTTACATCAGATACACACATCAAGATCTATAGTGATTGTTAGCCCACAAAATGGTTGATTTTTATGCACTAATGTGGTTTTATTTGGCAGGAAAATATGTTTGATTGCAGGTATTTGAAGAGTTAATCAATTGGATGAAAGATATTTGCAAACTACATGGCTACATCTTGTTCAGAGGGGAATGCCCTTGGTGTTTGGAGTTCAGATTATGGAAAATATGAGCATGTTTAGGATGCAATCATTTGTGTTGAGCAGATGCAGGTGGACAGTGTGCCCCCCAATGAAATAACACTTATTTTCTGCTTAA
This sequence comes from Ceratopteris richardii, assembly GCA_020310875.1. Lineage (NCBI taxonomy): Eukaryota > Viridiplantae > Streptophyta > Polypodiopsida > Polypodiales > Pteridaceae > Ceratopteris > Ceratopteris richardii. The sequence continues at coordinate 49,815 of CM035442.1, forward strand.
AAGCTTGTGGAAGCATTGGCGATATTGAGAAGGCTCAGGAAGTTCATGCAGAAATTGAGAGGAGAGGTCTGCTGCATGAAAGCATCGCTTTAAACAATGCTTTGGTGGACATCTTTTCAAAATGTGGGTGGCTTGCAACAGCTGAAGGACTCCTTTATAGAATCTCAGAGAGAAATGTAATCTCATGGACATCACTTATAGCTGGCTATGTTGAACATGGATTGGGAGTCGAAGGGCTTGATTGCTTTTGGAAAATGAGACACCAGTGTGTTCTTCCTGACGCTGCAATGAGTGTACAGGAACAAGAGGGGGCGCCTTTCTTATCTTATCCACGAAGGGAGAGGCATTGAAGGAGGGGCAGCGGACATTGGGAGGAGGGATAGGAAAGTAGATGATGCTGCTTCAGTGTACGTGGATGATAATCCGCACGCTCAGCAAATGAGGGCCATGATTAGCATACGGAAGGCACAATATGTGAGCCCCTCCTTAGGTGGAATCAGGACTAATCAGTCGAGCATATTGAACAATGAAGCCCCAGTTATGCGGCTTTGCCGGAGATGCCAAATCAAAGAAGCGTCAGTGGTTTTGCTGCCTTGTTTACACCTTTGTCTGTGTGTTCGATGCAAGGACGACTGTGAGAGGTGCCCCATGTGTACGTCATTAAAAAGTGCAAGCGTTGAGGTTTTCCTATCTTCAAGGAGTGACTCGGCAGAAGGTACTAAATACTTCTCCTAACTTATCATACCCTTGTCCAAATACATGGCGAATGAGCTATCAGATCTTGAGCCTGGAAATGCTTGCCAAGGTGGACTCATTGCATACGAAGGTTTCATTGTGGTTGTAGCAGAATTATTCTAACATTATCTGCAAGATTAGCCTTCCACTTTCAATGTTTACCTTTTGCACTTTAAATATAAAGCCCACTGTGGTATAGCAGTGCATATTGAGTTCAACGTGAGGTTTTGCTGAAGCAGATGCTTATGTATACTTTCTAGCTTTGCGAATGAGATGGCTAGACAAGTGATTAACCAAGCAAGATTGTACATGAACAGAATTCCGTTTTGAAACGCACAGATATGGTCTTGTGAAGTTCTTAAAATTGTCATAATGTGATGTGTTGAAATACTACATTTCCCATCATTTATGTGATTCGTAGAGCCACAACTGTGTGTGTGTGAGTTTGTTCAGTTTATGTGTACATTGAGGTTTCCTATATGTTTGATTTACAGCTTAGGGTACTTGAAATACTATTTTGGCCAAAAATTGCATCGCAGATACTAGTGTCCAGACTATGCGCAAGAAGAATTCTATCTTTTGTGAAAGTATGGCATGTTGCAGTCACTTCCCGGATGGAGAATTCCCATGGCACTATGAGTTACCATCCTTTGTATAATCATGTTGGACACTTATATTTGATATGCCCGTGAGAGCCACTAGTATATATGTGTGTTGGATTTATGTGATACTGTGATGTAGTCACTTGTGATTTGTACAGCCACTAGTGTAAGTGCACTTTGATATCAGCAATGTAATATCTGGTTTCCTTTATTAGACATGTTCTACTCAGTGAATTTATGTAACTTCGTATGTTTGGGTGGTTTCATTCTTCATGCATGCTGTTTCTCATTCTAAGCAAGGTGAATTCCATATGGATGTCTGATGAGTGACAGTTTGGGAGGTGTTCTGCAGGTTATCAATCCATGAAGCTCTTTTACAGTTCTGCTAGTTTTCAATGACACTGTTAGCCACACTTTATTAAAGTGAAAAACAGTGGAAATAGCAAGGATACCTTGGCAATTATATAGTACCATGGCAGAATAATATGCACTTGTCAGAGAATATCCTGCTGTGCTAGTATGAGTGATGCATGTAATTACATCTGGATTCTCATCATTTGGGGTAAAACTTACTTATGTCAGGGAGCATGAAGAAAAGCTCTCATGTTTGTTGCCAAGTTGGTGTGGAATGATGGTGATCTATTTATTTCCAAAATATCATGAATCTGATGTTGTAGCGCCTATCGAGCTAAGGGCTGTGCATTAACCCGATTCCGAAGAATTTAAATCAAATAAAATTTCGTAAAACCATCTTTTCCGTGGGCTTTAGAGCCTATTCATTTGGTGCGTCTGCCGGGAACATATGAACTAGTACATATACAAAGGAAGGACTCCTCGAGAGATAATTGTGGGCTCTAGGTAATCCAAGTAGACCGATTCCGAGGGATTTGAGCAAAATAAAGGCTTTCACAATCACTTTTTCCGTGGCCGTTAGAGCTATTCATTTTGGTGTGGCTGCTGGGATTTGGCTTAGCACATCTCATCGAGAGTGCTATGAGTTCGCTTGGTGCCCCAATCGTGTGGCACAGCCAAGTTGATCCCAAATTTGCTATGATCTTCATTAGAGAAATGGCCCAACAAAGGCAAGCCTGTGGTTTTGAGGAGAATGCCAACATGAGGCAAATGAATTCTGAACGAAATAGGAGATGGATAGATTCTCGTCCGACCATGAGACGTCATGTGAACCGAGGGTGGCGATTTGGCCCAATATCAAATTATGTGAGATGCTGGTGTTGCGAGCAGATTGGGCATATAGCCAAATATTGCCCTCGTGTATGCACCCCGTTGGATTTTGTCCCCACATGTGCGGACTGCGGGAAAAAGAGACTATGCGAGCACGTGTGTGGCTCAAAAGAGGTGATTGACCTAAAGGTCGCAACGAATGAACCAAATAGGTGCTTATCTTCTTTGTATGTGGAAGTTGACAAAGGTGGAGTTACTTCATCGACGGAAACTGTGAGAGCAAGTGGAAGCAAGGACACTCGATCTCATGATCAAGACTTGGTAGAACTTGTGAAGAGCTTGGAATGTCAAGTCAATTGGTTGCATGTGGAGCGAGATAACGAGAGGATCAAAATAGCAAAATTAGAGGAAAATCAAGTGAAAATGGCCGAGGTCCTAGGAACTTGGGAAAAGCAAGTACGAATGTTGAAAAATGAAAACAAGGAGTGGAAAAGAGTAAACAAAAGCTGGAGGCAAGATCTTGTGAAGCCCGAGAGTGAAAACGTGGTCTGGGACTTGAGATCCGGCTTGATGGTAGCCGACTGTTTTGGAGTTGCGATCGAAGAAGAGCTCTCAAGAGACGAGGATGACCTAATGAGGAGAGTCGAAGGAATGGAGCATGAAATCGAGAAGGTACAAAGCATAATCTGTCGATACAGTGATCAAGCGGGTAAGGCATGTGACGAGTTCCACCTGGAGTTAGAAAGAATGAAGAGTGCCCAAGCGGAGAGTGATGAGAAAGTGAGACGGGTAGAGAAAGAGAATGCAAGGCTGAGTAGCAAGCTCGGTAGGTGGATGAATCAGAAAGACAATGAGACCCGAGAACAAGTGGAGGATCCGAAAGCAGGAAAAATGGAGGAAGAGCTGAAAGCGGTGTTGGATAGGTTGGATGCATTCGGAACGGAGTTAGAAAAAATGAAGAATGAATTGTTGAAGAAGGTAGATGATCTAAATGAAGAAAATATGAGTAGGATTTGGGAGGAAAGATCGATTAGAGAGGAAGTCGAGAAGTTGACTGTTCGAATTGAGAAGAGGGAGGATATTCCCCTCGGATCTGCAAAAAGGGTGAGAGAGGATAAAGAGATGGAGCAAATATGGAATCGGTTCCGTGGCATCGATTGTGACCTATTCCAATATCAGAGTGATATTGAGCACAACAAACAAGGATTAAGGGACTTAGCGACGAGGCTTGAATCATTGAGGAGCACAATGAGCAATGGTAATTTTTCAGGTCATTTGTCGAATCATGTGGAATCTCTGTGAGGCAGAGGTTGGAGATGAAAAAAATAGACGAGGCAATGGATGTCGGTGAGGACGGCTGTAGTCTGATTAGGGTTTGCTTTGCGGATTACGAGTCTGAGATGTGAGGATGGATGGACCAAGTGTGTTGTACACTTAGGAACTGAAGTGACACTTTCTGAGGTTTCAGGTCGGCAAAGTAATTAGTGTGTGTGGGTTTTTGCGAGGACAGGTTGACCATGGCATTAGTGGCTGGATTTTGGCTTGAGTGGTAGCAAAGAGGAGATATGTCTCATCGGGATGTCCACGGGGGGATATATGTGTATGTGTCGTGATTGGTTGGGTTGGGAAAAAGTCCTTTCTTTTGTCTCCTAATTCTCGAGATGCGGGAATGGAAAGAAAATGAGAAAAATATATGTTTGTGTATGTGTGAGTGTGGCTACGCGCCTATGTGGGCCGATAGGTGGGTGGACCCACTTTGGCCGGGTGGTCAAAGCCACGAACCGACGTCGGTCTCACATAGGGCTAGCTGTCTGTGTGTCGTGCGCTGCGTTGGGTTGGTAGATGGGTGGAACAAACTCGATCGGGTGGTCGAGTCCACGAGTCGCATCCAGCTTCGGCGTAGGCCGACAAGTGTGAGTAAATATGTGAAAAAAAAAATGATGAAAAAAAGAGAAAAAAAAATGTGGAAAAAATGAATGAGAAGAATTCCTCGCTCGAGGGGGGGACATAAGAGAGGTGAGAGAGCATGATGCTCGGATGGGAATATCTGTGTTTGTGTTGTGGGGATTTGGGTTATGTGTGGGCTCCCGATGAAACATGTCAAATTGAAGCTTAAGCTCGGCTAGGATTTTGGTTGCGATGTGTCTATGGAAAGCTTGGACTTGAGGAATCCAATCGTGCTAGTTGCATTGTTTGTCTGCAAACCTTCCGGAAGTGTTCAGTTTGGCTCTTAGGTGGTGCAATGACTTGTGAAGTTCGGAATCGCGTCGACGATAAGTGATCTTGTTAGAGTGAGTTCGTGTTGGGCTTGAGTGGTCTTTGCCGTGTGTCCATCAATTTAGGAGAGGTGGTGGCGACCAAGCATAGGATCTGATTGATGAACAAAAGAGCACAGAGTAGATGAAAAGGTAAGTGGGAATAGAAAACCCTAGGTGGGAAGGAAATGGGAAATTGGCAAGAGAGCTCGGTTAGAAATGAGACAAAGGAACCAGCAAAACGATCGTGAAACCGGGAAAAGTATCGAAAACGGAACTCGGAAATGGTTTTTGATAGTGTGTGTGGAAAGTGTGTTGAGTATGCATGTGGAACAAAGATTTGTGACGCGTTGAATGAGTAGTCGAGAAGAGTGACGAGAGCGAATGTGGACATGTCTTCTTTTTGCTTGCATGTGTGTTGTGCGTGTCGAGAATGCATGTGTGATGTGGATCATGATGTGTGTGCCGAGTGTATATGTGTGATGTGGATGATTGTCTTTCCATTTTGGTTGTAGATGTTATTGGGATTTGACGAAAAAAGGTTCTAATGTTTTAATGAAGTTTGCAGATAGGTGGACATGTCGATGAAGATGCGAGAGGATGGACAAAGATGGTAAGCGGAATGATTGGATTTTGGTACTAACCGATGATTGTATGAGGGTGATTGCAGGTGCTACATCGAGGAAGAAGAGAATAGGCATGCAAGGTAAAGATTTGTATTTGATTGAGTGAGGATCACATGTTGGAACTGGAGTGCAGGTAGCATATCGCTCGTCGAGGACGACTTCGCAGATAAGAAGAGGGGAGTATGTTAGCCCACAAAATGGTTGATTTTTATGCACTAATGTGGTTTTATTTGGCAGGAAAATATGTTTGGTTGCAGGTATTTGAAGAGTTAATCAATTGGATGAAAGATATTTGCAAACTACATGGCTACATCTTGTTCAGAGGGGAATGCCCTTGGTGTTTGGAGTTCAGATTATGGAAAATATGAGCATGTTTAGGATGCAATCATTTGTGTTGAGCAGATGCAGGTGGACAGTGTGCCCCCCAATGAAATAACACTTATTTTCTGCTTAAAAGCTTGTGGAAGCATTGGCGATATTGAGAAGGCTCAGGAAGTTCATCCAGAAATTGAGAGGAGAGGTCTGCTGCATGAAAGCATCGCTTTAAACAATGCTTTGGTGGACATCTTTTCAAAATGTGGGTGGCTTGCAACAGCTGAAGGACTCCTTTATAGAATCTCAGAGAGAAATGTAATCTCATGGACATCACTTATAGCTGGCTATGTTGAACATGGATTGGGAGTCGAAGGGCTTGATTGCTTTTGGAAAATGAGACACCAGTGTGTTCTTCCTGACGCTGCAATGAGTGTACAGGAACAAGAGGGGGCGCCTTTCTTATCTTATCCACGAAGGGAGAGGCATTGAAGGAGGGGCAGCGGACATTGGGAGGAGGGATAGGAAAGTAGATGATGCTGCTTCAGTGTACGTGGATGATAATCCGCACGCTCAGCAAATGAGGGCCATGATTAGCATACGGAAGGCACAATATGTGAGCCCCTCCTCAGGTGGAACCAGGACTAATCAGTCGAGCATATTGAACAATGAAGCCCCAGTTATGCGGCTTTGCCGGAGATGCCAAATCAAAGAAGCGTCAGTGGTTTTGCTGCCTTGTTTACACCTTTGTCTGTGTGTTCGATGCAAGGACGACTGTGAGAGGTGCCCCATGTGTACGTCATTAAAAAGTGCAAGCGTTGAGGTTTTCCTATCTTAAAGGAGTGACTCGGCAGAAGGTACTAAATACTTCTCCTAACTTATCATACCCTTGTCCAAATACATGGCGAATGAGCTATCAGATCTTGAGCCTGGAAATGCTTGCCAAGGTGGACTCATTGCATACGAAGGTTTCATTGTGGTTGTAGCAGAATTAATCTAACATTATCTGCAAGATTAGCCTTCCACTTTCAATGTTTACCTTTTGCACTTTAAATATAAAGCCCACTCTGGTATAGCAGTGCATATTGAGTTCAACGTGAGGTTTTGCTGAAGCAGATGCTTATGTATACTTTCTAGCTTTGCGAATGAGATGGCTAGACAAGTGATTAACCAAGCAAGATTGTACATGAACAGAATTCCGTTTTGAAACGCACAGATATGGTCTTGTGAAGTTCTTAAAATTGTCATAATGTGATGTGTTGAAATACTACATTTCCCATCATTTATGTGATTCGTAGAGCCACAACTGTGTGTGTGTGAGTTTGTTCAGTTTATGTGTACATTGAGGTTTCCTATATGTTTGATTTACAGCTTAGGGTACTTGAAATACTATTTTGGCCAAAAATTGCATCGCAGATACTAGTGTCCAGACTATGCGCAAGAAGAATTCTATCTTTTGTGAAAGTATGGCATGTTGCAGTCACTTCCCGGATGGAGAATTCCCATGGCACTATGAGTTACCATCCTTTGTATAATCATGTTGGACACTTACATACTGTGAGAGCCACTAGTATATATGTGTGTTGGATTTATGTGATACTGTGATGTAGTCACTTGTGATTTGTACAGCCACTAGTGTAAGTGCACTTTGATATCAGCAATGTAATATCTGGTTTCCTTTATTAGACATGTTCTACTCAGTGAATTTATGTAACTTCGTCTGTTTGGGTGGTTTCATTCTTCATGCATGCTGTTTCTCATTCTAAGCAAGGTGAATTCCATATGGATGTCTGATGAGTGACAGTTTGGGAGGTGTTCTGCAGGTTATCAATCCATGAAGCTCTTTTACAGTTCTGCTAGTTTTCAATGACACTGTTAGCCACACTTTATTAAAGTGAAAAACAGTGGAAATAGCAAGGATACCTTGGCAATTATATAGTACCATGGCAGAATAATATGCACTTGTCAGAGAATATCCTGTTGTGCTAGTATGAGTGATGCATGTAATTACATCTGGATTCTCATCATTTGGGGTAAAACTTACTTATGTCAGGGAGCATGAAGAAAAGCTCTCATGTTTGTTGCCAAGTTGGTGTGGAATGATGGTGATCTATTTATTTCCAAAATATCATGAATCTGATGTTGTAGCGCCTATCGAGCTAAGGGCTGTGCATTAACCCGATTCCGAAGAATTTAAATCAAATAAAGTTTCGTAAAACCATCTTTTCCGTGGGCTTTAGAGCCTATTCATTTGGTGCGTCTGCCGGGAACATATGAACTAGTACATATACAAAGGAAGGACTCCTCGAGAGATAATTGTGGGCTCTAGGTAATCCAAGTAGACCGATTCCGAGGGATTTGAGCAAAATAAAGGCTTTCACAATCACTTTTTCCGTGGCCGTTAGAGCTATTCAGTGATACAGATTGGGTAGGTAATCCTGATGATAGGAGATCAACTTATGGATACTTATGTTATGTGGGAGATAAGTTAATTTCTTGGTGTTCAAAGAAGCAACATATAGTTTCTTTATCATCCACAGAGGCTGAGTACAAAGGTATGGTGGAAGCTACAAAAGAAGTGATATGGCTTAAGACTCTAATGAAGAGTTTTGACATCATTTAGAGTACACCCACTATTCATGGAGATAACATGAGTTCATTGTATTTACCTGCTAACCCTGTTTTTCATGCCAAGACTAAACACATTGAGATTCAGTATCATTTTCTAAGAGAGAAGGTGATGGATAAAGAGATTGAAGTAATACATACTTCAACAAAAGATCAGATAGCTGATATGTTAACTAAAAGCTTGGATGGACCAAAGCTACATTGATTCAAAGACATGGCAGGTATAAAGAAGATAGAGAAAACCTCAATTGATGATTGAGGGGGAGCTGTTGGTGCCGGGAAATCAACAATTGATGTTTTGATGAAGAATTGAAGCCAAGGACTGAAGAAAAGATCACGTTATGAAGCTTGAAAGAAGTGCATATCCAGAAGATGAAGATATGTACACATATGTACATTAATTCAAAGATAGTTTACTTATACTTTTGTATAGTCATGAGCTTGTAAATATTTGCCTATATATATATACAAGGAAAAATGTTGGGAAAAATATGAGAGAGTGTAGAATACAAGAATTGAGAAGATTTATGGTGTAGCTCAAGCGTAAGCACCACCTCCTTTACTTGTCAATCCGCGGAGATGTGAGGACCGGTATGAAGACCACGAGCAAGTGAAGGCACAAGTGCGTGAGTGAAAGCACACAATCATGCACACACATACACACACGCGCACAAGGTAAGATCAAAGAGAGGAACAATGGAAAGCTTCGATTGCAAAAGAGTTCTCTTACAAAAGCTCTATTCTCTAACAAGCTAACCCCAAAAATGAGCTCTCTAGCTCTTTTTATAGTTTTTTGACTAGTTTTGGCCCTGTCTAGACCTAGTGTCCGACCTAGTTAAAAATTAGGTTCCAAGGCTTATTTGAGGGCTCAAACGAAGTCTAAAAATTATGAAAATTGGTAGGATGATACTTCTAATACTCCTCAAGCTCAAGGACTCCTTGGCTTGAACAAAATGGATTTACAAAAATAGAAAATGGTATTTACAATGGTTTTTAGTGATGAAAATCACTATTGTTGTAGGGGATTCTTTTGAAAATTTAATATACACTTCTTGGAGCTCCCTACGTGCTCCTTCTGCTTGTGTGTCCACCTCTTTGATGTGCTTCTGTGCTTTGTCCTTGACCTTCAGCTTCAACACTCCCCCCCTCTCGAGTCTGTCGTCCCTGACAGACTCTTGTTGTAATGGTTGTCATGTTCTTCATTTGTCACTAAGAGCCTTTGGAAGTTGTTGTCCCTTGGTATGCGCTCCTTCCTTGGAGTCCAGCATGATTGTGTTGTTGTGAGTCGCCACTGATGGCCTCTAGATCTTGTTAAGATGATGTTCATAGTAATCATGCCAAGTACCCATAATGACTGATGGGTAAGTGAGTTCGTGCATGGGTTGAGGAAAGTATGTGCCTCGTGCATGGCCTTGTAATGTAGCCCTATGCATGCTTACTTGGAAAATGCATTGGAAGAAGTATGGTGCAAAAATTGGGAGTCTTGAGCTAAGTGCTCAAGGGTATGCCGACGAAGAGGTTTCCTAATCTATCATGGTGTTTCCAGAGTAAAGATACTTACCATGGTGAAGGATCGATCGATGTTTATCTCCTCGTGTTGTACTCACGGCATTTGTGATGGACCGTCAGCTAGTCTTTCATTGTCTATGAATGTCCGTGTGGATGGTTCACTGATGAAATTCTTTGAGTGACTCGTCCTTTCTCCTCTTGTCAAAGCAACATTTGCCAAGTACTGAGAATTGAATTTCTTTATATTCCTTGACAAACGACATTGGGTAACTACACCAAGCTTAGTTTCACATATTCTTTTTAGTTCACCATAAGCAGGAGTCTTCTCATCCAGTATACATACAAAGATTTGCAGGTTACCAGAACTACCCCTTGCAGATATCTCCCTAGATGCTCTCTTACATGCAGTAGTTAAGCATCACTTCAAGTTGCGGACCTTCAAGCTCTGCACTCCTACCATAGTAAGAGGAAACCATAGTTGTGGATGCCATGTTCATGCCAAGTTCTTGACATCTACGAGATAAGGTAGCAATTATATCATCTGCTAGCTGAGACACATTGCTATCCAAACTGATAAATGCCCAGTAATCAACAGTTCCACCTTTAACCAAGCATGACTCATTCATGTTTCATGAGCCAAACCTGGGAACAAGTGCTTCCTCTCCCTTTTTTTTTTTTTTGGAACAATGTCACCAAACAAGAAGACAGGTGTTAGTATCAGAAAAAATAGTTGACATATGTCAATGTGCTCTTATGCATGGGACTCTCCAATGTGTCTATGCATGGCCCTGTAATGTGGCCCTATATTAATGCATACTTTGGAAATGCATAACCTGAATGGTGCAAAAGACTGGGTTGTGCAAGGAGCACATGGTTTTCGCTCATCGAGGCTTTTCGATGTTATTTGCGGATGTTGATGCCATCTATCGTGGAGGTATCCATTGTACCTCGAGATGGTAGTTGATCATTCCTCCTTATAGGGATCCATTTGAGAACGGTCTTCGAATGTGTAGCAATCTCCTTTGGTTGCTTCATGTTTGGATGGTTTCTTGAGGGTTTGATCCTTCGTGGTTGGCTCTTTGGTTCTGTGAGGCCTACCGGTGCTTTTGGCTTCCATACCCATACCTCTGTGGCTGGTCGCTTGACTCGTGTTGAAGAGGTTAGTTGGTCTACTTTTGTTCTTGGTGTTTGGCTCTGACCTTTGCCTTGCCTTGGCTTCTTTGTTGAGACTCTTCGCGTATGGGAGAGCATAGGTTGTTGCGGACGTAAGAGCTTCCTGGGTACCCACATGTGTAATCGCCCTTGTTGAGCTGCAACTAATTTCTTAGGTATCCAAATTTGTCAAAGATCTTGTGGTTGAGCTTGTCCGATCTTTTTCCTTCGTCTTCTGGCCTGGTTGACTTGCCTAGATGGGGTTTGTGGGGCCAAGGGTGGTGGTTGCTCTCCTTTTCGTATCCAGATCTGCTTCATGCCCAACACTACTTTCCTTTGTACATCATGTTGTTTATTTGATATAGCAATGATCCTATTCTGTTGTGCTTGCCTTGTTGGTTGAGTTGTCGTGGCGGCATTAATCCTTGCACCAGAGGAGGAGTCCACTTGTCTTTGAGCCTGTTCTTCCATGATTGAGTTCTCCTGGGACATAGATCTTTTGACGCATACAACATCTCTTTTGCTAAGATTAGTCCTAGGAGAACTACAAGATGTGACATCTGGATTTGTGAGTATGCCATTTTCTAGTTCTAATGTAAAGCATTGTCCCTGGACCCAAACTTGAAGAAGTTGACTTCTTAGGTTCAAGTTGACTGCATTGTCATAAATCCAATCTTGTCCTAAGACAAGTGGTTATGTAAGGTTCTCATCTTGACACACTAGCACTTTGACTTTCATTGGAACATCTTGAAGGTAGATGGGAAGTTCCACCTCGCCCAAACAAGGGGTTTCCACACCTCCCAATCCTATGAGATAAGCTTCTATGGGATTGATGTTCAACTGCAAGTCTTGGCAGTAGGAAAGTCTAACTGCACTACTTGATGTTCAATCAATGCTTTCACAGTCCTTGCACCCTTTCCTTGTCCTATCTCTATGGTCACAAAGGGACGTCGGTCAATGACTTGAGAAGTCGCTATGCCTGATTTTTGGCACATATCCATGTGATATTTTGGGGCTTTTGAGTTGACATCTAGGCCTAGTCGCCTTAACTTATTTCGCCTAATATGCTCTCTGGCTTCGGCCTGCGCTTCTTCTCTCACCCTTAACTCTTCTTCTTTTTGCTTCTTAGCAGTATTGAGTCTCATTCACATATCCTCTGTAAGAGGTTCTTGATATAGCTTGACTCGACATCCACTAATATAGCTTGGCAAGATGTGTCCTTCTAGAGTGGCTAATTGAACTACACCGCTAGTGGAAATTCTATTAATGATCATGGGTCCGTATCCTCTTTTTTACAACTTACGGGCATGTTGCTTTAGCGTATAAACCAGCACTAGGTCTCCCTCTTTCAATCCTTCATCTTTGATGTGTGCATCAAAGTATGCCTTTTGTCTTTTCTTTGCAGCATAAATGCCTGCTGTCGCTCGTAGCCTCGTCTCACCTAAGCATTCTAGATCAAAGATCCTAGAGGACAATTCATGTCCATTCCACTCATGCTCTTGTGCTACTTTTAATGCTGGGATGAGGAAGTCCAATGGTAGAACAACATTCGGTCCGAAGACCATCTGAAATGGGGTGGCATTGAGTGCCGTTTTGTAGGCAACTCGATAAGCCCAAACAGCATGATGAACTTATTTGTCCAAATCAGAGCGTTTATTATTTACCAGCTTTGTCAATACATTACAGAGGATCTTATTGGTGCTCTCGGCTTTTCCGTTAGCTTGTGGGTGATAAGGGGCAGACTTCTTATGTATCACCAAGAATTCTTGGAGAAGATTTTCAATGACTTCATTTAAGAAGTGTGTGCCTCTATCGCTTACTAACTCTATTGGTAGTCCATATCTAGTGAACACATTCTCGAATAAGAACTTAGCCGTTGTCTGAGCATCATTCTTTGTGGTGGCTTTGACTTCTAGCCACTTTGTAAGGTAATCTGTGGCTACAATAATGTACTCTGCATGGGTGTTTCTAGCTAGGGGGTTAATAGGGCCTACAAAGTCTATACCCCACTTTGAAAATGCACGTCCTCCCATCATTGGTCTCAAAGGCATCTCATCTTTTCTACTGGATATTGTGCACGTTGGCATGTGTTGCATTTCTTCACATAGGTATGTGCATCCATATGAAGAGTGGGCCACCAAAGTCCTGAGAATAGAATGGTCTTGATTACTCGATCAAGACCAAAGTGTCCACCAGCAACACCACTGTGTGCAGTCTCTAAGACCTTTAAATAGTCTGATTCATGCACACACAGTCTTAAGTAACCATCTTTGCCTCTTCGGTATAGGTTGTCTCCTACTAAGGCATACCCTTGAGCCTCTTGCTCCATGCTTCGTCTTCTTGCAAGACTAGCCTCTTTGGGTAATCTTCCCGACCTCATAAACTCTACCGATGGAGCACTCCAATCTGGAATTAATGAAACTTGATAAAGGGTCGCATGCTCCACTGGTGGTCTCTCTCTACACATTGGACAATTCTTAATCCACTCATGTATTTCTTTGTCCATGCTAGGCCAATACACTCCTAAACGTTTCAGATTTTGTAATGTGCACTGTTTAGAATAATGATTTCCTAGCAATCCTTCATGAGCTTGTTGCAACCAACTATTATGTTCATCGTCCTCAACACAACAAGCTAATACACCCTGAGTGTCTTGTTTGTACATGCTTCCTGCCAATATGTGATATTTTTGTGATTTTACAATTTCTTCTTGCGATGTTTTCACATTCTTATTTGCAAGGCCAAAGGTTAGGACTGGTACCAACTTATTTGCCCATTTAAGAACAACTTTTAAATTGAACAGATAAGCATCGGGTAATTCATCACATACTCCTTGTGGTGACTCTGCTGAAGTGATGCGAGAAAGGTGGTCTGCCCGAAGGTGGGTTTTACCTTTCCTGACAAAAACTTCAAAGTCATACTCCATTAGTAAGAGGAACCATCTTACTAAGTGTCCAGTATTGCAAGGTTTATTGACCAAATATAACAAAGCTTGATGATCAGTGAAAAACTTGAACTTGTTGGCCAATAAATAGTGTCTAAACTTCTTCACAGCATATACCATGCCTAACCCTTCTCGCTCGGTTGTGGTATAATTTCTTTCGGCTGGGTTTAGTTGTCTACTAGCATATGCTATGGGCAAATCTAAATTCCCTTCACCTGTGGGTTTTGCTAGCACACATCCTATGGCATGATTGGATGCATCCACATGGACATGGAATGGCTTATTCCAATCAGGAGTGGTCAATATTGGTGCTGTGCACAAACGTCTGTTTAGCTCATTGAAGGAGTTTTCACATTCGTCGTTCCACTCAAAATCAGACAACAAGGCATAAAGGGGTCTAGCTATGATCGCGTACATGTGGATAAACCTACGGTAATATCCACAATGGCCCATAAAAGCTTGAACCTCTTTAACATTCCTCGGCCTTGGCAGCTCCGCTATGGCTCGTACCTTATCTTCATCTGTTGATTTTCCATTCTTAGAAACAATATGACCTAAGATTTTACCTTGACGCACCATGAACACACACTTTTCTGGGTTCAGACACACTCGATATTCTCTACACTTGTTGAAGATCTGTCTGAGCTCAGGGATGTCATATCTTCTTTCTTGGGAATGAGCACATAAATTGTCCACATACACTTCTAAGCTCTTTTGCAAGAACTCTTTGAAGACATGACACATGAGCCTCTCGAATGTTGCAGGTGCATTGGTGAGCCCAAATGGCATCACACGAAATGCAAAGATTCCCCACTCTATGGCAAAACTTGTTTTGTGTTGATCTTCTGGGGCAATGGCTACTTGATTGTAACCTGAAAATCCATCAAGGAAGCTATAAACTTCCTTGCCTGCAACACGCTCCAATAGGTGTTCCGTGATTGGAAGCGGATAATTATCTCTGATCTTAGTGGCATTAACTTTTTTAAGGTTAATACACACTCGCAATTTCCCATTCTTCTTGGGCACCACTACAATGGGGGACACCCATTTGGTATGATCAATCTCATAGATGAATCCAACTTCAATCAGCCTATCAATTTCTTCTTTTATTTTGGCTGCATATGTATCATTATATGTGTAGGGCTTCTGTTTGGTGGGCTTGGCATCAGCGGTCATGGGGATAGTATGAGAGCAAATTCTTGGATCTACGCCTTTCAAGTCTCTATAGTGCCACGCAAACACATCCCTATATTCCCTTAATAGAGCTACAAGCTCCATTTCTTCTCTTGCACTTAGGTCATCTCCTATATATGTGCATCTCTCTTCGTTCTCTTCAATGGTCACTACAATCTTCTTGGTCTTTTCTTTATTATCATATGATTCTCTTATGATGGCCTCTCTCTTAGGCATTCGTACCAAAATTTTGCGGTCTTCAACTTCATATTTCTTGAAGTTTTCTGGTACTTCAAACAATGATTCCTCCTCTTCTTGTTTCACTGCTTTTCTTTTCTTTTTCTTTTGACTGCTCTCACTTCCATCCTTTGAATTTACCGTTTTAATACTTGTGAGAGGTTCTTCTTCTTTCTGGGTGAACACTCCTATATCTTCTAGATAGTGCTGCTCTGAGTTGAAGCAACTATCCATCACAATGGACTCTATATCATCATCATTCTCTTCTTCTTCTATGACATTACTAGGGTCACATTCTTCTAGCAAGGGCTAACACATGAACACTGAAATATCATAACCCTCCTCATCACAATGAGGTGTCCATGGTTCTTCATTGACAACAATGTCCATGGTGGCTAAGTTTTTTGGCCAGCCATGAGGCTCAAATTCCTCATCTAGAAAGATCATTGGTGTGTAGGCTGGGTCTTTCACTGGTCTATCTCCTGGCGAAGTTCCTTCTTCTCTTGCCTTTAAACTATTTTCCTCTTCCTCTGCGACCTTGCACATCCACAAATGAGTATCTTCATGCAACCATGATGGATTAGGTGAACTTTCAGAATGCACAGAGATGGAATCTTCTTTCTCTTTGTGGATAGAATTCCACTGTAGGGGTGGTACACCTCTGAAGGAGTAATCCTTCAAGTTGACCTTGGTGGTGACCCCTAAGTGTTGTAAGTACAAGGAGTTGGTTCCCCAATCCTGTACTATTTGCAATTGTCGTAGGAAGGGTCTTCCTAGGATCATCTCATAGACATTATTTTTCTCAAAGTCACATATAGAAAATGTGTGCTCAAACTCTACACCACAAGTGGTTAGAGTTATCCCTTCGAGCAATCCTAGAGGTCTTTCAAAATGGTCGTCAGCCATTTGAAGCTTCATTCTAGTTGGTCTTAATGTGGGTTGTCCCCATTGCTTCCACAAGGAGGTGGTTGCAATAGAAACACCAGCACCTGAATCTATTTGCAACTACTCAGTGGTTGAAACCAAGCCAAGGCAGTGCCCTTAAGAGTCAAACTGAATGCCTCGTACTGGGTGAATAAATCATCAACCTGTTCAGCTCTTAACACTTGTTTGAACTCGGCCACATGATCATAAGGATCTCCTATCCCCTCAAAATAATTCTTCATTGCCTTGATCACTTGAGTGGGTCTAAGAGTTCTTGTGTGCTCTCGGGGTCTAGGCAATGGAAAATCCTATTCATCTCTTTGTTGCCTTATGTGCTTGATGTCTCTCTCTTTTAGGTCTTTCATTTTCAAATCCTGATCTATTCTTGCCCACGGTGTGTGCAAAACTTAGCTCAGGTCTCTCTCTAGTTCTTTCCCTCTAGGGTTCATGGGCTTGGGATGATCCCACTCCTTGGAGGCCATGGGAAAAACATTGGATCTTGATGGAGGGAAAATCAATTCACTCTTCCAAGTATATGCATGTCTATCATGTTCTGTTACCAAGAACACTTTCTCTGATGTGTTATCCAAGTAGACAACTTTGCCTGGTATCTCAAGATCTTTGAATTCATAGATGATGACTATGCCCAGTTGGCTAGGTTGATCTGGTTTGAATCTCCAAAGGCTTCCTCTGTTTCTCTATTCAAGAATAGTTCTATGCTTTTGTTGTCTTGAGGAATCCAATCTGGAGTGATCACTCTGGTCAAAATTGACTTACCTCTAGGAGTTTGGGGTCCTTCTCCTACATTTCCTTGTTCTAGGTCTCCTATCTCATTCTCAGGAATGACATTTCCAAACTCATCAGTCCTATCTGGTAGGTTGGTGACCACATACATGGTTCCTTCCTTATCAATGTATGAACCCTCTTTGAACTTGAC
Organism: Ceratopteris richardii; assembly: GCA_020310875.1. Taxonomy (NCBI): domain Eukaryota; kingdom Viridiplantae; phylum Streptophyta; class Polypodiopsida; order Polypodiales; family Pteridaceae; genus Ceratopteris; species Ceratopteris richardii. The sequence goes on from CM035442.1 coordinate 67,031, forward strand.
CACCGGGTGTTCAAGTCCAAAGGGTTGATCTGGATTTTTGAGTTGGACCACTGATCGCCTCAAGCCATCCTCATAGATGCGAGCACCTAATCGGTTGGTCCGAATATATTCCAATTGTGTCTTATAGGGACCTTCTAGTGTTTGTAGATGGGCAGTTCCTGAGCCACCTGTTGGTTTCCCCATGCTAAAAGACATTTCAGAGTCACTTGTGTTAGAGCTTAGTACGTAAGGACAACCACTTAGTTGTTGTGCCCAAGACTTAGCTGTATGGTTGACACTAGACTGAGAAGATCTAATGCTTTGTCTATCCTTGCCTAGGTGTCTACCAGATCTCAGGTTCATAAGCTTTGGCTAAGAGTCCAAAATTTCCCCTTGGTATGGTTCAAAAATCCTTTGGAGTCCCCTTGGGTTACAGGTCCCACCTGAAGGTCAACTTCAAATTATCCTATCTGAAAATAAATGCATTATTCTTATAAAAAACAGTTGAGGCCGTGTAGGATTCGAAACAAGCTTTCCAACAAGCTATAGAGCTCAAAAAAATGGATTTTGGATGAAAAAGTTATGTCAAATCAGGCTCCTGGGGGTCAAAGCAGGCAAACAGGACCTTTTGGAAAAAGTCGCGATTTTGTGAAATCAGAGAATCGCGATTGTGTGAAATCAGAGAATCACGATGCTCTGAAGTCAAAGAATCGCGATTTTGTACCTTGAGAATCGTGTTTTCACAAAATCGTGTTTTTGGCTGAAAATCGTGATTTTTGAGAATCGCGATTTTGAGCAAAGAATCGTGTTTTTGAGAATCACGATTTTGAGCAGAGAATCGTGTTTTCACACAATCGTGGTTCACAGAATCGTGGTTCACAGAATCGTGGTTCATAGAATCATGTTTTCACAAAATCGTGTTTTCACACAATCGTGTTTTCATAGAGTCGTGTTTTTGGCTGAAAATCGTGATTTTTGAGAATCGTGATTTTGAGCAGAGAATCGTGTTTTTGAGAATCACGATTTTGTCTCAGAGAATCGTGGTTTTCAAAATTTAGAGAATCGCGATTTTGAGCAAAAGCACAGAATCGTGTTTTCTCAGAATCGTGTTTTTTGGCTGAAAATCATGATTTGTGAGAATGGCGATTTTGAGCACCACCATAGAATTGTGTTTTCTCAGAATCGTGTTTTTGACATGAAAATCGCGATTGCCAACAGAGAATCGTGTTTTAGAGAATCGTGTCTTAGAGAATTGTGTTCTAGAAATCGCGATTTTGTCTCAGAGAATCGTGGTTTCCAAAAATTTAGAGAATTGCGATTTTGAGCACAACCATAGAATCATGTTTTTTTGGCTGAAAATCGTGATTTATGAGAATCGCGATTTTGAGCACAACCACAGAATCGCGATTCTGAGAATGAACACAGAATCATGTTCTTTTCAAAAGGCTTTTAGGCGGGAAACAGAGAATCGTGATTTTCAAAAAAAATTGAATTTTCACAGAATCGCGATTTTCATCACAGAATCGTGTTTTTTGACGGGAACTTCGAATTTCTGAGCGCCGAGCAATGGAGAGCTCCGTATGTGCAGAAAATCATGAAAAAACACAGTGCTTGCTCACCCTTGCACCTCCTAACTCCTTCTCACACAATAATGCATGAAAAATGGTATGAAAATGGTGAAAATGCACTAAAAAACAAGAAATTTCTATGAAGAAGAAGATGGAAGAAGATGGATATGGTGATGATGATGAAGATGAAGAAGAAAAAATAGAAAATGAACAATCATGCACACACATACACACACACGCGCACAAGGTAAGATCAAAGAGAGGAACAATGGAAAGCTTTGATTGCAAAAGAGTTCTCTTACAAAAGCTCTATTCTCTAACAAGCTAACCCTAAAAATGAGCTCTCTAGCTCTTTTTATAGTTTTTTGACTAGTTTTGGCCCTGTCTAGGCCTAGTGTCCGGCCTAGTTAAAAAGTAGGTTCCAAGGCTTATTTGAGGGCTCAAACGAAGTCTACAAATTATGAAAATTGGTAGGATGATACTTCTAATCCTCCTCAAGCTCAAGGACTCCTTGGCTTGAACAAAATGGAGTTACAAAAATAGAAAATGGTATTTACAATGGTTTTTAGTGATGAAAATCACTATTGTTGTAGGGGATTCTTCTGAAAATTTGACATACACTTCTTGGAGCTCCCTACTTGCTCCTTCTACTTGTGTGTCCACCTCTTTGATGTGCTCCTGTGCTTTGTCCTTGACCTTCAACTTCAACAATTTAGATGTGATTAGACACTTGTGAAGTGTGAGGATTAGCTCTCTCATCCAGATGTAAAGTTTTCAAGTAATGGGCACAGAAATGGAGGATCCAGTAATCCAGCTAAGGAAGGAGCTGGAGGGCTTAAAAGGAAATAAGCCCCACAAAGAGGAGGACACTGTTGTTACTCAGTTGACAAGGGAGATTGTAGCACTAAAGCTCCAAAAGGAGGAGGAGGCCCAAGCAGAGGATTGGCTCAGCTGCGACAGGAGTTGTAGGAACTCAAAGGGGGTGGCATCAAGAGTGGACTTTGGTGTACCATGTGCAGCAAGCAAGGTCATATAGTAAGTGAATGTCCTCTGTTAAGTGTGACCTACCAATTATGCAAGAAAGTTGGTCATGAGGCCCATGAATGCCAATCAAGGGAAATACCTGCAACAACATACTGGACACAAGGAGGACCCCTACCACCAGCAAATGTGATGGTTGTTGCACTGAATCAAGGTAACAATTACAACCCTAGACAGAGGCATAATTTTGGAAATGGGCCTAGAAGGCCAATTATTTGTTTCATATGTGGAGAATGTGGGCACTATCAAAGTAGGTGCACTCTCCCAGAAAATGCCCCTCCTTGCAGGAACTGCCCAGAGGGCAGAGACCACTATACTAATTGTTGTCCTAAGAACCAAGCATCTTCATCTGGGCCCCACATTCAAATGATTTCTGTGTGCAGAGAAGAAAGGGTAGATCAAGTCAATGTGCCATCACCATCTACCAGGGTGGTGCAGTTAGAAAAAATTGAATCTTTTATAGTGCAGACAAGAAGCAAGGGGAAGGCTCAAGTGGAGATAGGTCAAGAATCAATGATGAATGGATTGAACAAAGACAAAGTTGCATCTGAAGACAAAGCCACCACATGTGCAGACACAAAGCAAAAAGAAAATTTCATAGGTACTAGTGATGTCATTGGGCATGCACTCAATAGGGCTCATGAGGAGTTTGATAAGTCAAATGGAGCCCAGGCTCTTAAGGAATCAGAACCTTCCAGACTACTCAAGTCCATGAAAAAGGAGGTTAGTATTTTTTATTTAATAAAGATGGATGGGAAGTTCATGTCAGATCTCTTACAGATAATTGATGAAATATCCACAACAAGTTTAGTGGCAAAGGCTGCTGTTATGCATAAAGATAAAAGTGTAGGGGAAGCCCCCCTCAGAGATTACAAGAGCCCTCGACTAACAGTCTCTATTAACGGTCATGAGTTTCAAGGAGTTATTGTGGATGGTGGTTATGGCATTAACTTGATGCCTGAATATACCATGAAAAAGATTGAACTATACCCTTCACGAGCTGCCAATTTCCCTATAACAATGGTAGATCAAAGCATAGTAAGGCCTATGGGAGTGGTCCCTGGAGTTCTAGTCAAGATACAAGGTACCATCTTTAACTTGGACTTTGTTGTTTTAAGGCTGCCACAGGTAGAAGGAAGTTTCCCCCTGTTAATTGGGAGACCTTGGTTAAGGCATACCAATGTGTTGCATGACTAGGGCAAGGACACAATGTGGGTAAAGCAAGAGGGAAAAGAGTTGCATCAGCTAATTTTAGAAGAAGGACCAGACAATCAGAGAAATACTAGCATGATGCAGACAATTGGTATTTGTATGGAAGAAGAATTGTTGGACAACCCAGAAGCAGGTCTATTTGAAGGAGTAGATTTACATGAAGATGAAAATATGTTGGCTTGGCTCCATGCAGAAGAACCATCTTCCTGCTATGGAATTTTTCCAAACCTAGGTAGGAAGAACCATGTGAAGAAAAAGAGGAAATCACTCAGGTTACTGATTTGAGTAAAACAGTCTCAGTCAAAGGCCATAGCAAAGAGAAGAAAAGCAAAGCCCTTAAGTGCAGCAGTGATGAAGCTACTCCAATTCATATGTCAATGGCCACTTTTTTATGGATAATGGTATGAATATCATCTGTTATGTCAATTTTAATGATAGCAAGTGCAGGGCTTTACAAGAATGTGGAAGGAGTACCTGCAAGTCTTTGGAAACAGAGGGTTCCATTTGATGAAGAAGCTGGAATAGTGAAAATGAACTATTGTAGATTAAGGTATATAGTTGCTGACACAAAGGTACAAAGGTTGCATTATGGAGGAGACAATATTTTACTGAAGGATTTAGGGTACCCCTATCAGAGGACCAGCGTGCCCAACAAGAAGACAAAACCAATGAAGTGCAACATAATTGGAAATTATGGAGGAGTTTTTCTGAGTCAAACTATCAAGGCTCAAAGCATATCATCAACAAAAGTGAAGATTCTCTTGGAGTAAGCAATCTCCAAATTCACTACACTTCATATTTCTCATAAAAAAATCTGAAAAAAACACATCAAAATATTCCCATATGACCCTAATCTTAGAATTTCTCATATGAATAACTTTATCCTTAGAATATCAAGATACGTGCGCCACACAATTAGCAAAGATCTCTCCTTATATCAAGGAGACCATATGGATGCATCGTGAAGCCACCTTAAATCAAGGAAATCAAAATCTCATTTCTTTTAGAAAGTAGCGTGCATGCGGTAACTTCCTATCGCTTGATTCACTTGTATATAAACATCAGTATTGAATAGAAAAGTCGGGCGACATTATGCTTATATGATTTATCTTCTGTTTGTCGACCCCATGTTGTTCTTCTTCTTTCTCATGGCCTGTAGCATTCATTTCTGTGTATTATGTATAGCAGCTCATCTCGTTTAATGAAGAGCGTGCTTACTCATTCGGTTATCAGTATACACATGCAAATATATGATACTATGCTAGCTGTTATGATGTTCATAGTTGCTGCTCTATAGGATTGAATAATTGCAAAAGCAACATGCTGTAATTGTCATTGCATCATGCATGAAAGACATAGGTTGCACATTGTGAACTCCAAGACAGTATTAATCTGCTATGCATCACGGATTAACATGTTCTACTCGAGCACTCACAATTGCTACACTGTCAACGTTTTTTCGCAAAAGGGGCTCCTTCAGTAGCTATACATATTGCATAAAGAAGTCGAAGCCAGGAACTAGTCATGCACCTTACCTTCTCTCCATCTTCTGTTGGGTTCCATGACCTCTTTCGCTAAGTTACTCCAACCTTATCATCATCGTACATTTCCTAACTCATTAGAGAATACAGTCTTCTACATTGCTTCTGATCCAATACAATATATTAATGTAGAATCCATTGGTCATCACTCTCCTAGTGTATCAAAGTTAATATTTTGAATGCGCCTAGTTATTGTCTGGATATCATATATGCTCCTTTGATGATAGGAGAGACTGCATGTCTTATGTTATTGAGAATTCTCTATTCTATAGAATCTAACATCGTCATCATTGGGTTATTTTTAGAACCCATGTGAGCGACTTGCAGTTCTAGTCATCGTTGCATCATTTTTTTATAGCGCTGCTCTACAATCAAATATCTGATGGCTATCCTCTCAAGGTCCAAGAACTGATAAAGGAGACAGACGGATCCATGAAGCTAGAGATTTGTCTGAATGATTTTCTATCATTCATGGGTTGCATTCCCTCGTTCCAGAACATCATGAACAATTGACAAGTGTGGAGGATATGGGGCAATAATCTCACCGAATGTTGCAATGGGATGTTAACATAGATCCTATCTGCCTTTATTCGATCATACAGAATATGCAGTCCGAGGTCTTCACAAAGAATATTTGGTAGTTCTTTGTTAGTGCAAAGTTTTGTCTATCCAGAAAACTTTATGTGTTGCAGGTATTACGTTACAAGTCCTTCATCAAAGTTTGTCTGAGCTAATGGCAAATCATTCACTCAAATGAATCTTAGCCAGCTCAATCTTTATTACATAGATATGAAGTCCCTACAAAAGGCATCACATACATGATGGTTCTCACGTTGTTATGTTAGTAACCTTATGCTTAAGAATGCTCTCTTGTATTCATAAACAGGTCATATTGAATCTCACGCTACTTAATGATCCCATCTTTATGGGACCTTGATTCGGTTTATATGTAACTCTTGGAGTCACTCTTCACTTCACACTTCAATACCCATTTCCACATAAGAATGTATTCTCATTCACTCACAGTGGTATCAGAGCCATTCGGAACCTTCAAGAGCTACTCCAAGCCTTCAACAACTCTCTTCAACACTTTGTTATTTTGGCGTTTGTCTATGGAGCAAGTGGATCAACACTCATTGAAGGAAGGTATTTCAAATCGGTTCATGAAGACCAAGTTTTTTTGAAGAAACGGTTTTAACTACATCAACGGCCTATGCTATGTGTGCATTATGCTACACATACCTTACATGGATTCAACTCAAGTGGAAGCAACCTGGTCGTTTCTATTGGAAGATACTTATGAGAGAGAATGATCATGCTTATGATCATCTTGTAAAGTCAAGTCTCTTGATTTATTCATACTTATGCATCATTTGACTTCATGATTACTTCATGTAACCTTGTCATGTTATAGCTACATAATTTGTAACTTGAGGGTACGTTAGGCCTCAACCAAAGCACTTCATCATACTATACTTGCTATACCCGAGGCATGAAAAAAGCTTATGTTAATAAAGCTTGTAATAAACAGATTTGACTACACAACTCACCCATATTGGTAACCAAGGGGAGTATGAAGCAGTTGGTTTTTTGTTTCATGAAATTAGAAGCAATATAATTTTAGCATGGAAGGTAATATATGATGCATTTTTTCTTTCTTACAACATCAACCATGCAAGGAGATGAAGACGTTTCAAGCCCTGGAGCTACAGGTGGAGTTCAAATTGCTATATGGGAGCATCAAGAAGAATGAAGACTAGTCTTCCACCAAGTGACCTTCAAACATGTGTCCAAACTTATTTATGTTGGAATGTTTATGAAATCCTATTCTTGGAAAGTATTTCCATTGTATCTCCTACACCAAGCAATTGAGATATCATGTGTATGATATAGTCAAGGAAGAGCAAGGATTAGGCTATCTTTCATATACAATATGTTGTTAGTATGCATTTCTATGATTACTATGTTAAGTGATGATTCAAGCTTGGAAGGTGATTCAAGCTAAGTCAAAGGCCATGAAGCAATGCATTGAAGAATCGACATCAATGAAGATAGCGTCATCAAACCACGAAGAAAGCTCGGAAGGAAGATGAAAGCTCAAAGGACTCAATATTAGAAGATCATTTTCAAAAACAAAGAAGGGTTGAAAATCAAGGCTCAAGGCAAGGCTCGTCATCAACTACAAATGATTTCAAAATGAAGATATCAAGGAGGTCTACACAACCTACCAACCAAAGGATCAAAGTGATGGTAAAATAAAAAAGTTCCTATTTTCAAGCTCCTAGTGATTGAAGATCAATTAATTCATTTTAAGAAGGCAGTCTTTTATTAAAATACTCACTTGGTATTGTTCAATCAATTTGGTATCTCTCTTGATAGAAATTTATTTCTCATGATCCTTGTGCACTTAAAACCATGGTTAGGATCAATGCTCTTATACTTATATCTTGAGGAATACCCATTCTTTAGCATCAAAATCACTCTTAAGCTTTCTCCTATTGTATGAAAGATTATCACCATTGTAAATTGAATCTCTATCTTTCACTCTTGTATCACAAAGAAGATCTCATAGATCTTATGTCCATTGGTAAGTATCTTTCGAGCTCAACTATCTCTATATTGAGATATGTAGCAAAGAAACTTGTATTCTTAGTCAAGGGCTATTCAAGCACATCCCCATCAAAAAGATTGTATTTGCAGCCAAGTGCTTTCTAAGCACTCCTCCATTATTAAACAAGAAGGATTGAAAGAAGAAGATTCAAGTGATGGAGGCAAGGACCGTGGATGTCACTACTCAGAGAGCTCACTCACTTCTCCATATCAATTGGAAGAATTAAAGTAAAAAAGAAGGAAAGTGCATCCAATGCACTCTTGAAGACTTCCTTACCATATGAAGATAAAGAAGGTGGATTCAACGCACTTAAAGATGAGACTTCCTCAAAAGGAAGAAAAAGAAGATGTATTCAACACATCCAAACAAAGGTAAAATGTTACCCCACTTCACTTGGAGGGATATAGGCACCATAGACGTGCTATCATAAGTCAATTTGACTTGCATTCATATACAAAATGTGAAGATGTATGGACTCTCATTTATAAAGAGTCACTCAAAGGCTGCATATTAGCATATCATTGTATCTTTTGTAAAAGCTAGCAAAAGCATTCAAATCCCCTCATATCAACCATTATAAAACAAAATAGCTGAGCACATTACAAGTGGTGTGAGCACTTGTTTCTACACACAGAAGGTGAAATCAAAATGGAGAATAATCAAGAAGTTGGGATCTTGATTAACTTTATTTCAAAGTTCTCAAATAGGTGAAGGAATAGAATCACTCTAGAGCTAGAGAAATGCTCGCTCCAAGATGAGTGAGGAAAAACCACAACCTCTAAACTTTGCATTGGACAAAGTTAAGTTGTTATACACAAATGGCAAAAGCCATAGATAAAGCACTTTATAGCTTTGTAACTTGTTTGAAACCTCCATATGTATTTTGATCAAAAGAGCTGGTGTATCAAGCTCTTGTACTTCTTTTGAAGAACCATGTGAAGATTACACATTCCAAGGAAGCCATACAAAAGGGGAGACATTCTCAAAAGGAAGATTCATCATCAGCCTAAAGCAAAGCCTACACGCTTGAAGGAAAGATCAACCATCAATCAACATAAAGCCAATCTTGAAGCAAAGATCGACTATAAGGAGCAAAGGACTACATCAATGGACGCTATCAACAAATAAAGAAAGAAAAGGAGATAAATGAAGGCTATTACATGGAGATCAAAGGATTCAAAAATCAAATGTCACTTTAAAGGAGCTATCTACATCAATCCAAAGAGGAACAAATCATTGACCATAAGGAGGGATATTTCATACTTCTTCACTTGAAGAATTTTACGTGTATCAAAAACCAGCCAAAGGGAATTATCAGATCGAAGGGGAGTCATGCCTGGAGACCAACCATATCAACCACATGAAGCAAAGATTAGTCTTGAAAGATCAACCACATCAACCACATTTCTCCTAGACATCGAAGAGAAGGACAAGAAGGACATCATCATCAATATAAACATTTTTATGGAAAGACCATTACTTCAATCAACAATTACATCAACATCAAGGAGTCTATATATCCAAGAAGAGCATGAAGCAAGGAATAGAAAAGAAGGAAGCAGAATCAAATATAAAAGAGAAGATTCAAAGGCATATGAAAAGAGGAGATATGAAAAAAAGAAGCAAAGGAGGAAAAGAAAGGAGAACAGATCAAATATGATCAATAGAATTTGAAGATTGAAGGGGAGCTGTTGGAGTAAGCAATCTCCAAATTCACTACACTTCATATTTCTCATAAAAAAATATGAAAAAAACACATCAAAATATTCCCGTATGACCCTAGTCTTAGAATTTCTCATATGAATAACTTTATCCTTAGAATATCAAGATACGTGCGCCACGCAATTAGCAAAGATCTCTCCTTATATCAAGGAGACCATATGGATGCATCGTGAAGCCACCTTAAATCAAGGAAATCAAAATCTCATTTCTTTTTAGAAAGTAGCGTGCATGCGGTAACTTCCTACCGCTTGATTCACTTGTATATAAACATCAGTATTCAATAGAAACGTCGGGCGACATTATGCTTATATGATTTATCTTTTGTTTGTCGACCCCATGTTGTTCTTCTTCTTTCTCATGGCCTGTAGCATGATCATTCATTTCTGTGTATTATGTATAGCAGCTCATCCCGTTTAATGAAGAGCGTGCTTACCCATTCGGTTATCAGTGTACACATGCAAATATATGATACTATGCTAGCTGTTATGATGTTCATTGTTGTTGCTCTATAGGATTGAATAATTGCAAAAGCAACATGTTGTAATTGTCATTGCATCATGCATGAAAGACATAGGTTGCACATTGTGAACTCCAAGACAGTATTAATCTGCTGTGCATCACGAATTAACATGTTCTACTCGAGCACTCACAATTGCTACACTGTCAACGTTTTTTCGCAAAAGGGGCTCCTTCAGTAGCTATACATATTGCATAAAGAAGTTGAAGCCAGGAACTAGTCATGCACCTTACCTTCTCTCCATCTTCTATTGTGTTCCATGACCTCTTTCGCTAAGTTACTCCAACCTTATCATCATCGTACATTTCCTAACTCATTAGAGAATACAGTCTTCTACATTGCTTTTGATCCAATACAGTATATTAATGTAGAATCCATTGGTCATCACTCTCCTTGTGTATCAAAGTTCATATTTTGAATGTGCCTAGTTATTGTCTGGATATCATATATGCTCCTTTGATGATAGGAGAGACTGCATGTCTTATGTTATTGAGAATTCTCTATTCTATAGAATCAAACATCTACATCATCGAGTTATTTTTAGAACCCATGTGAGCGACTTGCAGTTCTAGTCATCGTTGCATCATTTTTTTATAGCACTGCTCTACAATCAAATATCTGATGGCTATCCTCTCAAGGTCCAAGAACCGATAAAGGAGACAGACGGATCCATGAAGCTGGAGATTTGTCTGAATGATTTTCTATCATTCATGGGTTGCATTCCCTCGTTCCAGAACATCATGAACAATTGACAAGTGTGGAGGATATGGGGCAGTAATCTCACCGAATGTTGCAATGGGATGTTAACATAGATCGTATCTTCCTTTATTCGATCATACATAATATGAGTCCGAGGTCTTCAAAAAGAATATTTGGTAGTTCTTTGTTAGTGCAAAGTTTTGTCTATCCGGAAAACTTTATGTGTTGGAGGTATAACGTTACAAGTCCTTCATCAAAGTTTGTCTGAGCTAATGGCAAATCATTCACTCAAATGAATCTTAGCTAGCTCAATCTTTATTACATAGATATGAAGTCTCTACAAATGGCATCACATACATGATGGTTCTCACGTTGTTATGTTAGTAACCTTATGCTTAAGAATGCTCTCTTGTATTCATAAACAGGTCATATTGAATCTCGGGCTACTTAATGATCCCATCTTTATGGGACCTTGATTCGGTTTATATGTAACTCTTGGAGTCACTCTTCACTTCACACTTCAATACCCATTTCCACATAAGAATGTATTCTCATTCACTCACAGATTCATGGATCACCTGGAACCTGCAAAATTTGTGCAGGTTGTAAATAACCCTCACATTTCATTTTGCTTAAGTTTTAGTAGTTTTCTTTATCCATTTCATGCTTGTTCCTTAAGTTTTAGAAAATTTAGCAACCATTTCATAGCCCTCTGCATAGGTACAAATTTTGAAAATTTTTGGAAATTTTTGGGAAATTTTCAAGCAATTTTTAGACATTTTTCTAGCATTTTTCTCCTTTTCATGTGTCATTTTCTTGATAAATTGGAGGAATAAAGGAAGCTCTCTATGGTTTTGAGGAAGGAAATTGGCATACAACTGTAGGATATTTTCTGGGAAATTTTTCAGAATGTTTTTGGATTTTTTTTGGGTTTTTTTTGGATTTTTTTTGGGTTTTTCTGTAATCTTCTTTCATTTATGTAATTCAAAAGAAAAAAAAGAGCCCCCCAGGCATTTTTTCTTTTTGAAAAAAAGGAAAAAAACAAAAAATAAAAAAAAAGTATGGCCCCCCGATTAAAATTTTTGTTTTAGACTAAAGTCACTACAGGACAAAACAAGGAGTCGTTGGCTGCCACTTGTGAAGACAATCTTGGGACATCAAAGTGAGCACCAAGATACTCTTGCAGTTAGGAGCGTACGTGAATCGACACACTCAAATCAAGGCAAGGACTATTCTTGGATTTTTCTAAGACTAAGCAAGAGTGAGCATAGTCTAAGTGAAGCGAGAGAGAAGTGCAAGAGACACACAGTGTGCGACGCAGAGAAGTGGTGCAAGGTGTGCATGAAGAGTGACCCAAGAAGTATGCAGAGGAGTGCTAAGCTAGTCCCCCAAGGATCCCAAGGTCTCATTGAAGTGTGCGCGTGCCGACAGAAGGTATCCATCCCTCCCCCTTAGTGGAAGCTTGGTGCAAGGTGTGCACAAGTGCAGGCTTGGAGAAGGTGGAGGTTTGGTGCAGAGGAGGCCGACAGCAACAAGTCCCTTGGGTATTTGGTATTTTGTAATTGAGCACTCTGTGGGATTTTGCACAGTAGCATTGGATTGTATTGTGCTTCACATTGTATTTGTCTTATTATAATCAATCGGTAGAGGCTTCCAGTGTGTATCTTTCTTCTTTTCTTTCCGTTTTTCTCCTACAAACACTCAAATCCCTTCTTGTCCAAGAATCCCAAAACAAATCCTTCAATGCAAAATCGTCATCCTCATGTGCATAATCCTCAAATTTATCAAAACATGTATCCTCAAGCTTCTCAAAAAAAATTTCAAAATCCTCAAAATCAAAATTTTCAGAATCATCAACTGTATGCTATGGAAGCTCCTCTTGCACCTCAAGTACCACATGCTACTCCCCATGCTCCTAAAATACATCAATTGCCTGATCAAAATCCTAATTATTTTGTTCAAGAAATACCTTATCAATAAAATCCTCAATTTCAAAATTTCCCATCACAAGTTAATCAAAATCCTCAAAATCTAAATGGTTTTGTGTGTGGTCCTCCTAGGTGTCCTGTGTATGATTTGTTAGAGCACTTTTTGAGAGATTGTGAACTATTGAAGGCTGCTAAGGAGCAATGACTAGTGATAGACATAGAAAAGAAAATATGTGACTATCAATCTAGGCTACCTTTGCAAGGAAATTATGGTAAGGGAGGAATGAAAAAGCACTACAAAAATATAGCCATAACAGATGCAGGAACTAGAGGGGTGAAACTAGAAGCTCTTGATGAACAAGAAGTAGAATCAAGTAAACCCACAAAGGAAGTTGACTTTTCCATAGAGGCTTTAGTAAGAGAAAGAGATGAGATTAGGAGAATAAGAGCTTGGAAGTCACCAATAGAAGGTCAATCTCTTATTTCTCACATATCCAATGTAGAAGAAAAACAAAAAAGAGATGAAATTGAGCCTAATGAAAGAAGAATGACTCGAAAACAAACCCCACAGGGAATAGAAACGATCATAGAGAAAGGGAAAACATCACAACCCAAAGATAAAAAACAAAATTCACGACCCAAAGAACAAAACAAGAGGAGAAACAAAAAGGTAAGAAGACAGAGCAAAGAAAAACGGAACGAAAGCCTTCAAAAAAACAGGAACAATAAAAAAAATCAAGACCAAACACAACAACATGAACAAAAACAAGATCCTAAGCAAAAACAAAAGAAACCAAAGAGAAAACCTAAAGCCACCTTGATTTCAAAAATTGAGAGAAAAATAGATCCTATGGAGATTTTAGATGACATTTTGCTTAAGATTCAAGTGACTATGTCTTTAGAAGAAGTTTTCTCTATTTCAAAGCCTATTTTTAAAGATAACTTTATCGGCCTAATTATCATCCTATTCCTACATTCCTTATGGTGACTTTATTGACGGGTTGGAGATCTTGAATAAAACATAGTTTCCCATTCTTTTTAGGCACAGTGAAATATCTATTTGAGTAAGGTGCAAAAGATGGCTCTAAAATTCTCATGTTTATCTTCTCCTTAAGTAGTTTCATTAGCTTTGGTAAGTAAGCCTTGAACTCGTATACAACAAAGATTCCATGGAATATGGGGAATAGTAAAGATAATCATGGGTGCAACTAGCTTTGGATCTGCACATCCAATCTCATGAGGATACATAGTAAAGGCTTCTCCATGGTTACGTATGACTCTTACATTTATCTCTCTGTGCTGGCAAAAGAAAGTAATTATCTCTACGAATTTTCACCTATTTGATTGTCTCATCCGTGAATGTATGTCCTGTGTTTTTCTTATCACAAAGAATTGCATCGTTTTTTGCATCAATAATTTTTTCATTACTTCCTTGGGGTAATGGTTGAGCTATGGTTTGATTTTTTTGTCTATAGTTTTGTACTTTGTTTCAACTAAGGCATTATGTGTTTGGTTAAATTTTGAGCACTTGTCAACATTGAGAGCATACTCTTGGATTAGAGCATATTCTTGGATTAGAGAAACAATGAGATGTATCAATGACATGCTTAATGTTCTCACCATGCTCCATGATTTTGTTGGTTTTATAATTTTTTTGGGTTTTTTGGATAAAAGACTTGGACAATTGAATCTTATGAAGAAAATCTAATCTAGAATGTGGAAAACAAAGATACAAACTATTGTAGAAGTTGGTGGTTGCGAAATGTCAAACCAATGTCCATTGTTGTCCTTCTCAACAATGGATTCTTTCCAAAATTTTGAGTGTATGTAGCTCCAAACATGAATCGAGGTGCACAGTCACTACAAGCATGCTCATGAACCTCAGTAACAATAGGTTTCTCTCTAATTGACAATCAATTTCTAGGATGATTCACTCCTATCATCATGACTTGAAGTCATTGCATTCCATCCTTAGACTTAATTCTAGCATAGGTAGACCCATAATCCATGGCTTTAGTTTCCATATGACTCTCACAAATAAAGGGCTGACCTAAGAGAACTTCATAGGAGCAATTTTCTTGAATAAAAAAGTGAAATTCTTCTATGATTCCTCCTATGGATATGGGCACACTAGCACAAGCTCCATACAAGCTACCTAAACCATTATCTTCAGTTCTCATACACCATCCACAATCTTTATATATGGGCCATCGAAATTTATCATAGACTTCTCTTGAAATTATATTGATTTTGGAGCCAGAATCTACTAATGCATTTACAATGATAGCGTTTTTATCATTGCCTATTTTAACATGCATCTTTGATGTACCTCTAGACCAAAATTTTCTTTTAAAGTGACTTTCAATATTGTTTTCATGATTTTCATGGTCAGGTTGAATAGGTCCTAAGACATTTTTATTAACATTTACTTCATCATCATCAAGGTCCTCTTCATCATATTCATAAAAGTTTAAGGCTTCATTCTAGCTCGATCTTGATCTAGAGAATCTTGCATCTCAGTATCTAAATCTCCCATTTATCTTGCATTCATATGTTCCCCTTCCCATAATCAAATCATGACATCTCTCATCTCCATACCAAACTTCATCTTCACCTTCACATCTTGATCACAAAAACCTTCCAACACTCACTAGCTTCATACACTCTACGTGTGCCACAACTGGACCCAATTCCCCCCAGATTGCGAACACCTCCACACTACTCAAACTGAGTGGCCACTATGGGCTCTTTCCATGTGTGCCTCTTAATCTCTACATTATATTTGGCTAACAATACAAAGTAAGGCTCATATTGTGTTTCTTATGTGGTGATCAGCCATTGGTGGGATAGGTTTTGAAAGTAAGAGGATTTTAAAATAGTGTCTTCCATATTGGAGAGTGACTGGATTTGTACTGCGATGCAATCATCGTGGGTTTGTCCTATTTTCTCTACTCTCTTGAGCCAATCTGGGACTTGTATCTCAAAGGTGTCGTATCCCTCATCGGTGACACTCGTGCCAAGTACTGGCATCGGCTCATATGGTTCTTCAAAACTTTCTTCGACCAGAATCTCCACCATTGTTTTAGGTTCTGGTTCTTCAATTGGAGAGGGTGGTCTTTTATATGATAATAAATGTGCTTTTAGTTCTACCATCTGCTTCCTTAGGGCCTCTAGTTCTTGTTAGAGTGTTGTGGAATGTTTGGCTCCTGTTGAGCTGCATTGACATTGACCAACTTCTTCTTTAAGTCAGCACATTCTGATTCCAGCTTTTCATAGGACTCAAAAACGTTGGCATGCTCTTCAAGAAGTATCCGTATGTCTTGTGATGGGACCACTCCATACTTTGTAGGGCTAATCTCCACGCCTATGGTCCCTTCCATAAAAGCTTCAAGATTGTCTTGATTTTGTTGTTGTAACCTCTTGTTCTCTTCCAATGCCGTAGCCACATGCTTCCGTAGAAGACCTAGATTTCTTCGTAGTTTGGCATTGGGAAGAGTTTGCACTTGAAGCATGTTCTCCAATTCTTTGATTGCTTGGGTACCCACATTTGACATCTTGGCCTCCAATTCTGTGTGTGCTTGTTGTAGAGTGGGGTATTCTGCCTGAAGCATTTCGTTGTCGGCTTCCAAGGCAGTGACTCTTGCTTGTAGTCTCTATGACTCTTCCTGGAAGATGGCATTCCGCACTTCTAATCTCTGGTACTCGGGTTGTAGCTAGGATATGCATTGAAGTATTGTACTAAATTTATTATGTACATTATGAGGTGCAAGGGGAATGGTGTGGAATGCAGGGGGAATGGGAATAGGGATGCTGGATGTTGTATTTAATAAAGAGGTGGGTGCCGATGAAGTTGGTGGTAAGGGGATGGGAGATGGTGGAATTGTGGGGGGAGGGGGAGGTGTTGTGGGTGGTGAAATGTCCATGGGGTCGGACACTGTGGTGCGTGCAGGAGCTACCATGTATGTGGGTATGAGGGTTTGTGAACCTAGCATCTGAGTGGAACGAGCATGAATGAAATGTTCCATGAAGGACATATAATGGGATGGGGCTAGGGTGGCAGTTGAGGTATGGGGGAACATGGATGAGGTGGATGGGAAGTATGGATCCCTAGAAAGGGGAATGTGTGAATATGGGTAAGCATGGGGAAGGGGGTGTCCAATGGCTAGCTCTATAATGATGAAGTAAAAAGTGGATTGGTAATAAAAGAAAAGAGGTGGTCTGAGATGTTGGTTCATGAAAGGAAAAGGATGTTGTCATGGTTGTTCGTACTATAGTGGTTTCCTGAGTGGCTGGTGGCAGAAGTGGGGGTGATGGCAAAGATGGAGGGTGTTGGAGTGAGATTGGTGATGCCTGTACAAAAGTTTCTGTAGTAAGATCGATGGTGGTTATTGGGGTAGTTGTTGGCTCTATGGTTGTTTTGAGTTTCTATATAGGTATTTGTATGTTCCTATCTTCTGCTAACATCTGTTAGATCAGGGCTTGGCCTAATGTGAATGAAAGTTTGTGCCTTTCTTGCACGGCTTTGATCATATCGAATAGCCTTTGCAACTGGGTTGTGTATACAAGAGAAGCTATAAGTTTTGGCACTTTGATTTTCTCCTCCTGATGTCTTCCTTCATAGTCATCATCACCCTCTTCCAATTCTTCATTCTCATTATCATCTTCCTCATCCTCATCCTCATCAACTATGGTGAATGGTACTTGAGAGGTTATGTCTTGTGGTTGAGAACTTTCTAATTGTGGTTCCTAGCCTGCTTCAAGATTTACTTCCCTTAAATTTTTCTCAAAGTCTTCATTTGTGAGCTCTTCCAAGGGTGCTCCTCGAGGGAACTCGAGGTCTGTGGGAATTGGTGGGATTATCAAGTTGGGGCCTTCGGTGCTATATCTTGGGAGTCATAGTGTAAAAGGGCATACGCGGTGAGGTGGGGGGTGATGTTTGGGGCTAATGTTGCTCCACTGGGTTGAGCACAAGGTACTTGTATAACTCCTCTCATCCTCTTGGAAGGGAGTCAAGTTGATGTTCAGCCTTTAAAATGTTGCACTCTATTCCACATTAGGGCCCTCTAAATAGGAATGTCGTAAGCTAAACATTCGTAAATGATCCTTATCAAAGTGCAACATTCATACAAGAGTGACTTTCATGGCCAACATTTGTGTGCCAAGTGTATCTGATGGATGATGTAGTGGGGTAGGTTGACGGTGAGGTTCTATGTCTCTACCAAATACAAGCCAAACCATATCTTCTTGGGGGACATTGTAAATCTACCTTGGACGCGAAAAGCAAAGTGTTTGTACTACAATATTTGGTGTCATGGCAACCATGTCCTTTAGCTTGGTGAGGTTTCTAATTTTCATGTTATCGAGCACCAGGAACTCCTTCTCTATGGGTATGTGCATTCCTCTCATATCCAAAGCCTCGTGCACTAGGTTTTTGGTTAACTTGAACCTCTTTAGCTCATTCCTCCTTGTTAGAGATGGGAGTACAAAACTGCTTGAAGCTTGGGGGTGCTCGCTATGAGTCAAGGTGTTGATAGGATAGTAGCATCTCATGAAGTCAGGTTTTGGGAGCTGAGCACCGAAGTATGCGTCTAATCCTACCTTCTACCATACAGGGCATAATGCTTCTACATTCTATAACTTTTCAAATTCCCACGTAAAGAAATGGTACTTGCCTTGCTTTCCATTGAATTCCAACTCTATCTCCTAGAGGTAAGATCCTTCTCCCAAAGGTCCTGCCACTTCACTAAACCAATGGGAAGCTTTGCCGACATGATGGTATGGTCGTTTGGGGGGTCCTGTATAGGTATAACCTGAATAGCCTGCAATTCCTCTCGTCTTTCAATTGTTTCAGGCATGATAGGTAAACTCTCCATATCAACTACTATCAAATGAGCATTTCATTGGAAACGTGATAACATCTTGTTCCCTTTACAACACCAACATGCTTCAAGTGTGGTAAGGGAGTTAGTGAGTGAACTGTTTCTTATGACTGATGAGTGTTAGTTAATAAGTTAGTGGTGTGTTCCTAGATGCATACTCTAGATGTGCATTGAACTCGGAATGCATCTATTGTGGTGTGAATGGATTTACAACATCAGATCGAGGTGTTTTGTAGAAGGTTTTATTCTCCAAACTTTTAGTGTGTGATTACATCTTTAGAGTGTGATGACCTTTACGCGATTCTTACATACGACTGCTTGGGTTTAGGACTTCTTGGATACCCATTTCCAGACAGGCCTAGGTGTGATTTCAGGTTTGGAGGTGGTGATCGTAGGTGTGTGCAATGAAGTGAATGATGTGAGTGTACATGAGTGGTGATTCGAGTGTATGAGCCTATGTGCAATGATTTGAGCTAGTAAGCAAGTCTTAGGCCCCAGATTTGTCTTGCATGGGGTTCAACCTTCATTGACCACTTTGGGACCCAAATAGAAATGGTCCTTTTTGGGAGATTCTTGGAATACTCTTTCTTTGTAATCCTTGCATGAGTAGTTGGTTTGTTGCCTCGTTTGGGCACAATCTCAATTTGAGAGTTGTTTGCCCTTGCCAATCCAAATCTGCTTCACTGTTTGAGTCATCTTGCTTCGCTTGCTCCATTTACTATGAACATGGATCGTTTGCTTCGTCTAGTTCTTGTACTCCTTTCATTGCTTTGTCTCGATCATCTTTGGAAAAGAAGGGAGTTCCATTGAATCCCTCACTTCTTTGTTGAGAACCTCATCCTTCTACATCATAGATTTCTGGATAAGAACAACATCTTTATCTTCATGTGTACTCTTGGAAGGACTAGGAGTTGGTGCCTTTCCAAGATATAAAACAATGATTATGTTCAACACCAATCTTGACTACACCAGATTGGAATAAGCCATTCCATGTTCATATGGATGCCTCCAATTATGCTATCAATTGTGTGTTGGCACAACCCACGAGTGAAGGAAACACTGATCTTCCCATTGCTTATGCAAGTAGGTAGTGGAATGTGGGAGAACTGTTGAAGATTTTCTATGCTCTGATACCAGTTGTTGAAGTTTGGTACGTCACGG
This sequence comes from Ceratopteris richardii, assembly GCA_020310875.1. NCBI lineage: Eukaryota > Viridiplantae > Streptophyta > Polypodiopsida > Polypodiales > Pteridaceae > Ceratopteris > Ceratopteris richardii. The sequence continues at coordinate 86,889 of CM035442.1, forward strand.
CAAAAGACCGAACATTGTCAGGCCTGTGGAAATTGCCACGCCACCAAAAATTGGTTGCCAAGATAGAGTGATATTATAACACCTCTATAATCAGCAGTAGCTCAGCATGGTTACTATCACTCAACATATAAAACTGCACTTTGAATTTACTGAAAAATTCCACCGGAACTTCACCGGACTGTTACAGGACTGTCACTGTAATTATACCGGAATCTTACCGGAATCAACTCCTATTCAGTTTGTAATTACTTCAAGTGAATATACAAGAAGTAAGGAAGTGATTCGTGAACTTCCTTCACTGAAAGAACACTTCCTGAAGTTGAAGAAAAAACTTCTTCGGTTCAGAATGCCTCCTTTCGGTCAGACTTTGTACTGTGTGTACATATCCATTTCACCGAAATGATTGATGAACTCATAGTAGAGATGTCTAGCTATAAGATAAGCTATCTCTCATACAAAACTCTAATTTACTCTACGAGATATACTTCGTTGTTCTATCGAGAAACACGTTTTCTGTGAAAACTGTAACTGACCGAAATTGCGTTTACTGAGATAACTGTAATTGACCAAAACATTGGTTTACTGAGAAAGTACCGGGGGGCACATTTACTAAACGAACTGTAACTGTTAACAAACTTTCTACCGTAACACGAAAAATACTCAGAGTTCTTCACATACGAACAGTGCGCGCAAACTTCCACATGAACATGTGTTTTCTATTAGAGAAGATGTGTACAAATTAACTTGGCCTCTTCTTGCTCAAGCTATAGAAACTCTCCTTCACTGAGTAGTTTCTGTTGGAAGTGATGGTTGGATGCACTCAAGAAATGAGTTGATGCTGCAAAACCTGCTTCACACCTGCCCTCCTTTGACTCCAGATATGTTTAGTAGACTCCTTGAGCTTCCAAATGATACCAAGAAACCATATATGTGCTTTGCAAATGTTATAAGTGATGATCAAATCAAGACAGACTACTTGTGACTCCAAAATCCTGAAAAACTTGCTATTTTGGTATTGACACCTGCTCAGTGTTATGCTCAGTGTGACCAGTGTAGTTACAATTAGCAAAATTCCTTCTAGGGATATTCTATTAGCTTAGTAAGCTTCCATTTGCAAGTGGAATGAAAAGAAATGATAAACTACACTCAGAGAAATCACTTTAGCAAAATAAGGTGTACCCCCGATTTTTTAGGAGACTTACAATCACAGACCAGTGAGCACCCCGACTGAGATTTCTCTGTGATGGTTGATCCAATGGCCCTGAAATTTTGTAGGTGTATAGTAGACTTTGAGCTGAATCCAATGCACTTTGAATCATCCAATTTGGTTCAGTAGATCTTGAGATATGCCTCTTTGAAGTTGACAGAGTTGAAGATGGTCACTCAGAGAAAACAGAGATTATGAATGTAATGCTATGTATTAATTCTATTGATTGTACATTCCCATTGGCATAGAATGTGATGCTCAATGGTACTCAGATGTGTAGGCTATGGTGTAGCACTCACACACTCAGAGATAGATGGATTAGCTTCGGGATATGAGCTGAAAAAGAACAAGCTTACCCGCGACTTTTCTTCATAGCTTTTATAAGAGTTGAGTGATAATTTGAATTTGAAATTCAAATTGAAGCTCCCTAAAATCTCTCCACTAAACTTAGGGAGATATTCCCTCAATCACATCATCTACTTTTCCACGACTCAAACTAGTAGGTGTGATTACATGAGTGGTTAAAGTCATATTGACTTTTACAAGAGATAAAAAGTAATAACCAATAAGCATTGGTTCCTATGACCATTGTTCCATGTAAATATATCCTTCAAAGGTTCCAAACTAAACTTTCAAAGTCCAAGCTTTATGTGAAGTCTTCAAGGTTGATATCCAAGCCAAGTGTTAAGGCTTGAATTACACCAACAGTTTCTTCTTACCATCTCTCTCCGATGAATACCTGACATTTCAGGTTTCTATTATTCATCTTTACATACGCGATCTCTGGCGTCTTCTGAGAACTTCTCTCTCTCTCTCTCTCTCTCTCTCTCTCTGTTTCTCTCTTACGCGATCTCTGGCGTCTTCTGAAAAACTTCACACACTTTTGACCTCTATATGTGCTCTATTTAAACTCCGTGCTCTTCTCATGCACGTTCTAGCTTGCACTTCCCTCTGTATTATTCTTATGCACGTTCTCTATTTATATACAGTTTGATTTGGTGTAACGAACTCTGATTCTGCAAGATTGTGCACTGTACATAATGATCGTGAATTTGTCTCTTCATTAAGGCTTCTGATTTTTTGAATATTTGATTCCACTTCTCTTTATCTTTCTTTTTTCTTTATGTCTGTCTGTACGTCAAATTCGTGAGTGATTCTTCAACAACTCCCCCCTCAATCACTAATTTGACTCTTTCGGTCTTCATATATTTTCCTTTCTTTTATACCTGCCATCTTTGAATCTGCTTGTCTTTGTTCCATCCAAGCTCTTTGTCAGAATATCTGCAATCTGATCTTTTGTCGGAGTGTATATTATTTCTATCTCCTTCTCCATTACCTTTTCCCTCAGGAAATGATACTGAATTTCTATGTGCTTTGTTCTTGCATGAAATATTGGATTTGCTGCAAGATACAGCGAGCTCATATTATCTCCATGTATGATAGGTATACCTTGATCAATACCCATGCTTTTGAGTAAGGTCTGCATCCATATCACTTCTTTAGCTGCTTCTACAAGTCCTTTATATTCTGCTTCTGTTGACGATAAAGCCACTGTGTGTTGTTTCTTCGAACACCAGCTTACTAGCTTATCTCCTAGGTATATCATATACCCATGTGTTGATCTTCTGTCATCTTGACTTCCTGCCCAGTCTGAGTCACTGTATGCTCTCAACTTTATATCTGATGTAAAAGGATGGTATAATCCTTCTTTTACAGTTCTTTTGATATATCTAAGAACTCTCTGTCCTGCAATCCAATGTTGATCTTTCGGACAATGCATGAACTGTGAGAGAACTACCACTGCATAGCTAAGATCCGGTCGTGTTAGTGTAGCGTAGATTAAGCTTCCCACTAACGACTGATATTTCCTCATATCTTTAAACTCTGCTCCACTGTATTTGCTGAGTTTATGATTTGCTTCAAGCGATGTTGAACCTTCTCTATAATTCTCCATATTAAACTTCTTCAGTAAGTTTAGGAGATACCTTTCTTGCGTAACATATACACCATGATCTGTGTATGTGATTTCCATTCCTATAAAGTATGATAACTTTCCTAGGTCACTGATCTGAAACTCCTTTTCGAGTAATCTCTTTACTTCTTTAATTCCTTCATCTGAAGTTCCTGTGATTATAATATCGTCTACATAAATGCAAATCTAGATCATACCTTCTTCTGTTCTCTTAATGAGTAGACTTGCATCTGCTTTCAAACTTTGGTATCCAAGTTCATTTAGATATTTCACAAGCCTGTAATTCCAAGCTCTTGGAGCTTGCTTCAGTCCGTAAAGTGCTTTTCTTAATCTGCAAACAAAATTTGGGTATCTGGAACTTACAAACCCTTCCGGTTGTTCCATGTAGACTTCATCTGATATGTATCCATTCAGAAATGCGTTCTTTATATCTAGCTGACTTAGCTTCCATCCTTTTGATGCTGCTATAGCAATCACTGTCCTTATGGTTGACATCTTTGCCACTGGACTAAATGTCTCATCGTAATCTATGCCATGCGTCTGAGCATAGCCCTTGATAACCAGTCTAGCTTTGTATCTGGCTATCCTTCCATCTACAAGTTTCTTAACTTTGAAAACCCATTTATTTCCGATTACTTTCTTACCACTTGGGTTCGGAACAAGTTCCCATGTTTTGTTCTCCTCCAGTGCGATAAACTCTTCTTCCAATTGCTTCTTGCCTTTAGCTTCGTCATAGTTCTGAGGTTCTTCATCATCTTTGACCATATATGCATAATTTTTCTGAGTTATATATGAGGTATCATAAGAATACCTTTCTGGTTGTCTTCTATTCATGTTTGACCTTCTTGGTTCAAACTCTTCATGTGTATCTGAATACACTTCTTCATCAAATCCCTGTTCATCTCCATTTCTCATACCTGATCCGATCCTGGACGTACTTGCCTGCATATAGTCTTCATCTCTATTCATCTGCACAATTGATTTCCCTTTCTCTTTTCTTCTTACCTCTTCTTCAAATTCTCCCATTGTATGACTTTGATCTGTATACCAGCTCTTCTGTTCATCAAATGTAACAACTCTGGAGACAGTAAACTGTTTTGTTAGAGGACTCCACAACCTGTAGCCCATCTACTTTTCATCGTATCCTACGAACACATATTTCTCTACTTTTGGTTTGAGCTTATGTCTGAGTTGTGATGGTATATAAGCATAAGCTACTGATCCAAACACTTTGCAATGATCAAGTGTTGGTTTCTTTCCCCACCAAGCTTCATAAGGGGTCATTCCATCTAAAGCTGTACATGGTAATCTGTTTACCAAGTATGTAGCTGTATTTACGGCTTTAGCCCAAAGGTAGTTTGGACAATCCTTTTCTTTTAGCATAGCTCGTGCAAACTCAACTAGAGTTCGGTTCCTTCTTTTTGCTACACCATTTTGTTGTGGTGTGTACCTGCAGGTTATTTCTCTCTTAATACCTGCATTCCAAAGATAGTCATTGAACTCTCGGGAGAAGTATTCTCCCCCTCCATCAGACCTCAGTCTCTTCAGCTTTCGACTTGTGAGTCTTTCAACATATGCATGAAAATGCCTGAAAGCTCCAAACACTTCTGATTTTTCTTTCAAAACATAAAGAGTTATCCATCTTGTAGCATCATCAATGAATAGAACATAATACCTCGATCTGCTGATTGATCCTTCTTTTGTTGGACCCCATACATCTGTATGTATGAGTTTGAGTACTCCATCATGTTTAAATCCTTTCTTCTGTAAAGGTAACCTGTGGGCTTTTCCCATCTGACATGCTTCGCACTTGTGAATCATATGCTGGTTCTGTACATTCGGTAATCTCTGTTGAAAAATGAGGCAAGCTTCAATGGAAGCGTATCTTTTGTATTTCCACCTCTCACTATTTTCTCTCATAGTTTATTCCCATAGGAACCCTCTTTTGAACCGTAGCCTTAGATCTCACCTCACTTGCATATGAATAGACTTGTAAGTTTTCTTCCTTAAATTAAGCATGGAATAAACTTAGGCGCTTAGATATTTCCAACGACTGTGACCTACCAATCTCAGTCTCCATGATTTTCTCCTTAGAATATGGACTTGATTGAAGACCACCGCAAGATAGATAGAATACTATATAAGGATGCATGCGGAATAAAGAGCTGTGGCTTGTATAGCACCGTGGCTCCCATAGCACTGTGGATTCTCGAAGAAATACATGCTGATATTATAGACAACATATCTCGAAGAAATTCTCTGCTCACGTATCTACTGTAAGTTTTGTATGAGAGCTTCAATCAATAGAATATATATTGTGTTACTATTATTCTTATTCTTTCTCTCTCTGTCAATATTACGCATGAAGCATTAGTGTGAGAACTGCTTTGAAGAAACTAGTCACATCGGATGAAGATCACGGAAAACTGTCATGAGGAGAACATGAGATAAGTATATCTTATTCTTATTTGATATGAAGTGACTCAAGTTGCGATATATGATTTAATGAAATGGGATCACCTTTTTATATAATGTGAAGTGTTGCCTTTATTAAATAAAAACATATTCCTATGATGTGATAGGAGTCAAGACGTGCATTCAAAAGTAAGTGACTATATTCTCTACATTCAGCATGAAGTAAATGCTTATATGCTTTACATTCAGCATGGAGTTATGATTCAACATGTACATAGCTCGTGGTTATGTGAAGTCTCACAAATACTTGATGAGAAGGCTTACGGATCATTGCACATCATTCCATATGGTATTGATGCATGATAGTGCAATGACATGATAATACATATATGATCTGATTGTGCTGATGGAGAAACAAGTGTATACAGGTACTACTATGGAGGGATGCGCTTGTGCAGGAATGAAGAATGTCATATAATATGCTCATGATATTAAACTGCTGTCCTTATGTCACAAATGATCTTGTATGTAAATGATTAACTTCATGTATTTGATGTTGACTAATTCTATGTGATATATTATATCATATTTGAAGAACAGGATGTGCAAGATTATTATGCATCACTCTATTGAGATATATGCAAAGTTTGATTTAGCAGGAGATATGCAGTGAGCAAAGTCCAAAAATATGAGATGCGGTTTATGCTATCACAGGTTCTAACAAATGGCTTGCTTTACAGAATACCATGTATTCATATATGATACATATCATGGAATGAGAACTCATATGTTCAGGTTGCGAAGTGTTTGTTATTTTAACATACAAGATTGCTAGATATTGAAAGAGACACAGTATGATAATTGTTTTTCAAGCACATGTAAATACAAAGCATGCGCAGTGAGATTTTGATCATATAACTTTGAATATTGCTGTAAGGATTCCTTATGCAGGTTGTTTGTAAGAAGAGAATACCGATTGTGTGAAAGGTACTCATATGTAAGTCGATTAAGTTGATGACATCCGATCGGATATCTAAAGGAAAAATATGATTCTCTTTAGTTGATGTATGAATCCTGTGGTATAAATGATCTTATATCAATGTGATTTTTTGGATGAATTTCTATGTATGAAGTTGTGTGGTAATGATGCATTGAAGTTGTGACTTAGCACTAAGAAGACGAAGTGGAACAAATTTATGTTATGCTTTGAGTATGTATTGGAATTGTGGTTAAGTGTTGCGAAGCAACGGGGACCATAGGAAATAAATTTGATTGAAATTCCTAATTCCAATTTATTGGGTAAATTGGACCATCACCTTCTGCATGTGCTTTGGTATTGCATATACCTACAGTGGTATCAGAGCCATAGTGCTCTTGTATGCTTGCAAATTGTTGAAGTCCCCTCATTGATTTTGGATGCACTTTGATTGCTAGAGGCTTGTTGAAGCCGTCGAATTACAAGAAGACTATAGGAGCCATTGGAGCTCAAGGTCCCCCCAAGGATTTCATACTTGATATTTTTTGTTGGAAGAGATACTAACTCTTTAAGAGTGTTTGAAGAATACAGGTTCTTGGAGAAAGCAAGTTCAAAAGTAAAAGCAAACGAGTAAAGACGAAGAAGCTCTGGGAAAAGACAGAATCTCGTGACAAGAAGAAGACTCCAAAAGGTAAAGGGCTGCCATCATAAAGGTGGATAGGATTCGAGAAGGAACTCCTATCAAAGTGAAGTCTCCTCATCAATTGAGTTGAAGACAAGCCAAAAGAAGAAAGCTAGCAAAGGTTCGGATTCAAGCCTTGGAAGGCAAACGAGCTGTGGCAGAGCTCGAGGCAAGGAGTGTGAGGCCTTGTTACAAACTTGCTTAGATTCAAGAGGAAGAAAACTCAAGGTATACATTTCTTTAGTTCATTGTTCTTGAACATTGAAGCTAAAGTGATAAAGGTTCTACAAAGGACTTCTAGTCCTAAGTCATTTATGCTAGTGCTTTGAGAATCTCACACGTAGCTCGCCTAAAGCTTGAGCATTGGTCGCTACTAGGAAGCTTGAGCAATGTTCGCTAAAGGCTTGAGCATTTTCGGCTTATTTTTATCTTGAAGTGATCTCAACAAGAAGTGTTGAGAACCAATTGAAGACAAGGAAGAAGTCAAGAAGATGTTTTTTCAAAGGAGATGATCAAGCAAAGCCATAACAAGGCAAGGGAGTCAAGAGGAATCATCAAAGGAGTTAGAGCTATTGAAGCTCACTCAAGCTACATAAAGGAGTCAAGAGGACTCGTCAAAGGAGTTAGAGCTATTGAAGCTCACTCAAGCTACATAAAGGAGTCAAGAGGACTCGTCAAAGGAGTTAGAGCTATTGAAGCTCAGTCAAGCTACATAAAGGAGTCAAGAGGACTCGTCGAAGGAGTTAGAGCTATTGAAGCTCACTCAAGGCACATTAAGGAGTCAAGAAGACAAAGGAGTTTTGAGCTAGTGTGGAAGCTCACAAAAAAAGATTGAAGGAAGGAGTCAAAGCTATCATTCCGAAGATAGTCTCAAAGGTATAAAAATCTTGGAATATTTGTTGTGTTCCATTTCAGGTCATGAAGATAGAAGAGATGGCAAGACAAAGCCCTACCTTTGAAGAAGAAGAGAAAATCATTCATGATTTTCTATCATGGTTTGAGGACCAACCATATGAAGAACTTGCAGATATTAGAGATGAAGGGGGAGACATGTCAATGAGTCAAGAGAGTGCACCTTATGAAGATCAACCAATAGATGGAAAAAAAGGTTCAAAGAGTCAAAGATGACAAAGAAGAAGTACAACCAGCCCAAGGATCATTGACAAATAGACAAAGTTATGAAGAAGACACAACCATTCTTGCACATGAGGATGAAGGAAACCAAGGTAAGAAGATTTTGGAAGAAGAAGCTAAAGAAGAAAAGATCAAGGCAGCCACCTACAAAGGAAAGCAAATGGAAGAAGTAAGCAGAGATCAACATGTGGAAAAGAAGAATGGAAAAGAGAGGGAAGCCACCGGAAATGAAAAGAGGAGAGAAAGAGAAGACAACAAGAGAGAGAAAGCCAATGAAGAAAAGATTTATCAAGACTTGAACAGTCAAAGCAGTGGAAGAGCATTCATGGAGTTAAAGGTCCAAGAGAACCAAGTATCGAACAGGAAGATCATCAATCTTGAAGTGAAGGTAAGAAGAAAAGGATCCTTTCCCTTTCTCATTTTGAAGCCAATTCAATGGACAACTCGGTTGTTCATCACTCTACCTATGTTGAAGATCATCTACCAAGATATCTTCAAACAAGTCATGAAGTGGTGTCTTGGATTATCATATGATTCAAGTCATTTCATTATGAGAAGAAGCATGGAACATCAACGACAAATCTTGAAGACATGGATATGACACCAAGGATCTCGAGCATTCATTTCTATGCTCAAAGAAAACTTTGTATGGCACGTCCCTTGGATCTTCCATTGAATCTTGAGGGGGAGTGTTGAAAAATGAGGCAAGCTTCAATGGAAGCGTATCTTTTGTATTTCCACCTCTCACAATTTTCTCTCATAGTTTATTCCCATAGGAACCCTCTTTTGAACCGTAGCCTTAGATCTCACCTCACTTGCATATGAATAGACTCGTAAGTTTTCTTCCTTAAATTAAGCATGGAATAAACTTAGGCGCTTAGATATTTCCAACGACTGTGACCTACCAATCTCAGTCTCCATGATTTTCTCCTTAGAATATGGACTTGATTGAAGACCACCGCAAGATAGATAGAATACTATATAAGGATGCATGCGGAATAAAGAGCTGTGGATTGTATAGCACCGTGGCTCCCATAGCACTGTGGATTCTCAAAGAAATACATGATGATATTATAGACAACATATCTCGAAGAAATTCTCTGCTCACGTATCTACTGTAAGTTTTGTATGAGAGCTTCAATCAATAGAATATATATTGTGTTACTATTATTCTTCTTCTTTCTCTCTCTGTCAATATTACGCATGAAGCATTAGTGTGAGAACTGCTTTGAAGAAACTAGTCACATCGGATGAAGATCACGGAAAACTGTCATGAGGAGAACATGAGATAAGTATATCTTATTCTTATTTGATATGAAGTGACTCAAGTTGCGATATATGATTTAATGAAATGGGATCACCTTTTTATATGATGTGAAGTGCTGCCTTTATTAAATAAAAACATATTCCTATGATGTGATAGGAGTCAAGACGTGCATTCAAACGTAAGTGACTATATTCTCTACATTCAGCATGAAGTAAATGCTTATATGCTTTACATTCAGCATGGAGTTATGATTCAACATGTACATAGCTCGTGGTTATGTGAAGTCTCACAAATACTTGATGAGAAGGCTTACGGATCATTGCACATCATTCCATATGGTATTGATGCATGATAGTGCAATGACATGATAATACATATATGATCTGATTGTGCTGATGGAGAAACAAGTGTATACAGGTACTACTATGGAGGGATGCGCTTGTGCAGGAATGAAGAATGTCATATAATATGCTCATGATATTAAACTGCTGTCCTTATGTCACAAATGATCTTGTATGTAAATGATTAACTTCATGTATTTGATGTTGACTAATTCTATGTGATATATTATATCATATTTGAAGAACAGGATGTGCAAGATTATTATGCATCACTCTATTGAGATATATGCAGAGTTTGATTTAGCAGGAGATTTGCAGTGAGCAAAGTCCAAAAATATGAGATGCGGTTTATGCTATCACAGGTTCTAACAAATGGCTTGCTTTACAGAATACCATGTATTCATATATGATACATATCATGGAATGAGAACTCATATGTTCAGGTTGCGAAGTGTTTGTTATTTTAACATACAAGATTGCTAGATATTGAAGGAGACACAGTATGATAATTGTTTTTCAAGCACATGTAAATACAAAGCATGCGCAGTGAGATTTTGATCATATAACTTTGAATATTGCTGTAAGGATTCCTTATGCAGGTTGTTTGTAAGAAGAGAATACCGATTGTGTGAAAGGTACTCATATGTAAGTCGATTAAGTTGATGACATCCGATCGGATATCTAAAGGAAAAATATGATTCTCTTTAGTTGATGTATGAATCCTGTGGTATAAATGATCTTATATCAATGTGATTTTTTGGATGAATTTCTATGTATGAAGTTGTGTGGTAATGATGCATTGAAGTTGTGACTTAGCACTAAGAAGACGAAGTGGAACAAATTTATGTTATGCTTTGAGTATGTATTGGAATTGTGGTTAAGTGTTGCGAAGCAACGGGGACCATAGGAAATAAATTTGATTGAAATTCCTAATTCCGATTTATTGGGTAAATTGGACCATCACCTTCTGCATGTGCTTTGGTATTGCATATACCTACAATCTCAGTACTGACTGATTTGAAATCATAGCTTTTATTCCTTTTTCATTGAAATGACCTAATCTCTTATGCCAGAGATCAAGTTCTGTAATCACCTTTTCACCATGTGTGAGCAACACTTGGCCGATGTTCCCTTGTACTCTTAAAGTAAAGAGTTTTCCTTCTTTCTTACCGGAGACGATCTGATTATATCCGTTCTCGGGATCTTCTACAAATACTCCTTTGAAAACCTTTCTCAACTATCTGTCCTATGCTAATCAAATTTTTTGATATTGTCGGAACATACAAAACATTGGTTAGCAAATCTGCTCCACTCTTACACTTCACTTTTCCAATTGAATGTACATTATGCCTCGTATTGTCACTTGTTTGAACAGTATGATTGGAACTACCTTTTTCCAATTCTGACATCAGTTCTATATTTCTTGACAAGTGATTAGAACATCCAGAATCAATGTAAAATACCTTTAGGACTTCGTTATCTGATGTGCTGATTGAGTTCATCATCAATGATGTATGACTTTCATTTTGAGTGTCATTTGTGTAATTGTTGTAGGTGGTGTTGTAGGATTGATTCTGTCCCCAACTTCTTGCTCCACCTCTACCATAGCCTCCTCTTTGATTCTATCTTCCTCTTTGAAAGTGCTATTACTGTTCTGATTTTGATTTGATCCTTGTTGATTGTGCCAGCAATCATGAGCCAGATGATTACTTAATCCACAGATCCAGCAAGCCTTCTTGTTATTATTCTGGCTACTTCTTCCTCTTCCAAAGCCTCTTGCTCTTCCTTTGCCGGTGCCTTTATCTCTTGCATAATAAGCTTGATAACTCGACTCTTCTTCATCTTTTGAGTTACCTTTGTCTGCTTTCTTCTTGTTCTTCATATACATTGCAGAACTTTGTCCTTTATCTGCATCTCCTTTCAGGTCTTGCTCATATGTGAGCATCAAACCAAGCAACCGATTTAAATCTGGTACAAAATGATTTAAAGAAAGTTCAGTCGAGAGTACGAAAGGTTTCCACCTTTCATCTCCTCTCAAACCTGTTAGCAGTTGCACTATCAATCTGTGATCTTCGACATCTTCATTTACGGATCCAAGACTATCTGCTAGATCCTTCATCTTCGTGACATAGTCACTAATGCTTTGACTCGACTTCTTTTTGAACGTTGTGAATTCGGACCATAAGCTAGCATTCCTAGCTTTCGTAGTATTTTGGAAGTGATCTTCCAACGCACTCCATATGTCCTCCGCTTTCTCCAGAACTCTAATGTGCGGTAGTAGATGATCTGTAACGGTATTATAAATGTAAGCTCTTGCCGTTGCATCTTTCTTCTGCCAGAGCTTCAAGGCTTCTAATTCTTCTTTTTCCGGTTGACTTTCATCTTCGAAAGTCGTCTTCTTTTCTTCTCCGGTCACATATGTCATTAAGTCCTTACTCATAAGTAAGGCTTCCATGCGCATTACCCATGCAGGATAATTATCTTTGTGCAGTTTATCAATTTGGACATGCTTTGCCATGATCTTCTTGTTTCTGTTACTTTTGGTGACGTTTTGAGAATCTTTCTGCTCTTCAGAATCTTTCTCGTTCTGAAACCACTTGTGTGGTTAACCAGGCTCTGATACCAGTTGTTGAAGTTTGGTACGTCACGACAAAAGCCTGAACATTGTCAGGCCTACGGAAATTGCCACACCACCAAAAATTGGTTGCCAAGCTAGAGTGATATTAGAACACCTTTATAATCAGCAGTAGCTTAGCATGGTTACTATCACGCAACATATAAAACTGCGCTTTGAATTTACTGGAAAATTCCATCGGAACTTCAGCGGACTGTTACTGGACTGTCAGTGGAATTATACCGGAATCTTACCGGAATCAACTCCTATTCTGTTTGTAATTACTTCAAGTGAATATACAAGAAGTAAGGAAGTGATTTGTGAACTTCCTTCACTGAAAGAACACTTCCTGAAGTTTAAGAAAAAACTTCTTTGGTTCAGAATGCCTCCTTTTAGTCAGACTTTGTACTGTGTGTACATATCCATTTCACCGAAATGATTGATGAACTGATATTAGGGATGTCTAGCTATAAGATAAGCTATCTCTCATACAAAACTCTAATTTACTCTACGAGATGTTGTTCTAATGAGAAACACGTTTTTTGTGAAAATTGTAACTGATTGAAAATGCGTTTACTGAGATAACTGTAATTGACCAAAACATTCGTTTACTGAGAAAGTACCGGGGGGCACGTTTACTGAACGAACTGTAACTGTTAACGAACTTTCTACTGTAACACGAAAAATACTTAGAGTTCTTCACATACGAACAGTGCACGCAAACTTCCACATGAACATGTGTTTTCTATTAGAGAAGATGTGTACAAATTAACTTGGCCTCTTCTTGCTCAAGCTATAGAAACTCTCCTACACTGAGTAGTTTCTTCTTATCATCTCTCTCAGATGAATACCTGACATTTCAGGTTTCTGTTATTCATCTTTACATATGCGATCTCTGGTGTCTTCTGAGAACTTCTTTCTCTCTCTCTCTCTCTCTCTCTCTCTCTCTCTCTCTCTGTTTCTCTCTTACGGGATCTCTGGCGTCTTCTGAAAAACTTCACACACTTCTGACCTCTATATGTGCTCTATTTAAACTGCACGCTCTTCTCACGCACGTTCTAGCTCGCACTTCCCTCTGTATTATTCTTATGCACGTTCTCTATTTATATACAGTTTGATTCGGTGTAACGAACTCTGATTCTGCAAGATTCTACGTTGTACATAACGGTCATGAATTTGTCCCTTCATTAAGGCTTTTGATTTTTTGAATATTTGATTTCGCTTCTCTTTATCTTTCTTTTTTCTTTATGTTTGTCTGTACGTCAAATTCGTGAGTGATTCGTCAACAAGAACAAAATTACACCACCACCAAGAGAGAAGGATTGGGCATGATGTATGTACTCAAGAAGTTAAGAAATTGTTGGGGGATTCTTTTGCAGAAAGGGACTTGAGTGTTTGTAAGAGAAGAAAGAAGAGAAGAAGTGGAACACAGACACCGTAAGCTTTTGTATATTGATTGCCAATAGGAAAAATACAATAATGATGTCCAAACAAGACCAAGTGATCCTATGCGGAGTGCTTAATCCCAATGAATACACACAAAAGTCCAAGTGATCTCTGTGCAGAGTGCTTAATCCCAATGAATACCCAAAGTTCTTTATGCCACCAACCTTCTCTGCATGAGACCTCCACCTTCCCCAAGGGACTTCTCTAGTGCACACATTGCACTCAAGATTTCAATAGGGTAGGAGGGAGAGGAACACCTTTTGTCAACATGCACACCTCTTCAATGGTCCTTATGCCACCTTGGTTGTTTTGCTTACTAGATCTTTGCACACCTTCTTGTCACGAGGAAGGAGATAAGGAAGAGAGATCACACACACACACACTCACAATCAAAGAGATGCCCACACATATAGATTGAAGCAAGGAAGAATGATCATCATCATCTTCTTCTTCTTTTCTATTATATAAAAGGAATGTACAAGAAATGACCTTAAACAACAATAAAATAAGGGCAATATATAAAGAACAGTACATACGGAAAATCTTAATTTCTGCAAATGAGTGAGCTAGTAAGAAAAATATATTTCATCATTCTTGGTAGATAAATCTAGTAAAGCTCAATGAAGTATCCCTGACATATACCCCCACGACCACTATGCATGTCAAAGAAATCAGAAAAATGATATGTGTCATCTTGAATCATCACATGTTGAGCCTGATATCTCAACATTCCCCCTCAAGCTCAACATCGTGTCGTCTAATCCAAGCATCTTTTGAAATTTCTTCAGCTTCTCTGCTCCAAGTGCTTTAGTGAAAATATCAGCAACCTCCTCATCTATTCTCACATAAACAAGATCAATGTCACCTGCTAATACCTTCTCTCTGATGAACTGATAATGTACCTCGATATGCTTTGTTCTAGCATGAAAAATAGGATTCCATGCTAACTATATGTTGCTAAGATTATCATAATATATAGTAATAGGCTTTTGCACTTCCACACCTAAATTTGCAAGTAGCATCTCTAGCCATGATGCATCACATGCTACCATTGCAACACCTCTTTACTCAGCCTCTGAACTCGATAAAGCAATAGTGGGTTGCTTCTTACTGCTCCATGTAATAGCTGCACTCCCAAGTGAGAATAGAAAGCCACTTGTAGATATTCTATCTGGAATGCTACTAGTCCAATCTACATCAGTGTATCCATCAACCTGCAAATCTACACCAACTTCATAAAACAATGCATAATCCAAAGTAGCAGTCACATAACGTAGAGTGAGCCTCAGAGCATCTAAATGTGGCTTCTTGGGAACCTACATAAATTGACTTTCAAGTCCAACAGTGTAGCTTAGATCAAGCCTTGAAATTGTGAGATATATCAAACTTCCCACAATTTTCTTGTACATAGTAGCATTTTCCAATGCCTCACTTGATGTAGTATCCAACTTCAAATTCTGATCTAATGGCATAGAAATTGGCTTACAATCAGCAATATCATACTTTGTAGCATATTCAAGGCATATTGCCTTTGCTACATCCATATACCTATTTTTGTGTATATAAACTCAATGCCCAAGAAATAGTGCAACTGAAGTAATTCGATGGCGATGCACCACCATGCGCTCTCCTTATTGAGAGCTCCATGATGATATCCTCAGATAGAAAACAGATCTCCTAAGGCCGCGTACGGTACTCCGCACAGGGACTACAGAATACGCAGAAAACACAGTATACAGGGAGCATGAAGACAAATCTCTTAGGTCTTACAAATGCGATCGAACATACAGTCCGTGGCTGACCAGGCCACTATATGTTTTATTAAAGAACATATACAAAGAAGTGTCTGGTGGCCATTTGGCCTTTCACATGGACACTAACGATAACAATCTCCCACTAAAGGCCAATATGGCCAAAGTAACTATGGGAGAAAATTAAAGAATGATAAAGAATACCTGTGTGTAAGTATACAAACTATACCTCCCACGTGATGGGCATGTTACATAGTATACAAGTGACTATGTAAGATCAAGAATCAAGTAACCCCCATCAAGTGACAATAGTGTCGAAAGCTATCCTGTGGTAGAGCTTTAGTCAAAGCATATGTAGCATTATCTCGAGTGTAAACCTTCTCAAGAATAATGTGTTCAGTGGCTAAGCAATCTCTAATGAAGTGATATCTCACCTCAATGTGCTTGGTCTTTGCATGATAAACCAGATTCTTAGCCAAAGCAATGGCACTCTGACTGTCACTGAGTAAACGAGGTACATGCTGAGGTAAACCCATATCATAAGCAAGACGAGAAAGCCATAATGCTTCCTTACATGCCTCACTTGCTGCAACATACTCTGCTTCTGTGGTGGAAACACATGTACATTCTTGAAGACGAGATCTCCAAGAGATAGCACCTCCAGCAAAATGGAAAATGTACCCTGATGTAGACTTTTGATTGTCTACAGAACCAGAATAGTCAGAATCTGTGTAACCAATAATGGATGCTTTCCCTCTACCTAAGCATAGAAACTTGTCCTTAGTAACACTCAGATATCTCAAAATCATCTTGACTGAATCCCAATGTTTCTTTCCAAGATTAGACATATATCTGCTCACAACTCCCACTGCAAATGCAATTTCTGGTCTCGTAGCTACCATAGCATACATGAGACTACCAATAGCAGACTAATAGGGAATTTCGGTCATGAATTCCTTTTCCTCATCTGATTTGGGGCAATCATCCTTGCTCAATTTCACATATGTGGGTAAAGGTGTACTCAATGCCTTTCCACCCTGCATATTGAACCTGTGAAGTACTTTGGATATGTACTCACTTTGAGACAAATATATGCATCTTTTACTCCTATCACGAGTAATGCGCATGCCAAGAATATGTTTGGCATCCGCAAAATCCTTCATATCAAATGTCTGACTCAACTTCTTTTTGAGAATTGACAAGTCATAAGAGGACTTCCCAGCAATCAACATATCATCGACATAAAGTATCAAACATATCAAGATGCCATCTGAGCATCTCTTTGTGTAGAGACAATGATAACCTTGAGAATAGCCTTGAGACTTCATAAAAGCATCAAACTTTTGGTACCATTTTCTAGGGGACTGTTTAAGTCCATACAATCTCTTCTTGAGCTTACAAACTAGACTTTCCTTGGGAGGAATTTCATTGCTTCGAGAATAGCCTTGAGACTTCATAAAAGCATCAAACTTTTGGTAGCATTTTCTAGGGGACTATTTAAGTCCATACAATCTCTTCTTGAGCTTACAAACTAGACTTTCCTTGGGAGGAACTACATAACCCTCTTGTTGTCCATATAGATCTCATCTGTAAGATCTCCATGCACGAAAGAAGTTTTCCATTTGGACTAGCTCTAAGTCCTCCATTGCAACAAATCCAAGCAACATGTGCAGGGTATTCATCTTGACCACTGGAGAGAAGATTTCCTCGAAATCAACACCATGTGTTGCTTAAAACCTTTTGCAACAAGTCATGCTTTATACTTCGGAGAAGCACTATCTGATGTGAATATAAGCTTATATACCCATTTACATGGTAAAGCTTTCCTTCCATTTGGCAAAGGTACTAAATCCCAAGTACCATTCTTGTGAATAGAATCCAACTCACTCTTCATCGCATGCTCTCACTTGACATGATCCTCTGTCTACATAGCCTCTTTGTAGCAAGAGGGCTTACCGCATATGTTAGCATAACAAAATCTAAACCTGGAACATATCTATCAGGTGGATGTGAGACACGTGCAAAACATCTCAACGGTTGCTGAATAGGAACATGTGCAGACTTATATGAATGGACATTCTCTTGAACATCCCTATGTGCAACATTTTTTATGCATGTTAACTGGAGGACTAGTATCCTTAAAGACCACTCTTCTCACTTCAACCTCCTTAATGGGTTGTTGCATCATAGACTCATTGAAAATGACATCACTACTTATGATCACTGATTGTGTTTCATGATCCCATAAGCGATATCCAAATTGTCCTTCTCGACCATATCCAAGAAAAATGCATTTCTTTGACTTATGGTCCAACTTTTGTCTACGATTCTTGGGTATATGAACATATGCTTCACAGCCAAAAACTCGAAGATGATCATAATATGGTGGCTTCCCTCTCCATAACTCTTGTGCCACTTTCAGTCCTTTTGTAGTACTAGGTGAAAGGTTAATCACGTGAACTGCAGTCAATACTACTTCTGCCCAAAAGCCTTGTGAGAGGTTTGCATGATGCAACATAGAGACAACTTTATCTTGAATAGTTCTATTCATCCTCTCAGCTACACCATTTTGTACTAGGGTATAAGGAGCTGTAAACCCTCTACGAATCCCTCTAGATTGACAGAAAAGGCTGAATTCATGTGAGGTATACTCACCCCCATTATCTGAATGTAAAGCCTTAAGCTTAGTTCCTTTTTCAGTCTCAACTCAAGCAAGCCATTTTTTGAAGTAGGGAATACCTCATCCTTCGATTTGAGAGGATATACCCAGACTTTTCTAGTAGCATCATCTATGAAAGTGACAAAGTAAAGAGAACCACCTAAGTACCTAGTGGGCATAGGACCACACACATCTGTATGGACGAGATCTAAAGGTTGAATTGAAGATTCAATGTGCATTCTATGCACATTTCTGGTTTGCTTTCCATATTGACAATGCTCACAAAATAAAAAATCAAAGAAAGATAACACAGGTAAGTAGCCAAAATGAGAAAGATTTTCCATTCCACTACGAGATATATGGCCCAAACGACCATGCCAAATACAAGCCATAGGCTGTTCAGTAACAGCTAACAAGTGTTCTTTCTGTGATACAAATAAAGGATAAAGTGAGCCAACTTTGCTTCCTTTTGCAATAACCATATTGCCCTTTGATATACGAAAGGACTGAGCATAGAAGACTACCTTGTAACCAAGGTCATCATGTTGACCAATTGACATCAAACCGTGTGATAACTGAGGTACATGGCGTACATTATGCATAGTAAATTTTGAACCATCAATGAACTGCACAACCACATCTCCAATCCCCACAACGTCACATTGGTAAGAATCACAAGTCTCACAGTACCAAGAGACTTTGCTGCATAATTAGAGAACCATTCTCTGTGTGGTGTCACATGGAAAGAAGCTCCAGAATCTAGCAGCCAGGTGTGGGAAAGAGAATCAGCCATAAGTGCCTCAATTGGCAGAGTACTATCAAGTGTCAGCCTATCAACATCATCAAAAATAGCATTAATTTCTTCAATCTTCACATTCGAAGTAGATGGTGCAGGTAACTATTTAACATGCCCATCAATATTCTGTCATTTACCTTTAGCATTCTTCAATGCATAACAATCTTTCTTCATATGTCCTTTCTTATGACAATAATGGCATTCCATATCCCTCTTCCTTGATTTACTTCTACTCTTATTCCGTTGACCATTCTTTTCCTTGTTCTTGCTCCTGCCACATTGCTGATTCTTTCCTTGGTAAGAATCATGAACATTATATGCATCTCCACTCTAAGTGCCAACCATAGATTTTCTACGGATCTCCTCACTCAAGAGTGCTCCACATATGTCATCATACACGAGTTTACCACCAGGTGCACTATTGCTAATAGCTATGCAAAACGTATCCCATGATGATGGCAGGGTGCTTAACAGCAATACTGCTTTCATTTCATTATCCATATCCATTTTTTGAGCCTGTAACTGGGAGAATATAGCATCAAACTCATTCAGATGAGCATCAACACTATGGGTGTCCTTCATATGAAGGTCATATAATTTTCTCATCAGATACACTTTATTTGATGTCGTCTCTTTTTCATATGTATTGCATAATTTCTTCCAAAGCTCCTCTGCACTTTCACAGTCTAATCCTATAAAGTAAACATTATCTGCTAGGTGCAAGCGAATGGTAGACCTGGCCATTTCATCTAATTCATCCCAATCATCTTCATCCATGTCAGCAGGCTTCTTTGAAATCCCATTTACTGGCTTCCATTACCTCCTTTGAATCAGCACATCTTTAATCTGATTCTTCCATAGAGCAAAGTTTGTGCCATCAAATTTTCAAATCTCAAAATGGTCTTTGCCCTGCAAGTTATAGCTCCTCCTCAGAACACTAGCACTAGACCTTGATCCACCAGATGTGCGTGAGACCTCTGATGCCATGATGGTAGAGAACTGAATAGAATGATAATGGAGTTAGAAGAGTCCGAACACCAACGAATAAGTGTATCAAGGAGTAAATCAACCACTATATAGTTGATTAAACCAAAAAACTGGAAAAATTTTGCCAGAGGATCCTCTGCAAAATGAGCATATGACTAGTGTCAAAATATCATAAAACTACAAGTATTGACATGTTTGCCTGCATAGTGAATCGCTAACTCCACTACATATAATTAGTTACCTAATAGAATCCAACTAGGCTTATCAAGCACCTATGAACAAATATCATACATCTCCTATGGTGAGCCTGGGTAAGTCTTTTTGGAGAATTCCTCTCTTAGTCGCAACAGAAAGTGTAGAAGACCTTCTCAAGATCAAGACCTTTGCCAATAGCTGAACCTTCAAATGAAAACTGGTACAAATTGAAAAATGCAATGAACTTGAAACTTTGGTCACTCAAACTAGCCACTTATAGCTTTCCAATGAGCTATCAAACACTCAATTTGGAGTAGTTTTGGGTTGGCAACTCTTTGGCTCAAAATAGGCTACCTATCCACTCAGTTAAGCTGAAAACTAGACTTCACAAAAACATGAATAACTCATAGAGCATAAAGAATTTGATGAAACTGTTCTAGATAGAGGCATTACTCAAGATAAGCTTTCCGAGGAATGTTTAAACTCTATAATTGGATACATATATTGAGAGATATGACTCTCACAAGTAGACTACCCAGAAATGGGTATGCAATTGGACATAGTCTATGAGAGTGAAGAGAATGAAATGACTCAAACCAAATGAACTAGCTACAAGGGGACTTCCACCCCTTTTCCTCTATTCTTGAGTGTCCTCCCTTACCTCTTTTATAGGCAAGTGACCAAAAACTCTCATGATGAGTTTGAGAGCTCTTCTCCATAACTTCTCCACTACTTTGGACAGCCACTCCTCTTACAGTTCAGTTTTTGGATTTGATTCCCTTTTGATTGATTCTCTTTTGGCCTCCACTACTAGCTGAAGTAAATGCTTCCATTTTTCATTTTTGTACTTTCCTTCTATTTGAAGAAAATCCCTTTTGCAAAAATATATACGACCTTCTTTATTTTTAATACTCCCCCTCAAGCTCACATGTGAGCTTGCACCTTCAGCCATATCCTGCAAGTTGATTTCATCCTTGAACCTCTTTATCTTAGAAGCATCTAAGGACTTTGTAAGCATGTCTGCAACCTGTTCATTAGTTCCAATGAACTTTATATCCACATCCTTGCTCAAAACGTTTTCACGAACATAATGATAATGCACTTCTATATGCTTACTTCGTGCATGAAACATTGGATTGTTTGTCAAGTGAATGCTTGACATGTTGTCACCATAAATTGGAATGGTCTCCACCTTCACATCAAGATCAGCCAAGAGCTTCTTAATCCACATAGTTTCACGAGTTGCAAAGGCTAATCCTCTATATTCAGCTTCTATAGATGATAGTGCAATAGTAGGTTGCTTCTTCGAGCTCCATGTGATAGGTTTGCTACCTATCATGAACACATAACCTGAAGTGGATCTTCTATCTTCCTTCGAACAAGCCCAATCAGCATCACTGAAGCCCTTTACTTGCAATACTTCATCATATCTATAAAACAAGGCATGATTGACTGTGTGCTTCACATATCTTAGCACTCGTTTGGCTGAATTTAAATGTTCACTTGTTGGAGCTTGCATAAATTGAGAAAGAACTCCAACAATATAACACAAATCTGGTCTTGTGATCGTAGCCTAGATCAATGAACCAATAATACTCCTGTATGTAGTCACATCATGTAACGTCTCTCCATCATTTGAGCATAGCTTCACATTTGTGTCCATAGGTTGATTGAGTGGTTTGCATTCACTCATTCCAAATCTGAAAAGAACATCCAAAAACTACTTTCTTTGCATCAAGTAGATGCCATCTTTCCCATAGACTATCTCAATGCCTAAAAATTATTTCAACTCACCAAGATCTAAAATTTTAAACTCCTTACCGAGTTTTCTTTTTATATCTTGTATTCCTATAACTTTCTTTCCTAGTTGGCATGCTTCACAAAACTCATGTAGTCCAACATCATTGAACCTTGGAAGACCTCTTACCACTTCATGGTTTCTCATGTCCTTGAGCTTGGGAATGTTGATATGTGCAAACCTTTTGTGCCACAAATTGATTTCAGCAATCCTCTTGTTTCCAAACTGAATATACATCACCTTTCCATGTGGTTGTTGAATGTCCAAAGTGCACATCCTACCTTCTTTCCTTCCTTGAGCAATGACCTTGAATCCTTCTTTTGGATTCTTTATAAAGCAGCCTTTTTCATTGAAGATAACATGATATCCTTTCTCTACCATTTGTCCTATTGAAATCAAATTCTTTGCAATAGTAGGAACATGAAGAACATCAGCCAATACCTTCTTATCTCCAAGCTTGATATCTCCAACATGCTCAATTGCGTGTTGAGTTTCATCGCCGGTCTCCACACATCCTTTTCCACTTGGAGCTTGTAGCTTTATGAATAAATCTCCTTGACATCTCATATGGTTGCTGCAACCTGAATCTATGAACCATTTTTTATCATCACTTCTCGAGTTGTTGTAGTCAGGCTTCATGGCAAGCATGGTTTGCTTGTCTCCTTCACTTGATGTACTCGCATAGTTATTTTGGCTCCTTTGGTTGCCTCCATTCAGCCTTCCATTCTTTTGCCAACAATCATTTGCATAATGTCCTAGTTTACCACAATGATAACCTGTTATACCTTTATAAGGATTGTATGAACCTCGACCTCTTCCTCTATTTCTTCCTCAACCTCTTCCATGTGTGTTGTCATTTGAGTTGTCCTTGTTGTCCTCCGAGTTGTGTTGGCTGAAATTTGTGTTGTTGTAGCTTCTTCATCTTCCTCTCGAGCCTACTCTTGAGTTCCTTCCTCTACCTCGACCTGCATATAACATTTGACTATGGTTGTCCTTACCTTTGTTGCCTTCTCCTTGTTGAGCAACCTCTTCAGCCACAAGATTTGGTATAATCTCGTCGAATGTTGGGAGAGGATCTCTATAAAGAATGTTTGTTATGAGGGGCTTCCACTTTTCTTCACTCCTCAAGCCATTGAGGGCTGTTTGGACGATGTCTTCCTCTTCTATCTTGCATCCAATTGATGCTAGCTAATCTCCAAGCTCCTTGATCCTCAATGTATACTCACTAATGCTTTGGTTTGAGCTTTTCATGTTGTTGAGCTCGTTCTTGAGTTGCATCCTCCAAGACCTTGTTGAGGTAGCATACACCTTCTCCAATGCTTCTCAAACTTCCTTGGTTGTTTTTAAACTTTGCTCATGACCAATCATAGTGTTAGAAACAACTTGTGAGAAGAGGAACATCACCCTTCAATTCCTCTCTTCCCAATCAGCAAATTGTCTCCTTTGCACCGGAGTAATGTTGGGATCTTGAGGGTTCACCGGTTGTGGATCATCTCCAGTAACTAGACTCCATAAACATTTAACTTTAAGGTAATTTGTCATTCTATACCTCCAAGATTGAAAATTGTCTTTGTCTAACTTCTCAACTTGTTGTCCTAAATCAGCCATTGAAAACTTCCAAGATTGAAGTTTACCTCAAGTATGTTGTGGTGCTCTCTCTTGAATTCACGAAGCTCCCCCTTGATTTGTAGCTTCTCCTTTGCTTCAGTTCAGTTCCAATGCTTTGCCTCTTCAAACTCCAATGCTCTGATACCAATTGTTGGAGAATTCCTCTCGTATTCACAGTGGAAAGTGTAGAAGACCTTCTCAGGATTAAGACTTTTTCCAATAGCTGAACCTTCAAATGAAAACTCATACCAACTTAAAAATGCAATGAACTTGAAACTTTGTTCACTCAAAGTAGACACTTATAGCTTTCCAATAAGCTATCAAACACTCAATTTGGAGTAGTTTTGGGTTGGCAACTCTTAGCCTCGAAATAGGATACCTATCCACTCAATTAAGCTGAAAATTGGACTTCACAAAAAACTAAATAACTCATAGAGCATAAATAATTTGATAAAATTGTTCTAGATAGATTAAGTACTCAAGATAAGCTTTCCAATGAATGTTTAAACGCTAAAATTGGATACACATATTCAGAGATATGACTCTCACAAGTAGACTACCCAGAAATGGGTACGCGGTTGGACATAGTTTATGAGAGTGAAGAGAACAAAATGACTCAAAACAAATGAACTAGCTACAAGGGGACTTCCACGCCTTCTTCCTCTATTCTTGAGTGTCCTCCTTTGCCTCGTTTATAGCCAAGTGACCAAAAACTCTCATGATGAGTTTGAGAGCTCTTCTCCATAACTTCTCCCCTACTTTGGACAGCCACTCCTCTTACAGTTCAGTTTTTGGATTTGATTCCCTTTTGATTGATTCTCTTTTGGCCTATACTACTTGCTGAAGTAAATGCTTCCATTTTTCATTTTTGTATTTTCCTTCTATTTGAAGAAAGGGCTTTTTGCAAAAATATATACGACCTTACTTCTTTATTTTTTAACAAGTCTTCCACCTGCATCACCAAAGAGATCCCGACATCTGGGTGTCTCACAGTTAAGAAAAGCTCACTATGACCCTCTTTATCAAATGTAAAGGCTTTATGCAAAGAACATAACTGCTATATCAGTGACCACATGGACGTACATAAGTGGTATCCACAAAAGTGTACATAATGTGTATGTGCTCAATATATGCAGTAAAATGACACTAAAAGGCTGAATGCACAGCCCAAAAAAACTAGCCAATAACTCAAGCAAGTGTCTGTCAACTCTGATGTTTTTTGGCTCAAAAGCCTGCATAGATTTGCAGTGACTGCTCCCACCAAAATTGAAAACCTTTCTAGAAACCTGTAGTTTTGTGAGTGTGGATGAAAAGCGCAGCCCCAAAGGTTGATATTTATTGTCGGAGAAGTACAAAGAACACTCTTCTTGAAGTTCGCAGACATGTGTGAAGAGAACTATGTGCAAAAGTACTCCAAAATGTCTCCAAAAAACATCGAAAAATGCTTCAAAAATAGGCTTTGAAAGCAAAGAATGAAGCTTTGAGGGACCAAAACATGTTCAAAGTAATGTCAACCTTAGTCTTTCCCCTTCTTCAAACACCACAAAAGTGTAGCTTAGTGGCAAGAGATTGCCATGGTTAAGTGAGCTCTGGGGGGAACAGTACTAGGATGGGTGACCTCGCGGGAAGTACCGGGAACCTCTATATTCCTTGATCGTTGAGGTCCTCTCTCATGTGAAACCAACGGCGCCAATGGTGACTTCGGTGACTCGGATGACAAGGTATGCCAAGGTCTATGCCTTGGTCGCCACCTTAGTCATAAGCCTTGGAGAAAGCCTGGGGGGTGCTCGCTTACGATACTCCACACAAAGACTATAGAATACATAGAAAACACAGTACACAAGGAGCACAAAGACAGATCTCTTAGGTCTTACAAATGTGGTCAAACTTACAGTTTGTGGCTGACCATGCCACTATATGTTTTATTAAAGAACATATATAAAGAAGTGTCCGGTGGCCATTTGGCCTTTCACATGGACACTAACGGTAACAACAACACACCAAGATCTTTCATGTCAAATTCCTGCATAAGGAGTTGCTTTACCTCTTTAATGCTTGCTTCATGGTTGCCTCCTACAATCGTCACCAACATAAATAGCCACAATTGTGATGCCATCATCACCCTTCCTTGCATATAGTGAATGCTCTACATCACACATAGAAAACCCAATGGTTGTTAAGTAGTCAACAATCCTTGCATGCTAAGCACGAGGGGCTTGTTTAAGCCCATACAAAGCCTTTCACAACCTGCAAACATATTTTGGGTGCTTTGAATCTTCATATCCATATGGCTTGTCCATGTATACTTCTTCTTGTAACTCACCATGTAGGAAATCATTCTTTACATCCATCTGATGCAAAGTCCATCGTTTTGTTGTGGCTAATGCAACAAGTGTTCTGACAATAGACATTTTGGCTACAAGGCTGAATGTTTCCTCATAATCAATGCCATATGTCTATGCATATCGTTTTTCTACCAATCGTGTTGTGTACCTACTTATGCTACCATCTTTATTGTGCTTTACCTTGTAAACCCACTTATAGCCTATGGATTTCTTTATTTGTGGCAATGGAACCAGCTTCCATGTATCGTTTCCATAAAGGGCATTCATCTCCTCATCCAAAGCTTTTTCCCAATCTGCATTTCCAATTGCACCTTCAAAACAAGAAGGTTCAGCATCTTATTTTACCTTGGTCATGTAGGCACAATGATGCGCCATATAACTGTCATACGTCAATCCTTGCACAGAGTTCCACATCCTCCTAGATCTTCTTGGTCCTGGTTCACTTCTTCTTGTATCATCTGCATGTGAATTTCTAAATCCTAGAGTCTTCACAGAGGGCAATCCAAGTTCCTCATCAAGGCTCTTCTCTGAACCGCTTGAATCTCCATCAATGTCTTCAAAACTTGTGGATGTTTTACTACCAGCACAAAACTTTTCTTTACCTTTCTTCAATGTAATTGATGAACTTCCTGAGCTGAAATTTCCATGCAATCTTCCAATCCATGGATTTGAGTTGGAAATATTGCTTGGTTACACATCTTGTCCACGCAAGACTTGAGATTTTTCACTTGATTTTTTAGCATTTTCTTTGTCATTTGGTTCAAGATCAAGTCCATCTTTGGCATTTTCATAGAACCTTGACATTTCATCAAACACCACATCTCTTCTTACCTTCACCTATCATGTGAGTGGGTTATAACATTTATACCAATTTTGCTCAAGGGAGTATCCAATGAAGATACATTTTTCTACTTTTGGATCAAGCTTCATCCTCAACTCATCTAGAACATTTACATATGCAATATAGCCAAATACTTTCATATGTGATAAGTTTGGCTTTTTACCTATAAACTTCTCTTCAGGTGTAACTTAATGTATAGCAAGAGTTGGAGTTCTGTTCATGCTGTATATAGTAGTATGCATAGATTTTGCCCAATAAAAATGAGGCATTCTTCTTAGCCATCAAAGCTCTTACTATTTTTGCAATATTTCTATTTTTGCATTCAACAATGCCATTCTGTTGTGGTGTGTATGTGCATGAAAATTGATGTCCAATTCCATGACTTTTAAGAAAGTTGTTGAGCTCATTTGACATGTATTCACCTCCTCCATCAGACCTTAATATCTTAATGTACTTTCCTATTTGCTTTTCCACCATAGCCTTAAAATTTTGGAAGCGAGTGAACACCTCGCTCTTCTCTTTCATGAAATATACCCATACTTTCCATGTATGGTCATCAATGAAAGTAACATAAAACTTGCAATCACCCATAGATGTGGTCTTTGTAGGATCCCAAACATCTGTATGTACTATCTCTAGTACATTCTTGTCATGCGAAAATGATGCTCTTGAGTGTTTACCAAATTGACATGTTGCACATACCTTTTGCATTTCTGCAACTTTGAAATCTGTTAGTCCATTGACAATCTCCTTGGTCTGCATTAATTTCAACCTCTACGAGTTTGTGTGAAGAGATGGATAGGTATGTGCTTGAAGATGAAGAGGTGTTATGAAATCCTTGAACTACACCAGCCAAATGAACTCCACGAGTATATGGTGGGCCCTTTTAGCTTGCCAATGGATGTATTAGACACCCTATGTACCTTGGAAGATCACTCTCAAAAAGGTAGATAAAAACAGATAAGTTGGAGTTAGCTTAGAGGTGAAGAACTTGCTATTTTGGTTCATACACCTGCCCAATGTTTTGCATAATTCTCTGAGCAGAGCAGCAATTAGCTTAATTCCTCTTGGGGAAGTCTAGTTAACTTAAAGAGCTAACTGTCATGGACAAAGGAAACCATCCTGAACCTAAGATTCCATGTGAACCCTGTATCTCATGATTGGTTCAGAATTAGGAGAAACCAATGCTTCCATTGCGTCCGAAATGTGCCAAAACCCTAAGATCGACTGCCTACTTGCCTTATTCGGATATCCAGAGCTCATGCTTCGAGTCGATGACATCATGATGACATCATCAAGTCGCAACCGCCCTTGGGAACCGCCCTTGAAAACCTATATAAGGAGGGGTTGGCAACATTCATAATCAGTCTTGCCAATGCCAGTCTTGGGAGCTCAAGGAGTCGTGACCTCCAAGTAAGTACGTTCAAGTTCCAGTTCAAGTTCTAGTCTTGTTTCTAGCTCTAGTCTTGTCTAGTCTTGTATTGTGGACATCCTTTCTTGTCCTATTGTAATCTCGTAGTACGAGATCCTTTCTAGTTATTTCTTGTATCCAGTTCATATCCCTGAGGGGATTTCTTGTAATCGAGATATCTTGTTTCCTACCTACGATCCCGGGTTGTGGGATCTCCTGTATCATCTCTAGTCGAGTTTTCCATACCTATTGGTCCCGGGCTGTGGGACATCTTGTATCGATCGTATATTCTTGTATCATTTTCCCTTCGTGGGTGTTCTTGTAATCAGAACTGTGTTTCCGAAATCTTGTCTTGTGTAGTCAGAGAGCACAATCTAGTGCTCCCCTGACACTAACTTTCAAGAGTAATCTCATAAAAAATAATGAACCACACACTGAGAATGATGTTTATCAAGTGATGACATCATCCCGATTTTCACGAGCTGCTATAGTAATGAGACTAGTGAGCAGAAAAATGAACCTAAGTCAAGTTTTAAGAATCCAATGATTATGAACATTTTTATGTTTATACTAGACAGTACGATGAATCCAACAAGCTTTACATCACTGAAGTTGGGTAAGTACACACTGAGAAATAGCTCTGACAAGATGAGTAAAAAAGTCGGGTACCTGACAGAGAAGTGGAAATGAACAGACAGGGTTGACTTCAACTGAACATAACTGAAGATTGAAACATCCAAATGAAATGAAACTTGGTGAGCATATAGTAGACTTATAGAGCTAACGTTATCAAGTTAACTCACTGAAAATGATGCACCAAGCTTAGAGAAACCATCTCTGTAATCTAACTGAGAAAACCGAGAGATATAGAAGTGAGTAGTACACTTCACAAGAACATGGAAATATGAACTCAAATGATCATGAAAATGAAAGTATATTGATTGTAAAATACAATGGACTTACTGATACATATGTGTGCCTTGGAATCACACCTTGATATGGCATAAAGCTCAGCTCTTAGAGGTCTTCTCTGAGGTCTCTCTAACCATGACTAAAGTTGCCATCTATTTATAGTTGAGTTTGGGAGGCTAACTTCCCTCAATCACTCTCCAATCAATTAGTGATTGATTTGATTCTCTATCCACCACAAATCATGAATTCGTGGCTCCTCTTTCCCTTTTTGATCAAGTGGACTCAACCACTTAAGATTCTTCACTTTTGCATTAAGTAAAGTCTTCAAAAGTTACAAGAGGTAGTTCACAAGTGAACTTTACATTGTCTTCATTCTAAGGCTCCAACAGCTCCCCCTCAAGCCAAGTATGCTTGAGGTCTTCAATCTTCCAAGATTACGTGCAAACGTATCATAGCCTTGAATTTGCGAAGCTTTGTACCATCCAATGCTTTGGTTAGAATATCTGCACATTGTTGATGAGTGGACACATATGATATTTGAATCTCTTTGCTTAGAACCTTCTCTCGTACATAGTGATAATGAACTTCAATATGTTTAGTCCTTGCATAAAAAATAGGATTAGCAGCCAAATGAATAGAACTCATATTGCCACCATAAATAGTTGGAGTTCCAAATTCCAATCCAAGATCTTTGAATAATGTCTTCATCCACATAGATTCTTGTGTAGCTATGGCAAGACCTTTGTATTTAGCTTCAGTAGAAGAGAGGGCAACTGTGGGTTGCTTCTTGGATGACCATGAAATAAGCTTTGAACCTGCAAAGGTAAGATAACCTGAAGTGCTCCTTCTATCTTCCTTGGAGCCAGCCCAGTCTGCATCAGAAAATAGCTTCAACCCTAAATCGGATACATAAGGATAATAAAGTCCTTCATTTATGGTTCCTTTGAGATACTTGAGAATCCTTTTGGCAGCATCCATGTGTGGTTTCCTTGGTTTGTGCATAAATTGACTTAGCACACTCACACTATAACATATATCTACTCTTGTCAATGTGGCATAGTTGAGACTACCCACTAGACTTTGATATGATGTGATGTCCTCTATGAATTCACCTTCATGTGAGCTCAATTTGTGATTGACCTCCATTGGAGTACCTGCAATCTTACAATCTTGCATCTTGAATTTTGCCAACATGTCCTTAATGTACTTTCTTTGAGTGAGAAACAAACCATGATCTTTGTAGACAACTTCCAAACCTAGGAAGTAGGTAAGTGAACCCAAATCACTTATCTTGAACTCTTCTCACATCTGATCTTTGATCTTCTTCATACCATCTGCATCATTTCCTGTCAATAATATCATCTACATATACACATAGGTAGATGATCTCAGAATTCTCTTTTTAATAAAGAGTGAAGGATCTACCTTGCTTGGTTGAAAGCCTTTGTCCTGCAAGAATGAAACAAGCCTGAAATTCCAAGCTCTTGGAGCTTGCTTGAGACCATACAATGCTTTGTTAAGTTTACATACATAATCAGGATAAACGTGATTCTCAAAACCAGGTGGTTGTGCCATATATACCTCTTCTGTTACCCAACCATTCAAGAATGCATTCCTTACATCTAGTTGAAGTATCTTCCAATTCTTGGAAGAGGCAATACTAAGCAAAACCCTAATAGTAGGCATCTTTGCCATAGGAGAGAAGGTCTCCTCATAATCAATTCCCTAAGTTTGTGCAAAGCCTTTTGCTACAAGCCTTACCTTATACCTGTTAATGGAACCATCAGAATTCTTCTTGAGTTTATAGACCCATCTTGAGCCTATTACCTTCATGGATGAAGTCTTGGGCACCAAATCCCAAGTGTTATTTTCCTCAAGTGCGTCAATCTCTTCCTTCATTGCATGCTTCCATTCTGTTTTTGATTTGGCCTCTTCAAATGATGATGGCTCCTCTTGGTTTATATCCTCTGCTATGTAGATAGAATGTTTAGTTACTAATGAGGTGTCAAACCCATACCTTTCTGGTTTTTTCTTTTCCCTCATAGATCTTCTTAGGCCATGATGTGATGATTCTGCCTCATGTTCAAGTTCCTGCAATTTTGCTTTACCTTTAGACTTCCATGCTTTGATCTTTTCCATCTCGGATTCTTCATCATCCTCTGAGGTGTCTTGTTCTTCAATCTTCAGTTGTTCTCTACCAAGCTTTGGAAAATCTTCTTGAAGATCATATGGTAAATTGAATGTGTACCTAAATCAAGAAGACTTAAGGACTTGTGCCAAGGAGACTAAACCTCATTTGCAACACAAATGCATATAGTGGGAAATTGACACACGCTTACTTGTCAATCCGATCAAACGACCTAACCAAATGTATGAGGACACGTGCACACATGATGGAAAATGAAGTGGTTCCGCTTATATGTGTGAGAAAAGACTAATCCACCTCTTTAACTCACTGAAATACTGAAAGTGTTTGTCGCGATACCACTTACAACAGTTTTTAGTAAATCAAGGATTTCTCCTAGCTCCGAACTCCGAGTATAGTTAATAGTGGACTTGTTTCGAAGCTCTTGATGAGACACATCTATTGGACGTAGTCTCACTCGAGTCTGACAACTGTGCTTCAAGTTATGACCACAATAGTGAATGGCATGAAACACCCACACTCACTCTACAACTTTTACAAGCTCACACACACTACAGTAGCTCAAAAACAGTGGGGAGGGGTAGACAACAGTCCTACAAACAGATTCCAAGCATTACACACACATAAAAGATCAAAGAGAAGATGGAAATCTGCAAGAGAGAAGCAATTTCGAAAATCAGGAGCTCTCTTTCTTCACAATGGCAAAAAGTCCTTTACAAAGAGTCACAAAGTGACTTATATACATATGCCCTAAATTTGGTCCTTTCACAAAAGAGACCTAGCACTTTATTACTAAAATGCGAATTTCCTATTAATTTATAAGGAATATGTTACAATGAGTCGGGAATATGCAACTAGAGGACTCCTCTACTGCATTTACATGGCTTGAGGGAATTTCCTAAGACTTAGAAGAAGAAGAATTATGCCCGTTAAGTTGAAAATTTTGAGGCTCTTCTCTTGTGTTTCTTTGCTCTGCAACACTCTCCCCCTCTTTGTCTCTATCGTCCTTGACAGGCTTTAGCTTCTCGTCAGTTGCTTGCCTAAGTCTTCTGAATACACGCACCCAGTGGTCGAAGAAGCAATAAGGATAGTCAGAGAATTTGTTATTTTGTCCGAAATATATCCTTTGCTTCTCATTGCCCCTTGGTATTCCTTATATAACACATCTGGGTTGTTGCATTCAGTCAGGCTGCCACACCCCACCTCCACTACCATCCCCATCACCATCCATTCCTCAACCTCCTAATCCACCACACGTGCATTCTCTAAGTGGGGAATAGACTTTGTTGGTCCTATTAATCCCCCAGCTAAGGGTTCACATGCTGAGTATATCATTGTGGCCACAGACTATCTAACCAAGTGGGTAGAAGTGAAAGCCACAACAAAGAATGATGCTCAAACGACCGCGAAGTTCTTATTTGAGAATGTGTTCACTAGATATGGATTGCCAATAGAACTAGTGAGTGATAGAGGCACACACTTCTTGAATGAAGTCATAGAAAGCCTTCTCCAAGAATTGTTGGTGATACATAAGAAGTCTGCCCCCTATCATCCACAAGCTAATGGACAGGCCGAGAGCACAAATAAGATTTTATGCAATGTATTGACAAAATTGGTTAATAATAAACGCTCTGATTGGGACAAACATCTACATCATGATGTTTGGGCATACAGAGTTGCCTATAAGATGGTACTCCAAGCCACACCCTTTCAGATGGTATTCGGCCAAAATGCAGTGCTACCATTAGACTTCTTCATACCTACGTTGAAGGTACGACAAGAGCATGACTGGACAGGCCATGAGCTATCCTCTAGAATCTTCGATCTTGAACGATTAGGTGAAACATGATTGAGAGCTATAGCAGGAATTTATGCAGCCAAGAAGAGACAAAAAGCATATTTCGACGCACATGTGAAGGATAAGGGCTTGAAAGCGGGAGATCTAGTCCTTGTCTACACCCTAAAGAAACATGCATGCAAGTTAGAAAAGAGAGGCTATGGACCAATGATTATCAATAGGATCTCCACAAGTGGAGCGGTTCAACTAGCCACTTAAGAAGGCGATATTCTACCAAGCTACATAAGTGGATGCAGAGTCAAGTTGTATGAGGAACCCCTCATGGAGGAGATGTTAAATCGACTCAATACTACAAAGAAACGTAAGGAAGAGGAAAAGCAAATTAGAGAAGAAGCACAAGCAGAAGCTTTAGAACGCATCCGACAAATGAAATTGAGGAGGCAAGGGAGAGATCAGCCTATGCCTGACACTCAAGAATCTCTAGGCTATCACATGGCCATGTGCGAGACTTCAGGTGAACATTCCCATAGGATAGTCGATCGGCGACCTTTTATGACCCTAGAGGTAGGCCAAGGAGAGAGTGCAAGGACCATAAGAGCTTTAATTGATTCAAGAGCAGCCACTAGTGCAGTTCGACTTTCTTACTGCCAAAAGTTGCAATCGAAGGTCAATCGTATAGAGGCATATCTGATAGGGTTGGGAGGTGTGGAAACCCCTTGCATGGGAGAGGTGGAACTTCCCCTCTACATTCAAGAGGTTCCAATGGCGTCAAAGTGCTAATCTGTGAAGACAAGGATATTACTGAACCTCTTGTCTTGGGCCAAGACTGGATCTATGATCATGCAGTCAACCTCAACCTAAGAAGTGGACTTCTTCAAGCTTGGGTAGGCCAAAACCGCATCACGATTGAATTAGAAATTCAAGCACTTAGGCCACTAGAAGAGGCACCAAATCCTAGTCCCTCCAGGAACACACATGAAGATAAGGATGCTATTCTTGTCCAAAGTTCTATGGTGCAGAAGATTCTCACTCTTGACAAAAGTGCGACAGTCAAGGAGGAGTTCCCTTCTTTTCCAAAGAGGAGTCAAGGAAAGCAAGCCGGGCAACACACGACATAGTGAAGGCCAATGATCAAGAGGTGTGAGCACCAACCTATACAATCTAGAGTACCTCATGGCATGAAGCAGATTTGGGTACGCAAGGGTGAACAACCCTCGGCTTTGGAGATAGGATTCCAAAGAAGCACCAAAGAAACTACAGTGTCGAAGATTACAACAAAGGAGTATCCTAGGCATCAATCTAGACAAACCATTTCTATTTGGGTTCCAAAGCAGTCAATGAAGGCTATCCCAAATGCTAGACAAATATGGGTGCCCAAGACCTGCTTACGAGCTCAAATAACTTCAAATCCAATCACAAGATCGAACCAACACCATTAGGGGAAAAAATGAACCCTCCTTGGGCCTTTTAGCTTGGGGGCTGATTAGTGATGGACCAATGAGAAGAGGGTGGTGGCCATAGCCTAGTCACTTAATCACATAGACTAGGCATAGGTTTTCTTTGGTTTCTTGTGGTCAAAGGAGCAAAAAACCAC
Organism: Ceratopteris richardii; assembly: GCA_020310875.1. Classification (NCBI taxonomy): domain Eukaryota; kingdom Viridiplantae; phylum Streptophyta; class Polypodiopsida; order Polypodiales; family Pteridaceae; genus Ceratopteris; species Ceratopteris richardii. The sequence continues at coordinate 121,784 of CM035442.1, forward strand.
CTAGATCTAGTAATTTTAGACTTGAATGGTTTTCGAAATGCTTGGGAATCAATTTGGACCCTTAGATTGGCAAGAAGATCCAAGGGATGAGGTGGAAACACAAAAGTCAAGGTGGCATTCATTATGGGCCCTTGGATTGGCCTCCTTATCAATGGACATGATTGAATCCCCCCTTCAAAATGCGCCTTTAAACATAGGCCGTCGGATTGAAGCTTCAATCGGACGTAGATCCTTGAAAAGAAGCAAGTTGGAGCGCCTAAATTATGGGCCTTTGGATGCCTACAAGATCTGATGGCTGAGATTGAAGCCCCCAAAGGAAAAGGCGCCTTTTAACCTCCTCCATCTGATTGAAGGCCAATCCAATGGCTCACGGCAGCTCCGACTTTTAGATCAGCTTGAAATCCGGTTTGCCCTTGGATTTCCTTTGATCTAAGGGCTTAAAAACTTGCAAAGAGAGTCTCAAAACGTGGGAGAGGTCCCTCCTTCATCATTACATTGTCAGATCCTCTCTCACTAAAGTTACAACCATTTGAATATGAGCCATTGATTTCAAGAATCCAAAGGTCTCAAATTCTTCCCTTTTAGAATTCGACTACAATGTTTTGGGGAATATTATTTTATTTGAGAAAACAACTAGTGGTTTTGGAAGCCTCCTTAATCTCCTAGATTAAGCCCTTTAATCCATATCCTTACAAGGCCCATGCAGGGCTCATTTTTTCCCCTAATGCTCACAAGTCCTATTGGCTCCCATCCAAAGGCAGACATCTACACTCCACACCACCACATTCTCGGTCACACCTAGGAACGTTGGGAAATGGGTGCCCAGAAGGTCCCAAATCCAACACAATCCAGTCCACAAACATTTACATGTCATCACCACTAAAAGCTATGATTCCACAATCAAAATTTGGAGACTTAAGCCCCATATCAAACCCCCTAACCCACTCTTGTAAATTCATCCACTTTGATGTAGGTGCATTCTGAGTACATTGCACACCCAAAGTATGCATTTAGGATGCACACTAACCTACTAACTAACATTCTCACACATCACAAAACACTCCACCCACTAACCCCTAACCACTTGAATTGTCATGTTAGTATTGTGGAGGGAACACCAGAAGCTTCTGTTTCCTATGCAATGCTAATGTGCCTCTCTTCTTCTAGCAGATAAGCATCAACATCTACACGTAATCGCATGGCAGAAGCAGGAGGCTCAAGCTTACATGCAGGAGTAAGTACTGCAGGGATTGATGGGGATAGTCTACCTATTGATGTGCCACCAACTGAACGACTTGTGGAGCTGCAACACCTTCAGCAGATACCTGTACCGGATCCTCCCACAGGGATCGTAGAGAGAGTCCATGCCAATTCTCATTGGTTCAATGGCATGCCAGGTCCATTAGGGGAGACCAAGTATATCTGGGAGTCCAAGTGCGAGTATGACAGATCATGGATCCGATTCCAATTCTTCTTCAAGGAGTTTGAGACTCTACAGAACACACAAGATCTTCAAACCATATGGCAACCTGCAGGGCTAGTCGAGTACTTCGAGGCACCCTTACCCAAACCAGATCTCCTCCAATGCTACTATCTGGTCTCAACATTACAGGCTAATGCAGAAAAGGACAAACCAAGAACGTTTGTTCTTCCTTCCTTGCTAAGCAACAACGAGTTGAAGAGGTTTGAACTTACCTTGGAATTGGTGAGCACTGCTTTGAATATGCATGGCACAAATGTACCTTCTGAGAAGGATGCTCTCATTCCCACTAACATGAAAGATCGAAAACTACTGAAGCTGAAAGATATGGTAGCACTCACACCAAACGTGTCCATCCCTCTCCATATGTACATGCAACATTTTGCTTTTCCTAGTCAAGATCGATTCACACAACTGCACAAAAGAATATGGTTCGCTCTTTACTTGGTGGAGACAGGTGCGTTACCGATTAAGCTTCCTATATGGATTGTGGAGTAGTTGTATGAAGCAAATAAAAGGTCATCTAGAAAACTAGTGGTGAATGGCTGTTGTGTAATCACACGCATTATCTACAGATGCCTAGCATATGATGTACCCATTGAGCGTGCTTTAACTTGGGCACAACTACAAATGTTTAACAGGCTCAAAACTGCCACACATCAATCCAAGCAATGAGGGGCTCGATTCCTTGTGTCCAAACACGTGAAGTTCTGACTACTCCTGAAGTCTCACCACGAGGGGAGTCCACTATACCACCCTTTGCCATTAGAATACCTAGGTCTAGATCTGAAGGTACATCACAAGCTACCCCTTCGGCTCCTCATGTCCCATCTGACTTTGAATTTTCCACGACTGGAGACGTTGAAGGGATGAGCACCTTTGACTTTGAATCATTCTTGCAAAATACCCAACTCTCCAATGTCGAATTCTTCTCGAACACAGAAGAACAGGGCACCTCTTCACAAAGGCAGAGAAAATCCACAGAAGGCCGCCATGTACATTGGGGTGACGATCAGCAAGGTCAACAACAAGGACACCTAGAAGAAGAAGAAGCAGAAGAAGAAGAAACCATCGGAACCCTCGCATATACAACAAAACTCCGAAGGCTGTATCAAATCATGGAATGAGTGCGATCGCAACAACTGATCGCTGAACAAAGGAGTAGGGTGCTCATGGCTCAGATCTTGGAAGAAGCTGGAGTCGACTCAGAATTTAGTGAGAGTCTCTTATTGGTGGCACAAACTTATGTTGTAGTAGAAGTAGTGCGAACAACTATACAGAAACCCCCCGTTCAATATGATCCACGACGATTCCAAACACGACCACGATGTGGCAAAAATATCCAGATTCCAATTACTACAGGGCAAGGACCTATTAATACATTTGAACCCATTGAGACAACCTCCCAAGCAGCTGTAACTTTTGGCCAAGAGCACTCAGTCACCCATGATGAATCAACCGAGCCACTACCACCCACACCCCCACCATCAGCTCCTAGAACAGAAGCCGTGGAGATCACCTCGACCACTCAATCCACGGAGCAAACCTTCATCTTTCGCACTCCCACCTCCAGTTCAACCTTGTTCTCCACCTGTGAAAACCCAATCTATGAAGCCACCAATTCGGATTCCCAACCACCACATCCCCTTTTATGGCTTTCCCGCCTCCAAGTTCTCATCTTCCACCTCCCATACCACCATTCCTTCAACCCGCCCATGACTACTTTTGTAGAATGTATCAAGCCTCTGCCCCACCCTCCTCATCCATCCCATCCCCACCATCCACACAACACTTATTCACTACTCTCACACACACACCACCTACCATTCCAATATACATGGTAGACACCACACTTGCATCCACTCCTGAAAATATGGACATTTCGCCACCCACAGCACCTCCCCCACCCCCCACACTTCCACCTTCTCCCATTCCCCCTTCACCAATTTCACCCACACACACATCTTCAATAGACACATCATTCACTCTTCCCATTCCCCAATCCCCTCCCCGTGCATCTTCCATTGTACAAACCACACCCTCATCCATAGGCAATGCATTGGAAACCATGCTTGCATGTATATCACAGTTAAGGACAGAGTACAATCAGCTCCAGCAACATAACGCACGACTGCAAGAGCACTCGGAGGTGCTACAACATCGTCTTGCTGCACTAGAAGAGGAGAATGCTCGCCTCCATACAAAATTCCAAACTTTACAAGAGGCTCATAGCATATTGGAAGTACAGTTAGAGAACACACACGAGGAAGCAAGACAAGTGGTAGAAGGTCATCTATAGACACAACTAGAACGCAATTCAAAGCTTCAGCGAAATAAGGCCCTACTCAAGCGACACCTTGCAGCCGCTCACAAAGAGAATCGACGTATACAACTATAAAATCAGGAAAACCTAGAAGCAGCTATCGAAAGCACATCTAGGGCACCTATTAGTCCCTCAAAGTTTCAAGCTGTGATCCCAAACAATATCAAGATCATTTTGGAAGACTACGCTACTCTACTCTAAGCACATGATCAGTTGTTAGAAGAATTGGATCAATTGAAGCAACAATGACAAAAGGATGCAACAACTTTGCCTCAAGTCAGTGCTTCAACCTCGTCTCTTATCACTGACTCAACAGCCCTACATGACTTACAGAGACAGGTCACAGAATTGCAAGCACGCCTACTACAATATGAAAGACCACCTTCCCCACCAGATGCTCCCACCAACGAAGACATAGTACAAATTCCTGTGGAACAAACGTTTGAAGAGGAATATGACCCACAACCCTTCCCAGGAGGTCAACACACGGAAGAAGGTCACGATACGTTCGAAGCACCGCGACCCCCATGGCTACGACAAGTGGAGGAAATCGGGAGTTCACATGAAGAGCGAATAGTAGTGCAAAATCAGGCCATGAGAGTCATAGAACAAACTGTGTTACAATCCAATTACTTCAAGAACCTATCATCTAGACCCCTTATCCTCTCATCAGAACTCCAATAGAGGCCTTACTATATCATTTTGGTAGATTATAATGCATAAATACAGAGTCACAGGCAAGATACCTACCTTCGCAACCCAATTTCAACCCGAAGACCTACCTCCAGAGGTGCAAAAAGGCAAAATCCGTCAACCAACATGGCGGCACATAGGGTATGTTGAAGTTGACCCTCTAAGGGATAGGTATAGCAAGGGAGCTCTAGAGGAAATTTTTTGGCAATAGAAAAGGGGGAAACAAGGGTCATTAAAAGTGTCTCAGATAAATTGTCTGTCAATTGAAGGATCAAATTGGAGCTAAACTTGGGATTTTTTATAGGATTATTGAGAGCTCTTGGAGGAATTAAAGCAAGTGCCATTGGATGCAGGCTTGGGAACGCGATTCTTGGGCCAACAAGCATAGCAAGGAGCAGCGACTTGAGGTTGGAACAACTCTTAACCCCCTCTGTCCATTCCTAGCATAGGCTAAGTGCGAGTAGTGGTCCAAATTGACTAGGGATACAATAGGAATATTCAAGTTTGAAGAGTCTTTAATTCCTCAAGTCCAAGAATAGGCTAAATTGCAGTCAAGGGACAACTTTAAGGAAAAGAACTTAAATTAAGTGGACAAAGAACATTAAGTACGACACACTTAAGTGCTCCTAATGACGCTTAATTTAAGACAAGCAAACACATACAAAGGAACTCAAAAGGAACAAGTGATTTGTATCAAAGAATCAGCAACGTACAAAGGGCATATGAACTTGAGATCGGGAAGACACCTAGGGAGAGACTCTCAAAGTGTTAGATCCTCCGAGGCTAGCATCAACCATACAACCGGATCTTGGGCCCAACAATTGAGTGATTACCCCTACACTCTAGACGCAGAAACTAGTGACTCTAAGATGTCTTATAACATGGAAAGACCTATAGGTAGCTCAAGAGTGGCATACCTAGAAAGACCGGAAGGTCCCTACAAGACTCAAATGGAATACATCTAGACCAACCGCCTAGGTGCACGCATCTATGAGGATGGTCTGCGAAGATCTGTTGTCCTAATTAAGAACCCGAATCAGCCCATAGGACTAGAACACCTTGTAGTCAAGTTGGAAAATGGTTCCTACATTGATAAAGAAGGAACAATGTATGTGGTCACCAGCCAACCAGAAAGGACAGACGAATTTGGCAACATAATCTCAGAGGCCGAAATAGGTGACATAGAGCAAGGAAACTTAGGGAAAGAGCCAAAAACCCCTCGAGGCAAGTCGGCTCTGACTAGAATAATCAGTCCAGAGTGGGTTCCCCAGGATAATAGGAGCATAGATTTGCTCTTGAATCGAGAGACGGATGAGGCTTTTTGGAGGTACAAGCATGAGAAGCCTAATGAAGGGGGAGCCCTTACCATCTATGAATTCAAAGATCCTGATAGCCCAAGCAAAGTGACCTACTTAGATGATGCTTCAGAGAGGATTTTTGTGGTCTCAGAGCATGGAAGGCACACTTACAGGCTTGGAAGGGTGAATTTGTTTTTCCCTAACCCCAATCCATTGTGTCTTATAGTCACCAAGGAGCTGGAACATCTCAAGCTCATGGGACTCAAAGAGAACGGAGTAGAGATAGACCCGAGGTGAGCTTTTCTAACCCACTTGGAAGAGAAAGAACGAGGACTGAGACAGATAGAATGGACAGGGAGAGATATAGGGAACTGAGGAATCCAAGAAATGCAGACAAATTCCTCTCCGAAGGCCTAAAGAACACGCTAGAACCTTAAGACCCACACAATTAGTAAAGTCCATGAAGAATTGCTTTGATGGCACAAGAGACCCGTATGACCATGTAGCAGAGTTTAGGCAAGTTTAGAGCTGAACAAGTGGAAGACTTGTTCACTCAATACAATGCTTTCGGTCTAACACTCAAGAACACTGCATTGACTTGGTTTCAACCACTTCACCAAGACCAGTTCAGAAGTATAGACCAACTTCTTGAAGCATTCATCACTGAGTTTTCCAAAAGTGGCATTAGGCATAACACATCTTCCTTGATATATAGCTTCAAGCAGACACCCCAAGAGACAGTGAGGCTTGCAGGAAGAAGGTTTAGGCAATACCTAGAGAGATGCCCTACTCTAGAGTTACCCACTCCAGCCAAACAAGTGGCCTTGTTTCTAGATGGGTTGTTAAGCACCAAGCTGAGATCATATGTGTACTTGAAGGACCCTAGATCCATAGAAGAGTGTGTACGCATGTGCATAGACATTGAGGATAATCTAGGGGAGGACTTAGAGCTCTCAAAGATCTATAAAGATTCAGATAGTTCTTCTAGCCTCACTCCCTCACAATCCACATCAATTGAGGATCTAGTAGAAAAGGTAGCTAAGAAATTAGGTGTCTCTAGCAAGCAAATTCCAAGATTTTCCCCAGGAAAACGATGCTACACATGCGGAGGAGACCATATGGCTAATGTGTGCCCTATCATGGCTCAACCCCAAGTGAACCCTAACAGCCAATACTGCATCATAGCAAGGAAATACACCAACCACACTGCACAAGACTGCCCCTATAACAAACAAGCTGTTAGACAAAATTATCCCCAGACTTACCCACAACAAGGAAAATACCAGAATGAGTACCCTCAACAGTAGTATAGTAGACCCCAACAACCCTACCAACCACCCTATCAAGGGAAGCAAAGACCTCAACGAGTCCTAGTGCAACAACCCCCTCCTCCAGCCAATGTAATCCCAGTGAAGTATGCAGCTGCAGAAGAAAATCTTAATAGATCGTTAGTGCCAGTAACACCCTCGCTTTCAAAAAGTGACCCAAGTGATCATAGTTTTAACTCCACCCATATTGAGAGCCCACAGGCTTACTACATGCAGTCACCAGAACATAGTGATTCATACTATTATGAAGAACCGAGTGAAACTAGTTGGGAGTCAGAATGTGTGAATGTCATGTATGCAAACCCCAACTCTAGACCTCAACCTAGGCAGCTAAGACCTCCATTTCCTAGAGGACCATGCTTCCGAGGTCAAGGAGATCACCTCATTCGTGATTGCCCTCTATCTGCACCCACACAAACCCAATCTGTGACAATTCAAGGGAAAGTAAGTACATAATCGCGATTTTCACCAGTGGATAATGGGAGTGACCAATGATGAAAAGTTAGGAATTGTGGATTAAAACCATAAAATTGTTCAAGAATAAAAATTGGACAAGAAAAAAGTGAAAATTATGAGGAAATTGCACAAGATCACGATTGTGTGAACACTATAAAACCCTAGAATCTCAGAAGAAAACTCATTTGAGTGAGGAAGAGAGAGAGAGTGAGAGCAAGAACAGAATCACGACTTTCTGCAAACACAAGCTTTTGGACATTTTCTAATCAAGCAAGCAAGGTAAGGATTTCCTAATCAATTTTTGCATTATCTCAAGTTCTTAGGTTATATTTAGAACACAAAAAACTCAGGAAACAGTAAAATCACGGAATCGCGACTTTTAGGATTTTGAATTTTTCAGACAAATAATCATAATTTTGTGAAAGCTCTTTTTATTGCATGCTAAAAATCTTTGTGAAAAAACAAAACTAAAAAATAAACAACCTAAATTTTTTTCAGAAATATGCACAGAATCGCGATTCTGTAGTCGAACACAAAATCGCGATTCTCTGAAACAAAACGCAAAATCGCGATTCCTAGAGCACGATTTTCATAAGAAAATCGTGTTTTCTAACGATTATAAGCAATCACGATTGTCTGGGAACAGAATCATGGAAAAACACAATTCTCATCACAGAATCGTGAAAAACATGATTCTCATCACAGAATCATGGAAAACACGATTTTGTACAACAAAATCGTAAAGAACACGATTCCCATCACAGAATCGTGAAAAACACGATTCTCATCACAAAATTGTGAGAAACACGATTCTCTGCTCAGAATCATGGAAAACACGATTTTCACAACAGAATCGTGAAAAACACGATTCCCATCACAAAATCGCGGAAAACACGATTCTCATCACAGAATCGTGAAAAACACGATTTTCTCCACGAAATCATGAAAAACACGATTCTCACCACAGAATCGTGAAAAACACGATTCTCACCACAAAATCGTGAAAAACACGATTCCCACCACAAAATTGTGGGAAAACACGATTTTTACAACAGAATCGTGAAAAACATGATTCCCATCATAGAATCCTGAAAAACACGATTCTCATCACAAAATCGTGAGAAACACGATTCTCTGCTCAGAATCGTGAAAAACACGATTCTCTTCACAGAATCGTGAAAAACACGATTTTCACCACAGAATCGTGAAATTAATTGAATGATCCTTAGGTCTGGTAATAAATTGTACACACATTCTAAGCAAGAGCTAGGAAGGAAAGAGGTAGAGTCAGTAATAGGAGAATTGCAAGAAAAAGATTTAGGGCAAGAAATTAATATGGAGAACTTAAATGAAACCAATGAATCCTCTGAAACTGGTGATTATAGAAACATTCTCAAATATACAAATAGGTTTGGAACCTATATATATCAGGATGGAATGCATAAGTTTCTCATTAGATTAAGAAACTTAGAGGTTCCCCTGAATATAACACCAGTAGCACAATTCAAGGATGGCAGATATGAGGATAGGCAGGGATGTGTATACATCTTCTCACAAGACCTAGAAAATTCTAATGACCTAGGGAAATGTGCAGACAAGAGACCTTGGGAACAGAACCTAGGGCAACCAGACTTGCCAAGACCACATGAAACTCACAATAATAGTGAACAACAACAAGGTAGGAGAACACATACTTCCCCGAATCCTTTTGAAAAAGAAGTAGAAGGATTTAATGATTTTCCATTAAGAAGAAGACATCATTGGCAAAATCAGGGCAGAATGCTTAGACCCTATCAAGTAGCCAAATGCATGAAAAAACAATATGAAGGATATTCTGATCCTCATGCCCATGCTGCAGAATTTAGACAATTAATTAGAGCAGAAGAAGTAGAGGAATACAAAGTCCAATTTGAGGCATTTGGTCTAACCCTAACTGGACCTGCACTATCTTGGTTCATTCCCTTGAGAAAGCACATGTATTTGGATATTGAATCTTTCCTAGAAGCCTTCATAGGGGAATTTTCAAAAACTGGAATAAAACATAGCACAGCTACCCTGATACATAGCTTTAAACAGCAAAAAGATGAAAATGTCAGAGAGGCAATCAGGAGATTCAAGCAGTATATTGATAGATGTCCCAGAGAGGAGGTACCATCCATGGCAAGACAAGTATCCCTATTCATAGAAGGATTGAAAAGTGCACAATTGAGAACCTTGGTGTATTATAGAAGGTGCCCATATGTAGGAGCATGTGTAAAAGAGGCAATAGTCTTAGAGGATAACCAGGGACAAGATCTATTAGCATTTGACCAATCAAGAACAAATGAAGATAAAATCGCACCAGCAGAAGAATTAGCACAGGCAATTGCCAAAGCTCTAGAAGTTAGCACCAAGACAAATCTAATAAACACCATGATAGCTACAAATAAGAAATGTTATAACTGTGGAGAAAATCATTTGGTACAACAATGTCCCTATCAAAAACCACAACATTTACAAGATAGGAAAACACTCAAATACTGTACACTAGAAAGAAAATGGACAAATCATACCAAAGAAGAATGTTTTTACAATAAACAACCCATTAAGGAGAGAGAATATGCAAACCAAAGAGAATCGGGATTTAGTGAGCAACCAAGACCTGTACTTGGGCAACAACCTCCATTACCAACAAATGTAGTACCAGTCAAATACACACCAACAGAAGAAGGAAACTCAAGAATAAGAGCACCATACAAAGAAGATTATCACTGGAATGAAGGATATCACGAAGAGTGGGAAGGATATGAGATGAGAGAACCAAAACTGCAAGCCCTAGATTTGGTAAATGGGAGAATTGAGATGGATAGAGCCACATTCATGTATATAACCAATAATTATATGTCCAATCAAAAACCTCAATTCAAAGGGAGCCAAAAGATAACTTGTTATAGATGTGGGGGAGAACATTTCATTAGAAACTGTCCACAACCTCCTACACTAAGAATAGAAGGAGCCTATTGTAAGGATTGTGGCAGGGAACATTTAATAAAGGATTGTCCAAGAAATCCTCAAAAACAACAAAACTCATCTAACAACATACCGTTACAAACAGTCAATATAGTGGAGCAGGAAGAATTGAGTGATCATGAGCAAGTGAATGTAAATACTATAACAAGGGCACAAGCTAAACAATAGGAAACAACCAAGGGAGACAAGACAATTCAAGTTCCAAAAGAAAGGAAAAATAGACAAAAAGGGAGATGGGAAAGGAAAATGAGAATGGGTAAAATTCTGGAAGAAGGGAATCTGGAACAGTCAAAACATAGTCCACCTCAAAAGACACAACCCAGTCAGAGATAAGAAATTCACAGAGTCTAGACACCTTGATAAAAGCATACAAGGGGAGACTTCAAGAGGGACCAAATCCTACAGACCATGTAATGGCTTATCCTATGTCGGATATAGAGCATGAAAGGATGCAAAAATGCAAACAAATCATACAAGAAGCACAACTCAAAATGGGGGAATTACACAATTGATCAAGAAGATAACTCACAAATTACATTCTAGGTAAATATAGACAAACAATGTACAATCTTATACCACACTACAATGGAGGAATTGGTAAAACAGAATCCTCACTTACAATACACAGTGAAAAAATGGGAAGCAATACTAGGGAATTTTGATCCACAGCCACAAGAATTGGAGGAATTGTGGTACATTCCTATTGATAAAATAGGTGGATATTGTGAAGGAGAAGAAGGAAACTCAACCTTAAAACTACAATTCGGCAAAAATCATGCCAAAGCTATATTGGATAGTGGATCAGGTGTGGCCATCATGACTAAACAAACTTGAGAAAGATGGGGGAAAAATAAATTAATACCCACTAAAATGAGATTGCAACTTGCAGATGGACATATAGAAAAACCCCTAGGAATATGGGAAAAGGTGATTGTAGAAATATGTGGAATAGAAATAGAGCATACTTTTGCCATAATTGAATTTCCACAATCCACGTCATATGAAATTATCCTAGGAAGACCATTTATGAGACAAATGGAAATTGTGCAAGATTGGGGTAATGATTGTCTATACCTTCACAGCAAAGGAAGGATAACCAGAGTGAATCTAAGAAATGGTCATTATTGTGACATATCCCCTCAAGAATGGTTCAAAATACATCAAAATCAGGAATTGAGTGAAGAATCAGAGTTGGAAGATCAGAATGAAACAAAATCATCAATATGGAAGTGCAATGTGTTAAAAAACCTTACAAATGGAAAAGGAAGATTAAGAAGAGAAGATTGTATAGAAGGAAATTACAAGATGAGAGCTATATACCACAAAAATTCAAAGATGAAGAATTTGAGCCTTATGGTTGGAACCAGATTTTGGCCACCATGGATCTAGCCAAAGATGAGTATGTGGGAGTGGGATTCCAAAATGAAGAAGGATATGATGTTTTTCACATAGGAATACAAATGATAAAGGTATCAGAAACAGAAGAGGACAAGGAAAAAGAAATGATATTGAAAAATGGAAAAACACAATATTTGGAAGCGGTAAAAGCTGCAGATGCAATAAAAGATAAGATCTCAGGCAAATATAGAAAAAACAAACACAAAGAAATAGAAAAAGATCAAGAGGATGGTAAAACTGAAAAAATGACAAACAAGGATCAACAATTTGATGTACCTGCAAATTTCAAGACTTATGAAGTAGAACACATACTACTTTTAAAAATGAAACCAAAAAGGGAAAAGAAAAGAGGGGAGGCATATGATAATGACGAACAAACTAAAGAAGGTCATGATCACTCAGGAAGAGGGGGAAGAAAGACATATTGTGGTAGCTGATGACATGACAAATCAAGAGGAGGAAGCATTAAGAAATTTGGCCAAAAATTATAGGGATGTGTTTGCTTACAGTTACAAGGATTTGAAAGGAATTGATCCTAAAATCTGTGAGCATAAGATTCCTATTACACCTGATGCAAAGCCTAGCAAACAAAGACATTACACATTCAATGATAAATACTAAAAAGAATGGGAAACTTAGGGTATGCATTAACTTGAAGAAAGTGAATGCTGCAACTATAAGAGATAGCTACCCATTGCCTATAACAGACCATCTTCTAGAAAGAGTTGCAGGGAAGGAGGTTTATAGTTTTTTGGATGGTTTTTCAGGATACAATCAGGTACCCATAGCATTGGAAGACCAACATAAAACTGCCTTTTCCACAGAATGGGGAATTTATGCTTTTAGGGTTATGCCCTTTGGGTTAACTAATGCCCCAGCAACTTTTCAAACATTGATGTGTCATATCTTCAAAGAATTCATTCAAAATATAATGGAAATTTATGTGGATGATCTTTGTACTTTTTCATTAAAAAGACAAGATCATTTGGAAGATCTAGAAAATATATTCAAGAAATGTAGAACATACAGAGTATGTTTAAATCCAGAGAAGTGTGTGTTCTTTGTAAGATAAGGGAGAATGTTAGGTCACATAGTCTCCAATGGAATTTCAATTGATGAAAGGAAAATTAAGGCCATAGTGGAACTTCCAAAACCAACAAATGTAAAGTAACTTCAAACCTTCATGGGACATTGCGGATATTATGGAAAATTTGTACACAAGTTTGCTGACATTGCAAAACCTCTGTATGCCTTAATCACAAAATTTGAGTGGACCAAAGAGTGTGACCAAGCTTTTGAGACTCTAAAAGCTTGTTTGGTAACAACACCAATTTTAAAAACCCCACAGTGGGATATAATTTTTCATGTCCATGTGGATGCTTCAAATTATGCTTTGGGATGTGTGTTAGCACAACCAATAGAAGGGAGCAAATTAGATTTTCCAGTTGCTTATGCTAGTAGGCAATTGAATTCAGCAGAGAAAAATTACACAACCACTGAGAGGGAAGGGTTGGGAATGATATTTGCTATGAAAAAATATAGACATTACCTTTTGGCCAACAAGTTTAATTTTTTTGTGGATCACCAAGCTTTACTCTACTAAGTAAACAAACCTTGTCACACTGGTAGAATAGTCAGATGGTTTCTTCTACTGATGGAGTTTGAGTTTGAGGTGGTGGTCAGACAGGGAAAAACACATTTGAGAGCAGATCATTTGTCTAGAATCCATGCTAAAGAACCAAGTTCACCTTTAGATGATGACCTGCCAGATACATATCTGTTCAAAGTAGAAAGTGAGCCTGAGTGGCCATGACTTTAGTACCTTTGCTGACCTTGCAGAACATTTGGAAACAACACACATTTAGTATTACAAAGCAGGAACTTTATGCTGCTAGCTGGGCACTTGTATCACCTCAACCATACAGGCATATTGGAATATTGTACTCCAGAAGAGGAGCAACAGGAATATCTGAAAAGAGCTCATTGTTGGAACCCTTGTACTCATTCTTCCATAGTAGTCACCCTAAGTAATCTCAATAGGATGGGAGTACATTGGTCTAATAAGACTCAAGATGTAAAAAAATATATTGCTAACTGTTGGGAATGCCAATCATTGCAAAATTCTGAACTTATAACTCTATATTGGTTTCAGAAGAACCCAGAATGGAGTGAGAACATTATTGAGGAGTTGAAAAGGAAGAGAAAAGGAAAACAAGAAAGAGAAAGTGCAGACTCAAAGAATCTACAAATGATTTCTGAAGAATATCAACTAATAGGAGATCAATTGTATAAGAGAGGGATGGATGGATATTTAAGAATTTGTGTTCCTGAAGATAGATATCTGGAAATGTTGGAGATGGCACATTCTGGAGTGGCAAGAGGACATTTCTCAAGTGAGAGAACTACTAAACTCATGTTATATTCTCGCTTTTGGTGGCCAACCCTATTTCTTGATGCAAGAACATATGTGAAAAGATGTGACATTTGTCAGAGGGTGAGTCAACCAAATAAAAGAGACAATATGCCATTAGTTCCATTGATTTCAACAAGAGCATTTAGTAAATGGGGGTTGGATTTCATTGGACCCATACATCCTCCAGCAAGACAATCCCATGTTGAATACATAATAGTGGCCACAGATTACTTGACCAAATGGGCAGAGGCTAGAGCTACAAAAAAGAATGATGCTCATACTACTGCCAAATTTCTCTATGAAAATATCATCACCAGATTCAGACTACCAATTGAATTGGTAAGTGATAGGGGGACTCATTTTTTGAACCAAATCATAGAAAACATAATTGAATATTTCATGATTAGCCATAGAAAGTCAGCCCCATATCACCCACAAGCCAATGGGTTAGCAGAAAGTACTAATAAAGTACTTTGTACTGTATTGTCAAAATTGGTAAATACAAACAGGAATGATTGGGATTTACAACTTAATTATGTCCTATGGGCCTATAGAGTGGCATACAAAACTGCATTAGGAACCACACCATTTAATTTGGTATATGGACAAAATGCAGTTCTACCTTTGGAATTCCTCATTCCAACACTAAAGGTGGGAAGTCAATACAAATGGACTGAACATGAATTATCTGAAAAAGTGGTGGAATTGGAAAAACTGGGAGCTTCTAGACTCCAAGCAATTATGAGCATATATGCAGACAAGAAAAGACAAAAAGCTTATCATGATTTTCATATTAAAGAAAAAGATCCACAAGAAGGAGATCTAGTTTTGGCATACACAGTAAAGGAACATCAAAAGAAATTTCAGAAGAAAGGGCATGGACCATATATTATCAATCAGATTAGTAATAGTGGAGCTATTCAATTAGCTAATATCGATGGAGAAATCATGCCAAACTTCATAAGTGGATGTAGAGTTAAAAGGTATGATCTTCCATTAACTGCTTCTAAATGGAGAAGATTACATCAAGCTCAAAACAAGAAAAAAGAAGAGGAAAACATTAGAAAAGAGGCTCAATAGGAGGCAAAGGAAAGGATAAGGAAAACCAAAGATCTTAGAGAAGTCCTGTTGTGTGAAACATCTCTAAAAGAAAAAGAACATTTGCCTGTTATAACAATGCATTTTCAGGATGAGAAAATCAAGGTCTTGATAGACTCAGGTGCACAAGTAAACTTGATCAGTTCAGATTTGTTGAAAAATTTTAACCTAAAAAGGACTAAAAGTAAAATCTTTATCAAAACTTTGGAAGGACAAATAATACAAAGCATGTCTTCACCTTCTATTGAAGTTAAGTTCAATGAAGAATATATGAAAATAGATTGTGAAGAATGGCCTGATCATTTGATGACTGAGAAATTGATTTTGGGACAACCATGGCTAAAGCAAGGTAAAGTAATTTTGGATTTTGAAAAAATGAAGCTTAAGTTGACAATAAATGACAAAAGGTTTTTAATGTTTTTATTGAGTAATGAAGAACAGGAAGATCAACAGGATGTTCATGACCCAGACCTGGAAGGATTTACTTTTTCATTAGAAGACACACAGACATTACCAATAGAATTACTAAATGATCAAGCTTCATTTAATCAAAACCAGCAAAAAATTGAAGGAGCAAAAGAGGGTGAAGAGATAGAAGCAAGGTGGCAATTATGGCATAGTCCGAAGCATCAAAGCATCAGAACAAGAAGGATGTGGAAACAAAGTATACACAAGCCCTGCTCATCAAAACAAAATTGCAGGACAAAATGGATATGGAAGCCAAAAAATTCTAAAAACAGCTTATCAGAAGGAGATGGATTTTCCCTAAGATAGGGGCAGCAAGGGTTAAATATTATTGGGTAAAAAAATCAGATTTCATTCAATGGAAAAATACCATGTGTATTTGATATGTATTTAGGATTTTTTAAGACGAAAATCAGAATGTTACAGAGAAGAAATTATGATATCTTGGAAATTATGACAAATAATTCTACCTTATCCTTTTTATAAGAAGAGAATTAGGAGGGGAAGAAAAGAAATGGAAGAAATTATTATTAACAAAAAAAAAGAGAAGAAGAAGAAAAAGAAAAAAAAAGAAGAAGAAAAAATAAGAAAAAATAAAATTATTATTAAAAAAAAGAGAGAAAAGAAAAAAGAGAAAAATTATCCATTTTTTCTTTTATAAGTTATATAGCACAAAGCAAGATATAGATAGAAGTATAGCAGGTTTCTATTTTGTTTATTTTTTATTTTTTAGTTAATAATTTCATTTAATATTCTTCAACTATTTATAGTTTTTTTCAAAATTTTTCCTTTCTTTATAAGAATTGTCAGAAGAGAAGAGAGCACTAGACATCTTGCTACACATGTAATGATCACTTTACTTGAGTTTTTTGAGGAAGTCAGGATTTAATGGAGATGTTACTTTCATTCTTCTTTCATTTTTTCTCAAAGCAAATATCATTTTTTATTTCTTGTGACTCATGTGGGTGGAGTTTTTCCTTTTGTGTGATGCTGTATTCTCTCCAAAATGGTGAATTCAAAGGAACTGCCAATCCATGATTTCAAAGCCAACTCAGTCACTCTGTCTAGAGGACATTGGTTCCTCGACAGTGAAGTTGCAGTAGAGGAGGTGGACCTGGAGTCTGATGAAGAGCAGGAAAGAACATAATACCTTGAGCCACTAATAGATCCTTCTTTTGTTGGTCCCCATACATCTGTATGAATGAGCTCAAGTACTCCATCATGTTTGAATCCTTTCTTCTGAAATGGTAACCTGTGTGCTTTACCCATTTGACATGCTTCACATTTATAAACCATATGTTGACTCTACACATTTGGTAATCCTAGTACAGACTGATTAGCAACCATAGCTTTAATTCCTCTTTCATTGAAGTGACCTAATCTCTTATGCCAGAGATCAAGTTCTGTAATCACTCCTTCACCATGTGTGAGCAAAGCTTGACCAATGTTCCCTTGTACTCTTAAAGTAAAGAGTCTACCTTCTTTCTTACCAGAGACAATCTGATTATATCCATTCTCTGGATCTTCAACAAATACTCCTTCATTTGTAAACCTGACTTGAAAACCTTTTTCAACTATCTGTCCCACACTAATCAAGTTTTTAGGTATTGTAGGAACATACAAAACATTGGTTAGCAAATCTGCTCCACTTTTGCATTTCACTTTTCCAATTGAATGTACACTATGTCTTGTATTGTCACCTGTTTGAACACTATGACTAGAAATGCCTTTTTCCAATTCTGACATCAATTCTATGTTTCCTGACAAATGTTTAGAACATCCAGAGTCGATGTAAAATACCTTTAGATCTTCTTTATCTGATGTGCTGATTGAGTTCATCATCAATGATGTATGACTTTCATTCTGTGTGTCATTTGCATAATTGTAGTAGGTGGTGTTGTAGGATTGATTCTGTCCCCAACTTCTTCCTCCACCTCTACCATAGCCTCCTCTTTGATTTTGTCTACCTCTTTGAAAATTACTTTGATATCTTCCACCTCGGCCTCTGCTATTGTTGTTTTGATTTTGGTTTGATCCTTGTTGGTTGTGCCAACAGTCATGAGCCAAATGATTACTCAATCCACAGATCCAGCAAGCCTTCTTGTTGTTATATTGATTACCTCTTCCAAAACCTCTTGGTCTTCCTCTGCCAGTGCCTTTACCTCTTGCATAATAAACTTGAGAAGTTGAATCTTCTTCATCCTTTGCTTTACCTTTATCTCCTTTCTCTTATTCTTCATGTACATTGCAGAACTTTGTCCTTTATCTCCATCTCCCTTTAAGTCTTGCTCATATGTGAGCATCAAACCAAGTAATTGATTCAAATCTGGAACATAATGATTTAATGAAAGTTCTATTGATAAGACAAAAGGTTTCCACCTTTCATCCCCTCTCAAACCTGCAAGTAATTGAGCGATCAATCTATGATCTTCAACATCTTCATCTATGGATCCAAGACTATCTTCTAGATCCTTCATCTTAGTGACATAATCACTAATACTTTGACTTGGCTTCTTTTTTAATGTTGTAAAATCTGACCATAGACTTGCTTTCCTTGCTTTGGTAGTACTTTGGAAATGATATTCCAATGCATTCCATATATCTTCAGATGATTCCAATCCTCTGATGTGTGGCAGCAAATGATGAGAGATTGTATTGTAGATGTAGGCTTTTGCACTTGCATCCTTCTTCTGCCAATGCTTTAAAGCATCAAGTTCTTCTTTCTTTGGTCGGCTTTCATCTTCAAATACTGGCTTCTCTTCTTCACCTGTAACATATATCATGAGATCCTTACTCATAAGTAATGCTTCCATTCTCATTACCCATGCGGGGTAATTATCTCTGTCTAGTTTGTCAATGGAGATATGATCTGCCATACTCCTTTCCTTCTGCTGTAACCTTTGATCTTAAAGGATAAAGAATAATACCTTTTGGAGTTCTTTGTGTATAAGAATAGTTTTGAAGTAACCTTTTGATGCCTTGTGTCTTCAAATGCTTCACCTTTGAAACTTTAATGGAAAACTTTCCAAAACTTCTCGTACCTTTGCCGCCTTATGTTCCTCAAGACCTTTCTGCTCTGATACCACTTGTTGATGTATGAAACACCACAAGAAATGAATTAATGGTGACCATAGAGGTCTTCTAGTGTCACATTAATTCATTTCTTGTGGTGTTTCATACATCAACAGTTTGAATGTCTTGATGTAATGCATCCATCTGTTTGCTTATCTCTTGTTTGGCTGCTTGTCTGACCTTTTTGGGAATCCATATCTGTTGTCGAGCCTTCTGAGCTTCAATCAAAGGCTTAGGGAGCCATATTTGCAAGAGTCATGTTGTTTCCGATTTCAGTGATACTGACTTCTTGTTCTCCTTTTTCTCCTCATGATTTGGTGTTGGCGTCTCTGATTTTTGCACTTGATCTTTACGTACCCATTTGAATTTGTTCTTCCCTTGATGCAAGTATCTGAATGTTGTCTTCCACATTGGTGATCCTTCTGTCGTATGAGAGACTCCATGAGAGTTGGTTTCGTTATTGTCTGGTTGTTCTGTTAGAGTATGATCAATGTCTACCCCTCATGATTGTATGCACATTTTGTAAGGCCCCCTTTATGAGGAGAAGCCAAGCGTGCATTACCCAATTGATGGGAATCCCAACTTGAATGTTGGATGAAGGTCATATTGGACCATGTAAGATATTATAAGGAAAGGGAGTTACCAGGGTCCCCAATTGTGGGGTCCGTGGCAGCGGTGAGCAGCCCCGGCTGGGGGGTCCAAGGGGGCCAGCGGGCCCCCTGGCTGGGGGGTCCCAGGGGGCCAGCGGGCCCCCTGGTGGGGGTCCGGGGGCAGCGCCCCCGGCGCGACGGTAAAGGGAATATTCCATGGAATATTCCCTGTCGGAGTCAGAAATCATTTATATTTGTTAGGTCGGTTCAACCAGTCTAAGCCGTGTATGGCAATTACGCGGGCGGTGGCCGCCCACGCCCTACCGCCCATGTATAGCCATCCATGGCAGGCCACCCATGATCCTATATATACATGACTTCTGCACTACCTAAGACATCGAGTTGAGCCAGCATACCTCTACCTTGTATCTCCCTATCTAGAGTTGTCTAGATCACCATTTAAGCTCTACCTTGAGAGCGCACGGGTGGACAACGCCATCATCTTTGTACTTGCTGCTAGTAGAAAATTGTTGAGATTCTCCTATATCTGTTATCTTCTCTGCTATTGCTCCTGTGTTATATTGCGTAACTATTGTCTTACATGGTATCAGAGCTGTAAGGTTCGAATAGCTTGAGAAGTATCATTATTTTAGCCTACTAGCAGACTAGAATATCAGTAGATTATTCGAGTGATTACATGATGGCTTCATCGTCGAACACTAGTCTTGGTGCTTCACCTAATGTTAATGCTGCACCTATTCGAATTCGTCCACCTGCATTCACTGAAGGGAAGCTGGATGGAACCAACTATACACTCTGGAAGTTCAAAATTTCTGCAATTTTGGACTCCTATGAATTACTTGACACTGTCATGGGACCGATGGGATTGGATCCAGAGCCTATACCAGTTGAAGATCCAGCAAATTCAAGATTGATGATTCAGCCAGATCCAGATCTTCTACGAGCTTGGAAGAGGCGGAATGCTGATGCATTATGTGCGATTGTCACTAGTGTAAGTGATTCTGTGCTTACTTTAGTTCAACATACTACTAAAGCACATGAGGCTTGGGGCATATTGGCTCGACAATATGAGACCAAGAACCACACTAGGATACAGAATTTAGAAAATCAGTTGGCAAATGAAAAGCATTCTGATTCTGAAAAGGCTGAAGATTTTATCAAACGGATAAAGCATCTTCAAGATCAATTGGCTGCAGTTGGTGTTGTTATAACACCAGAAGAGCTAGCTCGAAGATCTGTACGTGTTCTTCCAGCAAAGTATGATGGATTAGTAACAGCCCTTAACACTCAGGTAAGGCCAACTCCTCTTACATTTGAAGAGTTTTGTGCCATGCTTTTAGAAGAAGAGATGCGGCTGAAGAATCGGCAAAGTACAACTGATGCTGCATTCTCAGCAAATGCAAAAGGTAAAGGCTCTTCAGAGGGATCAAAGAAGAAGCCAAAGAAGAAAAAGTTCACAGGAAGTTGCTTCTATTGTGAAAAGAAAGGCCATGCCATCAAGGATTGCAGAAAGAAGCAAGTTGATGAACGGAATGGGACTGTAAAATCATCATGGAAGAACAAAGAGTCTGCAAACAACACAGAGCTGGAACTTTGGGTAGCTATTGAAGAGGTATGTTCATCTGCTCAAGCTCGTGTTGATGAGCCATGGATTTTAGATAGTGGAGCTTCTCGCCATATGACTAGTAAAAAGGATTGGTATAGTTCCCTAGTGCCTCTGCGGGAATCCATCAATGTAGTGGTGGGAAACGACTCCAAGTGTCCAGCTGAAGGAACTGGAACCATCTCTTTTATCACTTCTCCAGGTGTTGAGAAAAAGTTATCCGATGTTCTCTATGTACCTACACTCAAAAGAAATTTGTTGTCAGTTTCTGCAATAACAGATCGTGGACTCGAAGTTCACTTCAATAAGAGTGGTGCGGAAATCATGGATTCATCAGGTAATGTTGTAGGTAAAGGCACACGACGGGATAACTTGTATGAGTTAAGTGCTTTAACTGCTACAGAAGATAAAGATGTAAGCAGGTTATGGCACCAACGATTTGGGCATCTCGGATTTGCAGTTTTGAAGGAGATGCAACGAACAGGGATGGTTGCTCATTTGCCTGCATTTTCAGAGTTGCAGGAACCTTGTGAAGCTTGTATGATGGGCAAGCAACAACGAAAGGCATTTCCAAGAGAGACCAGCAATCGATCTCAAGCTCCTCTAGAGTTGGTACATGCTGATCTCTGCGGTAAAATGTCTACACCTGCTTTAGGAGGATCTTTCTACTTCTTGTTGTTAGTCGACGATTATAGTAGAAAGATGTGGGTTTATTTCATTCGAGAGAAGGCTGATGCTTTTGAAAAATTTAAAGCGTGGCATAAGTATGTAGAAAGTGAATCAGGAAGGAAACTGAAGAAATTTAGAACAGATAGAGGAGGTGAATTCTTGTCAACAGAATTCAACAATTACTGTAAGGAGCATGGTGTGAAAAGGCAACTTACCACAGCTCATACACCTCAACAAAATGGCGTTGTTGAGCGCAGGAACAGGACAGTAGTTGAAATGGCTCGTTGTATGTTAAAGGCTCAAGACATGCCTGATTCATTCTGGGCAGAAGCAGTCAATACAGCAGTCTACATCCTCAATCGAAGCTACACAAAAGCTCTGAAGGGGATGACTCCTCAAGAAGCATATTCTGGTAAAAAGCCTTCAGTTTTGCATTTCAGAATTTTTGGTTGTTTCTGTTATGCACATATTCCTGATTCAACAAGATCAAAGTTGGATTCAAAAAGCAAAAAGTGTGTCTTCCTAGGATATAGTGAAGAGTCTAAAGCATACAGGTTATGGGATCCTGAGGCAAGGAAGATTTTTGTCAGCCGAGATGTGGTGTTTGATGAACGACCACACTTAGTAGAAGATAAAGGTAAATCTACTATCTCATCAAACGGAGAAATATCTCACCTTGTGCCTATCAAAAGACAGGTTAAAGTTGAGGAGGAGGAAACATCTGATGGAGAAATTTCCTCAATAAAAAGCCAACCAATTGTAGCTGCACAGCGTAAGCCACTACCGAAGTGGGCACAACAGCTCTTTGATGATCACAATCCACATGTAGATGCACCAGAATCATCATCGGATGGATTACGAAGATCAAAGAGAATAGAGGAGCAAAGAAGAGCCTCAGAACACATTGTTAACATGGCTCTAATGGCAGATATCATGGGTTCGATAAAGGAACCTACCACCATTGAAGAAGCCATTGATGATCCAGATTGGAGAGCGGCAATGCAGTCTGAGTATGATAGTATACTCAAAAATGATACATGGGATCTAGTCGACTTGCCGCCAAAGAAGAAGGTAATAGGTACTAAATGGATTTGGAAAGCTAAGTATAAAGCTGATGGAACATTAGAAAAGTATAAGGCACGATTAGTTGCACAGGGTTTTTCACAGATTGAAGGATTTGATGTTCAAGAAACTTTTGCACCAACAGCACGCATGACAACTATTCGGACGGTACTTGCAGTAGCTGCACAAAAGTCTTGGCCTATTTTCCAGATGGATGTCAAATCTGCATTTTTGAATGGTCACCTCAAGGAGGAGGTATATGTATCTCAACCACCAGGTTTTGAGGTGCCCAATTCAGAAAATAAAGTTTGCAGGTTGAAGAAAGCTTTGTATGGACTTAAGCAAGCTCCACGGGCTTGGTACCAACGAATTGATCATTTTTTCAAAAATATGGGTTTTGAAAGAAGTACTTCTGATGCTAACTTGTATGTAACGAAAAGGGATAGCAAGCTAGTTGTTGTCATTGTATATGTAGATGATTTGATCATTACAGGAGATCATCAGGAACTCATCAATCAAACTCGGATCAGCTTGGGAACTGAGTTTGAAATGACAGACTTAGGTCTACTCCATTTTTGTCTGGGAATTGAAGTATGGCAAAGGAAGGATGGCATTTTCATCTCACAACAAAAATATTCCAAAGAAATTCTCAAGGCATTTGGAATGATGGACTGCAAACCAACTAGCACACCTATGGAGGTAAATCATAAGCTATGTATGGATGATAACATGCCTGATGTAGATGCTAAGAAGTATAGGAAGCTTGTTGGAAGTCTTATTTTTCTGTGCAACACTAGACCAGACATTTGCTATGCTGTTGGAGTGTTAAGCAGGTTTTCCAACAAACCTAAGGAGAGTCACTGGAATGCTGGAATGCGAATTCTAAGGTACATTGCAGGAACCTTGGATTTTGGTATTTTGTATACCACAGGTGATACACTCCAAGGATATTGTGATTCAGATTGGGCTGGAGATTGTGATTCTAGAAAATCAGTTTCTGGATATTGTTTCTCACTTGGTTCAGGAATATTTTCTTGGGTAAGTAGGAAGCAACCAACTCTCGCACTCTCCTCCACTGAAGCAGAGTACAAAGCAGCTTGTTTTGCTTCTTGTGAGGCAGTCTGGTTAAGGAGAATTCTTGCAGATATAGGCTTTCCATCAAATATGCCAATTGTACTCAAGTGTGATAATCAAAGTTGTATGGCTATTGCAAAGAACCCAGTATTTCATGCTCGCACCAAGCACATAGAAGTACAGTACCATTACATTCGTGAGCTAATTGAAGATGAAATTGTGGAGCTAGAATATTGCCCAACAGAGGCAAATTGTGCTGACATATTCACTAAAGCACTTGGAAGAGAGCAGCTCAACAAGCATCTTCAACAGATGGGCATAGGACCGAGACCTACTTGATTTATCATCGGTAAACATTGAGGGGGGGTGTTAGAGTATGATCAATGTCTACCCCTCATGATTGTATGCACATTTTGTAAGGCCCCCTTTATGAGGAGAAGCCAAGCGTGCATTACCCAATTGATGGGAATCCCAACTTGAATGTTGGATGAAGGTCATATTGGACCATGTAAGATATTATAAGGAAAGGGAGTTACCAGGGTCCCCAATTGTGGGGTCCGGGGCAGCGGTGAGCAGCCCCGGCTGGGGGGTCCAAGGGGGCCAGCGGGCCCCCTGGCTGGGGGGTCCCAGGGGGCCAGCGGGCCCCCTGGTGGGGGTCCGGGGGCAGCGCCCCCGGCGCGACGGTAAAGGGAATATTCCATGGAATATTCCCTGTCGGAGTCAGAAATCATTTATATTTGTTAGGTCGGTTCAACCAGTCTAAGCCGTGTATGGCAATTACGCGGGCGGTGGCCGCCCACGCCCTACCGCCCATGTATAGCCATCCATGGCAGGCCACCCATGATCCTATATATACATGACTTCTGCACTACCTAAGACATCGAGTTGAGCCAGCATACCTCTACCTTGTATCTCCCTATCTAGAGTTGTCTAGATCACCATTTAAGCTCTACCTTGAGAGCGCACGGGTGGACAACGCCATCATCTTTGTACTTGCTGCTAGTAGAAAATTGTTGAGATTCTCCTATATCTGTTATCTTCTCTGCTATTGCTCCTGTGTTATATTGCGTAACTATTGTCTTACATGTTCACCAACAGAATAGGGTGATTTCACCTCTTCCTTGAACACATTAGGGTTTGAACTTTCTGCTTCTTCTAGATTGGATTCTGAGGTATTGGGACTGGGATCATGTTCCAATAGCTTTTCTTTACAGTTTTTTGAACTCTTGAGGGTTTTTGGCTTTTGTAATGGCTTCTCCCCTAATAGAGTAAAAACCTCTTTGTGTCCTATCTTGGCTGAAATATAGCCTTGTGCTAGGTGGATGCTTACTTCATTCTCAATGATCCAATCCTGTCCTAAAATCAAGTCCTCTAGTAGGTATGCATCCTTGCACACTAAGACTCGTTGTTCCATGGAAGAATTCCCTAGGTAGAGGGATACGTTAGCTTCTCCCATGCAATCTATGATTTGACCTCCAATACCTATCATATGAGCTTTCGTGGGAGTCATAGTCGTTTTAAGATCTCGTATGACTATATTCCATATGCAACTAAGTCCTGCTCCTGAGTCTATCAAGGCATCTATCAATTTGCACTTTGTCTTGCCAATTCCTAGGTTTAGGTAAGGCTGTGACATGGAGGCATTCGTTGTGTCAGATTTATGGACTTGGTAATTAGCCATAGGGACATGCTCTTCTCCTTGGAGATACCGTTCGTCTCTTTGCCTAATCCATTCTTTCCGCTTCTTGATGCATTCTAGGGCTTCTTGCCGTGCCTCCTCTCTAATCCGTTCTTCCTCTTTCTTCCTATTTTGAGCACCTTTCAGACATGCTAACATTTGATCCGTCAATGGCTCCATGAACCGTTTCACTCTACATCTTCTTATGTAGTTAGGAAGAATGTCTCCATCTAAAGTGGCTAGATTAACTGCTCCACTAGTAGAGATCCTATTTATGATCAAAGGTCCATATCCGCGTTTTTGTAACTTCTTGGCATGTTGCTTTAAGGTGTAAACCAAGACTAGGTCTCCTTCTTTAAGTCCTTTGTCTTTTATATGTGTATCATAATATGCCTTTTGTCTTCTCTCGGCTGCATATATTCCTGCTACCGCTTGTAACCTAGTTTCATGCAACTTCTCTATTTGGTCTAGTTGTTGGGATAATTCATGTCCGGTCCATTCATACTGTTGTGCCACTCTCAAACTAGGGATTAAAAAGTCAATTGGCAAAATTGCGTTCTGCCCGTACACCAAATTGAATGGTGTGGTTCCAATAGCAATCTTGTAGTAGCATAGACCTCATTGTATGTATATGGGCGTTGTTTTGATGGTTTAGCATCTGCTATCATTGGTATTCTATGAGAACAAATCGAGGGCTACACACCTTTGAGATCTTTATATGTCCATGCGAATACGTCTCGATATTCTCTCATCAATTGTATTAGTTCTTCTTCCTCTTCAACTGAGACATCTTTACCTATGTATGTACATCTTTCTTTTCCATCTTCCACTGTCACTATGATTTTTTTTGTTTGTTCTTTGTTGTCGTATGCTTCTCCGTCTCGAGCCTCTCCTTTAGGCATTTGAATGGCTACCTCTTTCTCTTCTACTTCATATCTTTTAAAATGTTTAGGAACCTCAAAAAGATCTGGATTTGGTTCTATTTTACTCATGTTTTCCTCTCGCTTTTTTACTATGGAAGCAGCTTCGCTTGCCAAGATCTTTGTCGGTTCCTGCTTCCTATTAGTTCGAATGATGTCTAGATAGCTCTCTTCTTAATCGAATTCTGGTTCCATTTCTATACTCTCATATTCCTCTTTCCATTCCTTTGCCAAGATTTCTCCTTCTTGCACTTCTTGAAGAACAACCATGTATAAATTCACATCATAGCCTTCTTCATCTATGCACTCGTTCATAGTTAGTACTTCCTCATTCACACACACATCTAAGGTGGCTAAGATTTCCATCCATCCATGCGGTTCAAAGGCTTCATCCGGAAAGATTTGAGGCATGTACCTTGGGTCTTCTACAGGTCGGTAGTTAGGATGTCCTATTGGCCACATCTGCCTTTTACTGTCCTCTTTCTTGGCTTCTTTGCACATCCATAACTGGGCGTCCTTGTGATTGATCGCTTGATCTGGCGCTATGAATAGACAAGTCATCTTCCTCCTTGTGTATGGGATTCCGTTGTAGTGGAGGGACATCTCCATATGAAAATGTTTGCAAGTTTATTTTGGTGGTATTTCCTTGATGTTGCAGGTATAATGAATCTCTTCCCCAGTCTTGCACTACCCGCATTTGTCTCATGAAAGGTCCTCCTAATATCATTTCGTAGTTGTTAGCCTTTTCAAATTCACAGATGGCTAATGTGTGTTCAAATTCAATTCCACAAGTGGTTAATTTGTTTCTTTCCAGTATTCCTAAGGGTTTCTCCACATGACCGTCTGCTAATTGGATCTTCATGTAAATGGGCCGTAAAGCAGACTTCCCCCATTTCTCCCAAATCTCCTTGGTGGCGATTCCTACTCCAGCTCCTGTGTCTAGGATTGCCTTGGTCATGTACCCATTGTAAGTGATAGGTAGACACGTATTAGCTTCATCTCCTTCACTAAATTCTCCCACCTTATCAACTGGGATTTGTATCTTAGATGAGTTTTCTTTTCCCTTGACTATTTTTTCTTCCTTCTCTTGCCCTAATTCGAATTGACTCGCTAATTGCTTCCATAATTGTGGTTTAACCCGAAGTAATTCTTCCACGGTCAATTTGCATTGTACTTTTGTTTTCTTTAGTTCTGTTAGATTGTGTGAACTATTTTCTGAATTTCCTTTTCCTTTTCCATGTATCGTGGGTGCTCAGATTATCATAGACTCCTTTTCGTATTCTCCCTTTAGGTAAAGTTGAAATGCTCTGAGCTTCTTCTCTATTTCTGTCTAGCCTTGGCACTTCCTCATATACTTCCTCCATATTGGGATTGGGTTGATAAACCTCCACATCTAATTCCTCAAAGGGAGGCTTAGTCACTCCATTCTTCTTCCATTGTTCTTCTCGGATTCTATCCCATAATTCCTTTGGCCATTCAGCCTCTAGGTCAGGTATGGTTGACATTGGTTCTTCTTGGGTTCTTATTCGCTCACACTTCTCATCCTTCTCCTTAGGTTCTTTATCCTTGGCTTTGAAATACTCCTTGTATTTATCCTCTGCTTCCTCGTTTCTGGAAGGGTTGGGATATTCTTTTCTAGGGTTGCTTGTGCTACCTCCATAAGTTTTCAACATATCGCAAGCCTCTCTTTTTCTAATTCTCCTTGTGGGTAAAGAATTTTGCGTTGCTCTACATTTGGTCCAGTCTTAATCCTAACTTGGTAAGCTTTCAGCCACATGTCTAGGTCATCAGGTTTTGGGTCAACTAGAATTGATCCTGGTTTCTCTGCTTCTCGGTTAAGCAGTGGAATGGGAATTTCTTCTCACATTCCATGTTCTTTATGCTCTTGTTTGTTTCTGGTTTGTTTCCTATTTTCTTGACTCTTGTGTTTCATCCATTTATCTTTGAGCTTTTCTCTTCTTTCCTTCCATTTCTGTGCTTTAGTATTCTGGGTACTCTCACGTGGGTCCTTAGAATCTTCGGCTATTTGAATTTTGGGACTTACCGTTCTATTGCTCTCTCGTTCCTGTCCTGGTTGTTTTCCTTTTTGTTCTTTCTTTTGAGCTCTTGTAATGGCCTTCAAAGGCACATTATATTCCTTATCACTTTCAGGTGCTTCTATCACTTCAATTACATTAATTGGTGTAGTGTCTTGGGCTTTGGTTGGATTCTTAGGGCAATCTCTAAAAAGATGTTCCTTTCTACAATCATTGCAATATCCTTCCCAAGTCCTAGGGGGTGGTGGATTATAAGGCCGAGGACATTCTCTAATAAAATGGTCTCCTCTGCATCTATAACATGGTCCTCTCGGTACAAGCCGCCTAATGGGTGGTCTCACAGATGGTTGCATTTTAGGTGCAGTATACATCAAAGTTTCTACCTCCGTTCCATAGCCCTGATCATAACCTTCATATCCATGATAAGCCGAATCATAGGCTGATTCATACTCTAACATGTTGGCTTCATAGGGATAATAATCTCCTAGGGGCAGCTCATATCCAGGGTTTGCTACTTCTACACTGTTCATCATTGAAGCTGGCACGATGGCTCTCTCCAAATTTTCCTCTAGCTCGGCATACTTCACAGGTACCACTTGTTGAGGTTGTGATAGTTGTGGCCCTAACACTGGTTGGGGCAGTGGATATGGTACATGCTCGTATGGCCTTGGTGCTCCTGCTAGTGTTGAATAGGGGTATAATCAATAGCGGAGTCTTTTTAAAGCTCTTGACGAGACGCATCTATTGGAAGTCGTTTCACTTGATTCTGACAACCGTGCTTCAAGTTATGACCAAAATAGTGAATGGTAGGAAACACCCACACTCACTCTACAACTTCTACAAGCTCACACACACACTACAATAGCTCAAAAACAGTGCGGATGGGTAGACAACAGTCCTACACACACATTCCAAGCATTACACACACACATAAAACATCAAAAAGAAGATGGAGATCTGCAAGAAAGAAGCAATTTCGAAAATCAGGAGCTCTCCTTCTTCACAATGGCAAAAAAGAGTCACAAAGTGACTTATATACATGTGCCCTAAATTTGGTCCTTTCACACAAGAGACCTGGCACTTTATTACTAAAATGTGAATTTCCTACTAATTTACAAGGAATATGCTACAATGAGTCGGGAATATGCAACTAGAGGACTCCTCTACTGCATTTACAAAATTATGCCC
Organism: Ceratopteris richardii; assembly: GCA_020310875.1. Classification (NCBI taxonomy): domain Eukaryota; kingdom Viridiplantae; phylum Streptophyta; class Polypodiopsida; order Polypodiales; family Pteridaceae; genus Ceratopteris; species Ceratopteris richardii. Next base: position 151,658 of record CM035442.1, read on the forward strand.
ATTAAGTTGAAAATTTTGGGGCTCTTCTCTTGTGCTTCTTTGCTCTGCAACATTGACCTTCCAGCATGAATCTTCATACCATGAATTGTTTTCATCAAAAACTACATCTCTGTTTACCAAGAATCCTTTGTTGGTAGGGTTGTATAACCTGTAACCCTTTTGATTGTTGTCATATCCAATAAATACACACCTTTCTGCCTTTGGATCCATCTTGCCTCTAACCTGTGAAGGAACATGAGCAAAAGCAATACATCCAAAAATTTTACAATGACCTAAGCTTGGTCTTCTTCCATTCCAAGCCTCATATGGAGTCATCCCATCAAGGGATTTTGAAGGCAAATTGTTAATCAAGTAAGTGTAGATACAGCCTCAGCCCATAGATAATTAGGCAAATGCTTTTCATTTAACATGGACCTTGCAGTTTCAACAATTGTCGTGTTCCTCCTTTCTACCACTCCATTTTGCTCAGGAGTGTACCTTGTAGTTACCTCTCTTTTGATTCCTCTTTCTTGAAGAAAAGAATCAAACTCATGGGAGAAGTATTCTCCCCCTCCATCTAACCTTAGCTTTTTTAGTGATTTACTTGTTTGATTCTCCACAAGAGCCAAATATCTTTTGAAACATGAAAAAACTTCATCTTTGTGTTTCATAAAGGATAGAATAGCCCATCTGCTGCAATCATCAATAAAGGAGACATAATACCTTGATCCAGATATTGAAGCTTCCTTGCTAGGTCCCCATACATATGTATGAACCAACTCCAAGAGATCTCCATGCATATAACATTTCTTCATGAATGGTAACCTATGAGACTTTCCAAATTGACATGCACTACACTTATAAATCATATGTTGTTTTGACAAATTAGGGAGTCCAAGTACACTTTGGTCCCTGCAAATTTGTTTTAATGACCTTTCACCAATATGTGCTAACCTTTTGTGCCATACTTCCAATTTTGTGAGTGTCTGACTACCATAATTAAAGAGAGCAATGTTTCTAGTGTCTTGTAATTCAAATGTGAAAAATCTACCTGTCTTTTCACCTTTTGCAATTCTTCTTAATCCTTGACTTGGATCTTCAACAAATGCTCCTGCTTTTGTGAACCTAACTTGCAACCCTTTCTCTACTATCTGCCCAACACTTATCAAATTCTTTGTAATTGTTTGGACATAGAGTACCTTACTGAGTAGGTTGATGTTTGCATCAGGTGCTTTGACATTTCCTATTTTCTCCACAAGGTGTCTTGTATCATCTCCTATTTGTACCTCATGTTTATTCCTTGGATCTTCTAAATCTGATAGGAGGGCCACATTTTCTGCCACATGATTTGAACAACCTAAATCTATGTCGAAAACATGCTCATCAGATTTACCTTGTGGCATAGCCATGTTCATGATCAATAATGAATCCTCTTTGTTTGAGTCTTCTATGTAGTTATTGAAGTCTCTCCTTCCTTTGTAGCCTGCTTGATAGTTTGAATGATTGTAGTTGTTGTAGTTGCCATGGTAATTGTTGAACCTTCCTCTTGAGTAGCCATAACTTCCTCTATTGTATCCTCTGCCTCTTTGATTCTTGGAATTCCTAACATGGGTTGGAGTCTTGGGATCTCCCCCTGCCTTGTCTACCTCCTCTTCCTCTACCTCTGTCATGTCTTCCTCTACCTGCATAGTTAGCTTGATATGTACCTGCTTCATCATCCACTTTCTTTGCCTTTCCTTTGTTATCTTTGGACTTTCTTTTATCAGTGTATAAAGCTGAAGATTGATTACCTTTAGAGCTTTCTCCATTTTTGATAAGCTTTGCCTCTTGAGTAAGTAGTTGTCCAATGAGTGTATTGAAATCAGGTACATGCATGTTCATGTACAAATCCATAGCTGTGGTGAATGCTTCCCACTTGTCATCTACCTTCATGCCATTGATAACCTGCCTTATAATTTGCTCTTCATCTATTACCTCTTCAATGCCTCCCAACTGATCTACTATGTCCTTGAGCTTGTGACAAAATCAATCACATTTTGTTTGGGAGCCTTCTTGAGAGTTGTGAAATCCATCCATAGTTGATGCTTCCTAGCTTTGGTACTTGAAGAGAAGAAAGCTTGAAGTGCATCCCACACTTCCTGAGATGTCTTACAACTTCTAATGTGAGGCAACAAAAAATGTGAGATATAGTTGAGGAGATAAGACCTTGCAAGTGCATCCTTGGAGCACCATGTGCTCAATCTTTCTTGTTCTTCTTGTTTTCGTTGACTTTTGTTCCTGAAACTTGGCATAACTTCATCTCCAGCCACATAACCATATAAACTTCTAGCTTGGAGATAAGCTTCCATTCTTAATGACCAAGCTGAGTAGTTACCTCTATCCAATTTGTCAATTGATGAAGGAAATCCATCTGCCATGTTGTCCAACCTTGCTCTGATACCACTGTGAAGAGATGGATAGCTATGTGCTTGAAGATGAAGAGGTATTGCAAAATCCTTGATCTACACCAGCCAAATGAACTCCAGGAGTATATGATGGGCCCTTTTAGCTTGCCAATGGATGTATTAGACACCCTATGTACCTTGGAAGTTCACTCTAAAAAAGATAGATCAAAACACATAAGTTGGAGCTAGCTCAGGGGTGAAAAACTTGCTATTTTGGTTCATACACTTGTCCAGTGTTTACATAATTCTCTGAGCACAGCATCCATTAGCTTAATTCCTCTTTGGGAAGTCTAGTTACCTTAAAGATCTAACTTTCAAGAGTATTCTCATAAACAATAATGAGCCACACATTGAGAATCATGCTTAGCAAGCGATGACATCATCCCGATTTTCATGGGCTGATATAGTAATGAGACCAGTGAGCAGAAAAATGAACATAAATCAAGATTTAAGAATCCAATGATTATGAAACTGTGTATGCTAATACTAAATAGTAAGATGAATCCAAAAAGCTTTTAATCATTGAAGTTGAGTTAGTAGAAACTGAGAAACAGCTCTGACAAAATGAGTAAAAAAATTGGGTACCTGACAGAGAAGTGAAAATGAACAGATAGGGTTGACTTCAACTGAACATAACTGACGATTGAAACATGCAAATGACATGCAACTTGATGAGCATTTAGTAGACTTATAGAGCTAGCTTTACCAAGTTAAATCACTGAAAATGATGCACCAAGCTCAGAGAAACTTTCTTTGCAATATGACTGAGAAAACTGAGAGATATGGTAGTGAGTAGTACACTTCACAAGAACATGGAAATATGAACTCAAATGATCATGAAAATGAACGTATATTGATTGTAAAATACAATGGACTTACTGATACATATGTGTGCCTTGGAATCACACCTTGATATGGCATAAATCTCAGCTCTTCGAGGTCTTCTCTGAGGTCTCTCTAACCATGACTAAACTTGCCATCTTATTATAGTTGCGTTTGGGAGGCTAACTTCCCTCAATCACTCTCCAATCAATTAGTGATTGCTTTGATTCTCTATCTACCACAAATCACAAATTCGTGGCTCCTCTTTCCCTTTTTGATCAAGTGGACTCAACCACTTAAGATTCTTTCACTTTTACATTAAGTAAAGTCTTGAAAAGTTACAAGAGGTAGTTCACAAGTGAAATTTACATTGTCTTCATTTTAAGCTTCTTCTATGACTTTGTGGGACTCAAGCCAATACTTAGGCTTGTCATAGACTTGCTCCAATAGTTTGCATCTCCAATTTGTTTATGCCAGATCTCTATATCAGCAATAACTCCTGCACCTTTTGCAAACATGACTACATTTATTTCACAAATTTTCACATTTAAGGTGAACATCCTACCTGCTTTGTTTCCTTTGGCAATCAATCGTCCATCCTATTTATACTCTTCTACATATAAGCCATCAGCATTGAACCTCACTTGTAATCCTCGATCAACCATTTGTCCAATAGAAACTAGATTCTTTGTTATATTTGGAACATGCAGCACATTAGCAATACCTTTCTATCCTCCATAAACAGTGCTATGTTTCTTGTATGCTCAATAGGGTGTGATGTATCATCACCTGTTCCAACATATCCAGGAATTGGCAATTTTTGCAAACTACTAAACCATTCCGCATGACTAGTCATGTGATTTGACGCACCTTAATCAACATACTAGACATTTCCGTTCGATTTTGAAACATCAATAGACATCATATTCATCATGTGATGTTTGAACCATTAACAACTTCTCAGAATCATTTGCACTTGTGGATGCATACTTGTTTCACTGCCTTTCGTTATTTTGATTCTTCAACCTACAACCTTGTTCAAAGTGTCTAGGTTTACCACAATTCTAGCATCCTTTACTGTCATTACCTAAATCATTTCTTTGGAACATTCTACGGCCTGTTTGGCTCCCTACCTCGAAATTGTCCTCTACCTCCTGCATGATCCTGATGTTGACCTTGGTCTTGGTTACTATTTCCTCTTCCACTTCCGATGCCTCTACCTCTACCAGAGTAGAATACCTACTCAGAACTAGGTTTTCCTTGGGAGTTCGAGTCCTCACCAAGATTCTTTTCTTCAATAATCAACATGGACACCAGATCAACAAAATCTGAAATATTTTTCATGGTTTGAATAGATGTTCTGAACTGCTTATATGCAGCTCCTAAACAATGAAGGCACACCTCCACCTTATCATCATCATCATCTACATTCACACCAATAGATGCAAGTGACTCACATATGATTTTGATTTTCAGGGTGTAGTCACTTACCAACATGTCCTTTTTCTCCAAACTATGCATTTTTTCTTGAGTTGCAATTTCTGTGCCTTTTTATTCATCTCATACAAAGTGACCAAACTGTTCCAAGCCTCTTTCGGAGTCTTGGCATCCTGAATGTGTCCAATCATGCTATCGTGTATGCTAACAGATAGCCAATACATTACCTTTCGTGCTCCTTGATTCCATTCCTCATATGCTCTTAACTGGTCCATAGTCTGATTCCTCTCTAGTAATTGTGAAGCTCAATGAAGTATCCCTGACATATACCCATATGACCACTATACATGTCAGAGAAATGAAAAGAAAGATACGTGTCATCCTGGATCATCACATGTTGAGCTTGATATCTCAGCACTTCTCTACACACCCTAGATCACCCTTCTTGCACACTTTGTCTCACGCTTGCTTCTCTGTGTTGCACACTTGTTGATGTCTCTTGCTCTTCTCACCTAGTATAGAGTACGCGGCTCCTAACTGATAGTGTACCTTGGTGCTTGTTGAAGCTCAAGGTCAAGGAAAAATCATAGGAGCACATCAAAGAGGTGGACACACAAGAAGATGGAGCATATAGGGAGCTCCAAGAAGCACATGTCAAATTTTCAGAAGAAATCCCTATAAAATAGTGATTTTCATCACTAAAAACTATTGTAAATACCATTTTCAATCTTTCCAACTCCATTTTTTGCAAGCCGAGAAGTCCTCGAGCTTGAGGAATATTAGAAATATCATCCTAAGAATTTTCATAATTTTTAGACTCCGTTTGAGCCCCCAAATAAGCCCTAGAACCTAATCTTTAACTAGGCCGGACACTAGGTCTGGATAGGGCCAAAACCACTCAAAAACTATAAAAAGGGCTGGAGAGCTCGTTTTTTAGGGTAGCTTGTTGTAGATTTGAGCTTTGTAAGAGATTTCTTTTGTAGTGCAAAGAAACACACTATGTACTTTGGAGCATCAAGGAGAATGAGTCGATACAAAACAGATATGTTCGCAGGTCGACTAGCTCAAAAAACTTACTATCTATGGAAGACACAATGAACTTCAAATGCCCATAGCGACCAGCGTGATTACAATTAGAAAAAATCCTTTTATGGGAGTGATAAACATAGGGTTGAGTGTATGGAATGCACAAAATTATAAGGAATAAGCAAAATATGCTATAGGAATGAATGCGACATTCACCGGTGGTACTTCCTATTTTTCAGGAATACATAGAGATTGACCCCGAGACAGAAAAACTGAGATTTCTCCAAATCTGTTGAACCAAATGCTTTGAAAATTTAGAGGCATAAACTAGACACGTATACCTTTCCCATGAGCCATTTTTCACTCAATTTGGATCTCTGAGGAGAGAGCAGCAGCCTCCGCAAGATTACTGTTGGCGAAGAAGATGATGCAGAAAATTGAAGGAGCAAGACAATGATGGTCACAAGTGTATGTATATTGCTTCCATGTATTTTACAAGTGATTCCAAGTCTTTATATAGACTCTAGGAGTGTTCCACGACTTTTACAACTTGCATTTGAATTCAATGAAGGTAGGAATGGTTGTTGGAGGCAATCAAATCACTTTCCTACAATCAAGGAAAAAAGTCAAGATCTTGATTGATCTATTTTTAGGTGATTGATTGCTTGATTGAATGAAACCTCAACCACCACAAATTCGTGGGATATGGGCTCTATATTTGTACCTTTACATGTGTAAAGCTCAAGGCTTTTACAATGGTAAATGAGCCATCAAAAATCTCTCAAAAAAATACAATAAATGAGCATATGAAAAAGAACTCTCCAACGGATATTCTTTCGACGCGATATCCTTTGATGTAGATCAAATCCACCTCAAGCATAGTGTAAGCTTGATGTTGCAACAAAAAGTATGGGTATTGATCAAGGTATACCTATCATACATGGAGATAACATGAGCTCACTGTATCTTGCAGCAAATCCAGTATTTCATGCAAGAACAAAGAACATAGAAATTCAGTATCATTTCCTGAGGGAAAAGGTAATGGAGAAGGAGATAGAAATAGTATACACTCCGACAAAAGATCAGATTGCATATATTTTGACAAAGAGCTTGGATGGAACAAAGACAAGCAGATTCAAAGAAATGGCAGGAATAAAAGAAAGGAAAATATATGAAGACCAGAAGAGTCAAATTAGTGATTGAGGGGGAGCTGTTGAAGAATCACTCACGAATTTGACGTACAGACAAAGAGATAAAGAGAAGCGGACTCAAATATTCAGAAAATCAAAAGCCTTAATGAAGGGACAAAATCACGGCCGTTATGTACAGTACAGAATCCTGCAGAATCAGAGTTCGTTACACCGAATCAAACTATATATACAGAGAGAACGTGCATAAGAATAATGAGAGGGAAGTGCAAGCTGGAACGTGCGTGAGAAGAGTGTGCAGTATAAATAGGAGCACAAATAGAAGAAGAAGAAGAAGAAGTGAAGTGATATGAGGAAGTGAGAAGACGCCAGAGATCGCGTATGTATAGAGATTGAAGAGAGAGTGAGTGAGAAGTTTTCAGAAGACACCATAGATCGCGTATGTACATATGAATAACAGAAACCTGAAATGTCAGGTGTTCATCTGAGAGAGATGGTAGAGGAAACTACTCAGTGTAGGAGAGTTTCCATAGCTTGAGCAAGAAGAGGCCAAGCTGATTTGTACACATCTTCTCTAATAGAAAACACATGTTCATGCGGAAGTTTGTGTGCACTGTTCGTATGTGAAGAACTCTGAGTATTTTCGTGTTACGGTAGAAAGTTCGTTAACCGTTAATAGTTACAGTTCGTTAGTAAACGTGTCCCTCGGTACTCTCTCAGTCAATGAATGTTTCGGTCAAATAAAGTTATCTCAGTAAACGCATTTTCGGTTAGATACAGTTTTCTCAGAAAACGTATTTCCGGTAGAACAACAAAGTATATCTCGCAGAGTAAATTAAGGTTTTGTATGAGAGATAGCTTATCTTATAGCTAGACATCTCTACTATCAGTTCACCAAAGATTTTGGTGAAATGGATATGTACACACAGTACAAAGTCTGACCGAAAGAAGACAATCTGAACTGGAGAAGTTTTCTCTTAAACTTCATAAAGAGAAGGAAGTTCACGCATCACTTCCTTACTTCTTGTATACTCACTTGAAGTAATAACAAACAAAATAGGAGTTGATTCCGGTAAGATTCTGGTAGAATTACGGTGATAGTCTGGTAACAGTCCAATGAAGTTCCGGTGGAATTTTTCCACTGAATTCAAGCGTAGTCTTATATGTTGAGTAACAGTAATCTTGCTAAGCTATTGTTGATTATGGAGGTGTTCTTATATCGTTCTAGCTTAGCATCCTTTCGGTGGCGCGGTGATTTCTGCAGACTTGACAAGGTTCAAGCCTTTGCCGCGACGACCACTAGAAGTGGTATCAGAGTGAAAGTTAATCGCCAACAGTACTTACCATTGTGCTAGAGTGACACCAAATTTGGCACCGTTGCCGGGGAGAGATCTTGGAGGACGAGCGTGTGATGCTAAGACATAGAGTAGCGACATTGGAAGGTTAAAAAAAATCACCATTTTCAGCTCAGTTTTTAAGCTTTTCTTCTCCTTCATCTTCATCACCATCACCGTCTCCACCCACCTTCATCTTCTCAGTTTTTTCCATTTTTTAGGAGTACATTCACCTCATTTTTCATTTGTGGCTACGAGGGGTGCAGAGCTGAAACGCTGGAGAAATACTACCAAAATACCCAAAAAATTGAGTGATCAGTCTCAGATGTGACAAGACCTACGCCAAATGTTGTGAGTGTGATATCGCAGGTTTGAAGAGAGATTTTGCATCTACAAACACAGTGACAAGGAGGACACAAGGTACTCATATTTGCAAAAAAATTTGAATTTGGACTCCAAAATATCCAAGTGTCGTGATTTCCCATGGTTGAGTGTCGCGACATTTAGGTGTCGTGATTTCCCACAGTTGAGTGTCGTGATATTTACCCTTGTCAAATATCATGTTTGTCTCATGACATTTGACAAGTGTCGGATATCGTGGTTGCATCGCAACATTCAACAAGTGTTGAGTATCGTGGTTGCATCGCGACATTCAACAAGTGTAGGATATCGTGGTTGCATCGCGACATTCAACAAGTGTCGGATATCGTGGTTGCATCGCGACATTCAACAAGTTTTGAGTATCGTGCTTGCATCGCGACATTGAACAAGTGTCGAATATCGTGTTTGTCCCGTGACATTTGACAAGTATCGAGTATCGTCAGTTGCATCATGACATTCAACAAGTGTCAAGTATCGTGGTTGCATTGCGACATTCAACAGTGTCGAATATCGTGTTTGTCTTGCGACGTCTGACAAGTGTCATGACCTCTAAGTGTCGCTATACCCCTCAAGTATCGTGTGTCGTGAGTTTCACGTGTCGTGATAATCAGCAAGTGTCGAATGTCGTCTGAACCAAGTGTCGCGATATCTGCCAAAACCAAGTGTCATGATATCCCTCAGGTGTCGAGTGTCGTGGACATCAAGTGTCGCGACATCTGCAAGGTGTCGAGTGTCGTGACCAACCAAGTGTCGTGGGTCCAAGTGTCGTGACATTTCCCAAGTGTCGTGTATCATTTAGTTCAGATATCATGTGTCGTGGAATTCCAAGTATCATGTATCGTCTGCTTCCAAGTATCACCGATACTTACTAAGTTTTGTGTATCGCCTCTTTTGAAGCAATCCTAGAGAGGTCTTGTTTTCCTATTTTAACCCCCAGAACCCTGAACTAGCATAACTTTCTCATACGAAATCTGTTTGCAGTGATTTTGGGTTCCTTGGAAAGCTTGTGGGGAGTACTACCAAAATTTCCACTGGTTATGTAAAATTAATACGCAGATTATTAGAAATAGTATTTTGAAGTTGACCCTCAGGTGGACTAGGAAACCAAGGGATTCCAAAGGATTTTGAGCAATACAAGGGGAGATTTTGGACTTGTAGACAAAGCTTAGGAACCTAAGATGTGGTAGAAACTTAGGCAAGGATAGGCAAAGCATTAGATCATCTGAGGCTAGTGTCATACAGCTAAGTCTTGGGCACAACAACTACGTGGTTATCCCTAAGTGCTAAGTTCTGACACAAGTGGCTCAGAAATGTCCTTCAACATGGAGAGACCCACACATAGCTCAGGTACTTCCTATATACAGACACCAGAAGGTCCCTATAAGACACAATTGGAATATATCAGGACCAACCAATTAGGTGCTCACATCTATGAGGATGGCTTGAGGTGATCAGTGGTCCAACTCAAAAATCCAGATCAAACCTTTGGACTGAAACACCTAGTGGTCAAGTTCGAACAGGGTTCATACATTGATAAGGAAGGAACCATGTATGTGGTAACCAACCTCCCAGATAGGATAGATGAGTTTGGAAATATCATTCCTGAGAATGAGATAGGAGACTTAGAGCAAGGGGACCTAGAAGGAGAACCCAAGACTCCTAGAGGTAAGTGAGTCTTGACTAGAGTAATCACTCCAGATTGGATCCCTCAAGACAACAAAAGCATAGAACTATTCATGAATAGAGAAACGGAGGAAGCCTTTTGGAGATTCAATCCATATCAACCTAACCCAATAGTCACCATCTATGAGTTCAAGGATCCGGAGACACCGGGGAAAGTTGTCTACCTAGATCACACCTCAGAGAAAATGTTCTTGGTAACTGAGCAGGATAGTCATGCCTACACGTGGCAAGGTGAATCAATTTTCCCTCCACCAAGATCTAGTGTTTCTCATGGTATCCAAGGAGCAGGATCATCCAAGGCGCATGAAACCCAATGAGAACGAACCAGAGAGAGGCCTGAGGTAAGCTTTGCACATACTGTGGGCAGAACGAGATCTCGACTTGAAGGTGGAGGACCTGAAAGAGAGAGACACTACAACAGATCGATGGTATACCGAGGTTTTTACCGAGGAAAATGAACACGGCTTTATTTGCCGCGACGCCGATGTAAAGGTCGGTTTCCGCGTCGGTACCATAAGGTCGGTATAAACGTCGGTCTAGACGTCCGTAAAACCGTCGATATATGCGTCGGTATATGCGTCGGTATAATCGTCGGTATATGTGTCGGTAACTGGTTTCTGCTGCATCGCCTCCTGGGTGTACCGACGGTTATTTCGATGACACTACTGGGAGTACCGTTGCTTATACCGAGGACCAAACCTGCAAAAATTTTTTTGGGCAGAATGTTTTGTCTTTTGCTACAGCAACATTACCATGATGTTGTTGAACAAGAGACAATACACTCTGCCCAAAAAAACCCGAGTACATGTGATGTGTACTCTAATGACAACCGAAATATGATTTCATGAAACAGAGTATTATTGGACACAAAAGAGATCGATAATCAGAATGAACAATGAACCATGTACAAAAGAAGTTATATATTTCAATAATGAAGCATGTACAAGAGTGTGGCAAACCACCGTCATATATGACGCTTTTACAAAATGTGGCAAAGCAATGTATTGTCATATGGAAATCAAATACAAAATATTGGTCTTCCACTTCCATACACATGCAAAGAACGTTCCATATCAACAGTCCTGCAACAAAGAACATTAATGGAATGAGATAAATTCACATGAAAATTACAAACAATTAAAAACCAAGTTTATAAATTAATTACCTCATCGCAAATGCTCCCATGAAACTACTGCACCGCGTCCCTCCAAGTCCTGCAATAGTGCAGTCAACCCATGACTATATCCATAAGACTCCTCCGATCGTGTTGGAGGACGACCCATTGCCAGCTCCTGAAACAAATATAAAAAGATTAGAGAAATATATATGAGAAATTTAACACAAGTAAATTCAATAAATGAAATGGTACTTACAAACTCATGACGCATCGTGTCATATCTGCCGCTGCCCAAATGTGACGGTCCAATCGTGCCTAGACGTGTGGCTGCGGCATTTCGCTGCTGGTGATATCGATCAGGAGTTTGCTGGTGCTCATCACGAATCATGTCCCACTCCTCATCATCTAACCACACAGGCTTTGGTAAGCCTTCTCTGAATGCATTACGAGCCTCGGATCGTCGATGCGACATGACCTCACGTGCGGTATGCAGAATCCACTCTGAACTGACAATCGACTCTCCATCGGCTGGTCGGAACTCCTGGTAAATCGTCCGTGTGATATAATTCTTCCGATCTTTATCCTCTTCACTCCATTTCCGCATGATGGAGTGTCCAAACTGGATGGAGCAAAGCTGTCGTATGCGTGCATGCATTGCTTTGCCAGCCGCATCCATCACCGGAGCTCCATCTCGGATACTATACACCTTGGAGTCATCATGGTCATGAGCACCCCAAGGTGTACGTGGTGTACTGCGTGGTGTACTGCGTGGTGTACTACGTGGTGTACTGCGTGGTGTACTGCATGGCGTACCTACATCTGAGGTACTCGTCCTAGGAGTAGAAGCGGGCGACACAACGTCCGTCGCACTGCCGCCACAACAACCGCCTCCTCCGCCTCCAGACCTATCTGTAGATCCACTCCTAGAACCTCCTGCTCCAGAGCGTGACCTCGATCTACGAGACGGGCCAGACCCTGTATCGCACTGAGGTGTCGAACGCACATGTCTACTAGTAGACCCAGTAGGAGATGGCTGCAAAGATGGTCGTGGTGGAGTCACAAAGCTAGGAGACATACCTCCTACGGGAGTAGCACCACCCTCAGGAGTGACACCGGCAGGAGTGACACCGGCGGGAGTGACACCGGTGGGAGTGAGGCCAGCGGGAGTGAGGCCGGTAGGAATAAGGCCGCCAGGAGTGAGGCCGGGAGGAGTGCTACCACGAGCGATCCAATACTGTGATGCAGCGGCCATATACGCAGGAGGAACCGGAGAGATGAACTCCAAAAACTGCTCCTCTGTCTTTTTATATTTATTTATGTAAATAATTATCTTATTTTATATATATATTTATTGATATATTCAGTTTTTTTTCCTTACGTAATCCTATTTTTATATATTTAATTCTATATATTTAATTAAAACCCTAATCTTAAAATTCTAGATCTGAAATACTAAGCCCTAAAACCCTAAGCTTAAATATGTAGACCTAAAATATGTATATTTCTGTATACATGTGTATATACATGTATATATGTATTATATGTGCATGTGTATGTGTGCATATATCTTATGTAGGTGTTATAAACCTAAAACCCTAATATTAAAGATTTAAATATAAAATATGTATATTTTTGTATGCATGTGTATCTACATGTATGTATGTATTATATGTATATGTGTGCTTGTGTATATATGTTATCTACGTATTAAAATCCTAAAACCCTAATCAGAAAGACTTAGACTTAAATATGAAATACTAAACCCTAAAACCCTAATCTTCAATATCTAGACCTAAAATATGTATATTTCTGTATACATGTGTATATACATGTATATATGTATTATATGTGCATGTGTATGTGTGCATATATCTTATGTAGGTGTTATAAACCTAAAACCCTAATATTAAAGATTTAAATATAAAATATGTATATTTTTGTATGCATGTGTATCTACATGTATGTATGTATTATATGTATATGTGTGCTTGTGTATATATGTTATCTACGTATTAAAATCCTAAAACCCTAATCAGAAAGACTTAGACTTAAATATGAAATACTAAACCCTAAAACCCTAATCTTAAATGTCTAGACCTAAAATATGTATATTTTTGTATACATGTGTATATACATGTATATATGTATTATATGTGTATGTGTATGTGTGCATATATGTTATGTACGTGTTATAACCCTAAAACCCTAATCTTAAATATTTAAATCTAAAATATGTATATTTTTGTATGCATGTGTATCTACATGTATGTATGTATTATATGTATATGTGTGTTTGTGTATATATGTTATCTACGTATTAAAATCCTAAAACCCTAATCAGAAAGACTTAGACTTAAATCTAAAATACTAAACCCTAATCTTCAATATCTAGACCTAAAACCCTAAAACCCTAGTTCTTTTTATATTTATTTATGTATATAATTATCTTATTTTATATATATATTTATTCAAATATTCAGATTTTTTTTCCTTATGTAATCCTATTTCTATATATTTAATTTTATATATTTAATTATAAATATTTAAGTAAATTATTTAAAACACTAGTTCTTTTTATATTTATTTATGTATATAATTATCTTATTTTATAGATATATTTATTGATATATTCATATTTTTTTTCCTTACGTAATCCTATTTCTATATATTTAATTTTATATATTTAATTATATATATTTAATTAAAACCCTAATCTTAAAATTCTAGATCTGAAATAGTAAACCCTAAAACCCTAATCTTAAATATGTAGACCTAAAATATGTATATTTCTGTATACATGTGCATATACATGTATATATGTATTATATGTGCATGTGTATGTGTGCATATATCTTATGTAGGTGTTATAAACCTAAAACCCTAATATTAAAGATTTAAATACAAAATATGTATATTTTTGTATGCATGTGTATCTACATGTATGTATGTATTATATGTATATGTGTGCTTGTGTATATATGTTATCTACGTATTAAAATCCTAAAACCCTAATCAGAAAGACTTAGACTTAAATATGAAATACTAAACCCTAAAACCCTAATCTTAAATATCTAGACCTAAAATATGTATATTTCTGTATACATGTGTATATACATGTATATATGTATTATATGTGTATGTGTATGTGTGCATATATGTTATGTACGTGTTATAACCCTAAAACCCTAATCTTAAAGATTTAAATCTAAAATATGTATATTTTTGTATGCATCTGTATCTACATGTATGTATGTATTATATGTATATGTGTGTTTGTGTATATATGTTATCTACGTATTAAAATCCTAAAATCCTAATCAGAAAGACTTAGACTTAAATCTGAAATACTAAACCCTAATCTTAAATATCTAGACCTAAAACCTTAAAACCCTAATCTTAAATATTTAACCCTAAAACCCTAATCCTATTTAAAACCCTAAAACCATAATCTTAAATATTTAACCCTAAAACCCTAATCCTATTTTTATATATTTGATGTAAAACAAAAACTTCAAAATAAAAATAGGATTATATGTGTGTATGTATGCATGTGTGTATATATGTGTTTGTATGTATGCATGTGTACATGTGTGTGTGTGTATGTATACATATGTATACATGTGTGTGTATGTGTATGTGTGTGTATGTAGGCATGCATGTGTTTGCATGTGTGTGTACGTGTGTGTATGTATGCATGCATGTATGTGTATGTGTGTGTATGTGTATGCATGCGTATACATGTGTGTCTTTCTCTCTCTCTCTCTCTCTTTCTCTCTCTCTCTCTCTCTCCTATATGTGTGTATGTATGCATGTGTATATATATGTGTGTATGCATGCATGCCGGTATATGTGTGTGTATGTATGCATACATGTGTGTATATGTGTGTATATATGCGTGTGTGTATGTATGTGTGTGTGTATGTGTATGTATGCATATGTGTATATATGTGTGTGTATGTATGTGTGTATGCATGTGTGTGTATGTATGCATGTGTGTAAATTTATGTGTGTGTGTGTATGCATGCATATGTGTATGTGTGTGTGTGTATGTAAGCATGCATGTGTGTATAGGTGTGTGTATGTAAGCATGCATGTGTGTACATGTATGTGTGTATGTATGCATGTGTAAATTAATGTGTATCTTCCTTTCTCTTCTCTCTCTCTTTCTCTCTCTTTCTTTCTCTCTCTCTCTCTCCCCTTCTCTCTCTATCAATAGCGAATAAAAGAATCACTTACAAGTATGTCTCTCTTTGAATCGTTGTCGTCAAAGTGTAATGTAGGTCGTCTCTTGTCCAATTCCAAACAATCGATGCCAATGAACTTCTGCAAAATCAACGAAAAGAGAAATTAGAAACCCTAAAGCATAGAGAAACACAAATGCTAACAGTACGCGCAGCACTTACCAAGATGTGAGAGCTAAGCCGAGAGAGAGTGTGTGTGTGTAGAGAGAGAGATCCGTGTGTGTGTGTGTGTGTGCACAAGACAATGTAGGTTCGCGCGCGCAAGTTCGACAGTAGACCGACAGTACTCAAACACGCACAAAAATGTGAAGTTTTGCTCTCGGGTTCGCGGTATGTTTAAAAATTCACCGCCGGTATGGACGTCGGTATACGCGTCGGTAGTTTCTAGTAAATTACCAACGCTTATACCGACGCTCATACCGACGCCTATACCGACGCTTGCCGGGGCCACACGGACGATCCGTTTAAAACGTTCATACCGACGGTCACTTGATCGTCGGTATCTCTTACTAAGGTTTTCCGAGGGCTATACCGACGCCGACTATGACCGTCGGTATTTGCAGCGTCGGTATGCCCCTTATATGTTCTAGTGAGACATCGAGTACATAGGCATCAAAGAGATGAACATGAGCTTCCAGTGCCCAGACCCAAAGAGCATTCGAGAACCCTTAGACCCTGTGAAGTGGTTAAGACAATGAAGAACTACTTTGATGGGTCAGGAGATCCTTATGATCATGTGACCGAGTTCAAACAAGTTTTAAGAGCTGAACAGGTTGAGGAATTGTTCACACTGTTTGAGGCATTTGGTTTGACTCTTAAGGGTACTGCCTTAGCATGATTTCAACCCCTAAATAGTCGCAACTATCAAGACATAGGCCAACTGCTAGAAGCATTCATTGTAGAATTTTCCAAGAGTGGTATTAGGCATAGCACATCATCCCTGATCCACAGCTTCAAGCAGACACCCCAAGAAACAATGCGACTTGTAGGAAGACGGTTCATACAGTACCTAGAAAGATGCCCTGTGCCAGAATTACCCACAGTGGCCAAACAAGTGGCCTTGTTTTTAGATGGCTTACTGAGCACCAAATTAAGATCATATGTGTACTTGAAAGAGCCTAGATCCATGGAAGAGTGTGTGCGGATGTGCATAGACATAGAAGACAACTTGGGTGAGGAGCTAGAATTGTCCAAACTCTATAATGATTCGGACAATTCTACTAGTCATACCTCTAGAACCTCCACGGAGATAGATGAGATAGCTGAGCAGGTGGCCAAGAAGCTAGGAGTTCAAAATAGACAAACACCAAGGGTCACCTCATTGAGGCGATGTTACAATTGTGGAGGAGACCACATAGCTAATGTTTGTCCGACGGTGGCTCAACCCTAAGGAAACCCTAATGCTCTGTATTGCACCATTAAGAGAAAATACATGAATCATATGGCTCAAGATTGTTCCTACAATAGGCAGGCTGTCAGGCAAAATTATCAGCAACCTTACCAGCAAGGTACGTTTCAGAATCAATATCAACAGCCATATTATAGACCGCAACAACAATATCAGGCACCATATAGGCCACAACCAGTCCTAGGAAACCAGCCACCAACTCCTACCAATGTGATGCCAGTTAAGTATGCAATGGCAGAGGAGAACCTCAATAAAAGCATTGGTGCCACTAACCCTATTGGTCTCAGAAAATGACTCTCATGCTCATAGCTCAGACTACTTCCATGAAGATAGTTCACAAGCTTATTACATAGATTCACCTAAGCAAAGTGAGAATTCTTCATATCAATACGAGACACCACTCATGAAACACAATTGGGAGCCAGAATACTCCAATGTCATGTATATGAATTCAAATCCTAGGCCCCAATTGAGACAAGTAAGACCACAAGCCCCTAGAAGACCATGTTTTAGTTGTCAAGGCGACCATTTCATTCATGAATGTCCCCATCAACCAGCTCTGGGTCAGGACAAAACATCACCATACAAGGCTTTTGTCCTGAGTGTAGCAAAGAACATCTCTCGAGAGAATGTCCCAGGAATCCCTCTAGTGCAGCCAAGGTTACCCCCATTAATGTGGTAGGCTTAGTGGCTGATTCAAGTTCAAGTAGCAGTAATGTGGCCCGTGTACAGGCAGTTACTAGGACACAAGCTGTGAAACGGGATAAACCAAGTGAGCAATCAGAGCCAAGTGAATCAGGAGAGCCTAGTAAGAGGAAAACAAGAACATGGAAAGATACCAGGGAGAGAACCAATCGTAAGTGGAATAAAAAGTTATCTAAACTAGAAGAAATCCTGAAGGACACAAAAACAAAAATAGAAGATATTGCCTCTCAAAGCCTCGCTGTGGTCGTGATCCAAAATCGATGATGGAAAAGCAAGTGACATTTAACTCAGGAAAAATGTTGATGACGAGATCAAAACTTGGTGAATTTTATCCTTGACTATGACTACCATTGTATTCCGATGCTCGATCATTTTTGCATATGAATGTAATCTAGGATCATTGAATAAAGATCATGTTAATATATGCTACTTGTATGAGAGATTTGGTATGTGTTGTCATTGTGTATGTATATGTGTGATTATATGTATATATCATATATATGCGGGAACCGGTGTGTACTATATGAATATGTATTTATGAGTATTACCGTATGAGCATGTATATGTTTGTCGTTACATGTGTGAGAGTATGAAGCATGTAGGTATGAATCTATGTATGTGCATACGAATGCACTTTAGTTTGCCAAAATTATACATAAATAATAAATATATGTATCTGTAAAGGCAAAAGAAAAAAAAAAGTACGTAAAAAAGGATATATTCGTTTTCTTCTTTCTGCTAAAAAAAAAGAAAAAAAAAACGAGGCAGCTCTTGGAGGGCTACGCACCGTCGGCAGAAGGGGAGGTGTATTATTGTCCTTAAGGAAAGGAAGGCGCTCTTGGGAGGTTCGGAGGGAAGTAGAAAAATCTTCTGCGGGAAATTTTGCCGAGGAGAGCTATGCTGGAAGGAAAGAGGACGACCTGTAGAAGAAGAGGGAGAATGGCAGGTTGTTGTGAGTTGCTGTAGCTGGGACAGCCGGATCAACTATTGGTGGCTGCTCCTAGAAGAGAAGATGATTGTCGTGAGAATCGAAAAAAAGGTTGGAATCTGACAAGGAATTGTTTTATGGAGAGTTCTTGAATGACGAAATCACTATCGAAAGATTCTGACGAAAGATTAGTAAATTGATATCTACTGGACGAGGAAGGAGTTGATGATGGCTGCTGATGGATACGAACATAGAGTCAGAGCTTCTACATGATGAACAAAGGAAGTGTGTGATGCTCCAGTAGATATTCTTGAGCGACATCATGAGGAGCTTTTTCAGACAAGCTCCCACAAAAACGAGAGGCAATCAGGCCTCTTTTTCTCTCGAGGCATTCGGCATGCATAATCTGCTTAAGTTCAACTTGAATTTACGAAGATGAATACATGACATGCCTATTGTCATATCACATCAAATATGTTTATGAGGTGTTGATCAGTTACTTGAATGCTGAAATATATCGAAGGGACCCAAGATGAAGCATGAAGGAGAGTTCAGGATGAGCCCAAGAATTGGTAACACTTAAGCCAACTTTTTACCAACAACTTATGAAGTATGCACAAGTTGCATATCATGGACAGTACA
Source organism: Ceratopteris richardii (assembly GCA_020310875.1). Classification (NCBI taxonomy): domain Eukaryota; kingdom Viridiplantae; phylum Streptophyta; class Polypodiopsida; order Polypodiales; family Pteridaceae; genus Ceratopteris; species Ceratopteris richardii. The sequence continues at coordinate 170,953 of CM035442.1, forward strand.
ATGCGAACATTGGCCTTCCCGTGCGGTATGGAGGTTTGGATTGTCAATCTGATGTGGCCTCTGCAACTGCTATCTCAATGCTGCCTAAAGTGACTTCAGAGATGAACATTCCAAGTACTTTGATGGGTGGTTTTATCGGCAAGGGAGGTGTGAATATCACCCATGTGTGTTCTCTGTCTGGTTTTACTGTTAAGGTCTATAACCAAAAGGATGGAAGGACAGATCGATGGATTACATCTGAAGGAACTGCTGAATAGATTTCGGCAGCCCAAAGTCTTGTAAAGCAAGGAGGATCTAGTATATATTGTGCATCTCCTAGAAGTTGATGGCCTCTTGCCGTATCAGGAAGGGTGTGGGACTACCCTGTTGGAAGCAACATCAGATTCAGATGAAGGGGTGTAACTGCAGGTATTGAGGGCGGTGTGCTTTTGTGGAGGAGCATTATCATTAACGGGCGGCAAGAAAAGAGGACGATCATTCTAATTAAATCTCTGTCGGGAAAGACAAAGAACACAGGGTTTGTCCGTGCGGGATGAAAAAGGTTGGGGATTCGAGAAGATGGAAAGATATGAGTATCAATGATTGGAGTGAAGTGGCAGCAACAACCAAAAATCAGTAAAATATCGAATACACTATTTGCAATTTCTTAGGTTTTTTTTAGTAATCATTTAGCCAATTTATGATGAATGTTTACATGAGTTCAATCGTAATTTTTGTCAAGCATATGGGACTGTTGTTGTTTGTGCATAGTAGATTGGATTGACGCACTATCCTCACGCATATTCTGCATTTACGACATATATAGAGTATTCTACATATGTATTGTTTCAATGCTGCAAAGTTTTGGATGCTATTACAATGCATAACTGTTGTATGTTACAACTGTTTTTTTTTATAAGATTCTATTATCTACCGAATCTGCGGATGACAAAAACTCTACGCTTTTGAGTAAGGAATGAGAATTTGTTGAGGAATATAACGACTAAAACATTTTTATTAAGTCATCCGATTAGTGCGTCAATCGATATACCTTGCAGAGCATAACATTTGAGTTTTTTTTTATTTTTATTTTTATTTTATAACGATGAACTTCAAGTTTTCTCTTGCATCCTGCAGCATAAACGCAAGGAATTCTACTCTGTTTCTGAAATGAAACTCACCAAATTTGTTTAGCATAGAAGTTATACAATTTGAAGAATGGTTTCGTTCTCAACAGAGGACCAAATGTGAAGTTTGAGAACGAATCAAACATAGTCATATGACCATAGAGTTTTATTCATGTAATCGTGTAACTAAATGATTTCGATTGGGTAAATGGAAATCAAAGTGTTAACGGAAGATATTTAGCAATTAGCTAATGAATGTTGACTTCCTGGAAGAAAGATCCGTTTCAATAGTTATGAAAAATCTTTAGAATGCATTTGATTGATCGTGAATGATCCATGATGCAATGACAAGTTCTTGCCACTTATGAGCTAATATCTACTTGATTTCTTATTTGTTTTGAGTGTCTTGACTATGCACCTTGGGTTGGCTCTTTGCACCCTATGTACACCATATTGTAGGTGGTTGACGTGAAACCCTACAACCTGAGCCCTTTTGTGCCTACATTTGGTGGACCCTCCTTTCCATGAACTTCTCGACACCGCGCATGCTGACGCTCCATCCACTCCACCTTATCCCACCCCACCACCCACTGTAAATAATCCGCAACCAGGGTCTGTTCTTGTAGACAACCCCAGAAGGCTTGGACATGATGTTCAAGGCCTACCAGGATCGACTTCAAGAAGGGCCAATAGCTGCAAACCTAGACAAGAGTTACCCTAAAGCAGATTTAAAGATTGAATGGACAAAAATGTGCATGAAAATGGTAGAGCTAGCTTAGACTATGCTCGAAACCAGTCAACAGTTCAATCAAACAAACTCTATCAAGCCAGATTTGCATTTCCAAGGCTTACTAGAAAGATTAGAGCAATCGGTACAAACCCAAGGTTTCTTTACCTCCACAGGCTCAACGAGTTATTGAAAGAGAAAGCTCACTGCCAAGGAAAGCTTATGTTCGTGATTTCGTGGATGAGAAGACACCTCTTTCAATTCAACAGTACTCTCAAGAGTTCTTGCGGGAAATACAAGAGGAGAAATGGGCCAAGGAGAAGGTTAATCCCCCTCCTATTCCTGAAATTGATGATCTTCACGACCAATTTTCCCAAGACATTCCATCTATTTATGGAGACCAAGTAGAGCAACAAGAAGATGAGAGATTAGATTTTGAATCTAATTCTTTACAAGAGTTGCCACAATTCACAAGCCCATGGGAATCTGAATCTCTTTAGATCAGAGCTCCCACAATATTGGTAAGAAATGAAGACTCAGTGTTTCCAAGGAACACTGATGTCATGAAGAACACTAAGGTTCAGTGTCATCTCACCGTGGAAGAGCTTCTCAAAGCAAAACTTGAGATATGGAATCATGTGAAGGATCAGGTTCCAGAACTTGATTCCGAAATGCCAAAAGCAGGCTCTAAACACAGAGTTCCAGAGATACCTCTCGATAAAATAAGAGATATGAGTGAGGGTGAAGAAGTTAATACTTATCTTCTGATCACCTACTAGGGTTACACAACCAAAGCAATCGTAGATTCAGGTGCTAGTGTTGCTATTGCGACCACCTCCTTGTGGAAGTGATGGGGGCAAACCCACATTAAGACCAACTAGAATGAAGCTTCAAATGGCTTATGGTCATTTTGAAAGACCTCTAGGATTGCTCGAAGGGATAATTCTAACCACTTGTGGTGTAGAGTTTGAACACACATTTGCTATATGTGACTTTCAGAAAAATAATGTCTATGAGATGATCTTAGGAAGACCCTTCCTACGACAACTACAAATAGTACAAGATTGGGTAACCAACTCCTTGTACTTACAACACTTAGGGGTCACCACCAAGCTCAATTTGAAGGATTACAACTTCAGAGATGTACCACCCCTACAGTGGAATCCTATCCACAAAGAAAAAGAAGATTAAATCTCTATGCATTCTGGAAGTTCACTTGATCCATCATGGCTGAATGAAGATACTCATTTGTGGATGTGCAAGGTAGCAGAGGAAGAGGAAAAGCGCCTAAAAGCAAGAGAAGAAGGAACTCCCCTAGGAGATAGACCAGTTAAAGACCCAGCCTATACATCGATGATATTTCTAGATGAGGAATTTGAGCCTCATGGTTGGGCAGAAATCTTAGCTACCATGGACATTGCATTCAATGAAGAACAATGGACACCTCGTTGTGATGAGGAGGGTTATGATATTTCACTGTTCATGTGTCAGCCCTTGCTAGAAGAATGTGACCCTAGTGATGTCATAGAAGAAGAAGAGAATGACGATGATCTAGATTCCATTGTGATGGATAGTTGCGTTAACTCAGAAAAGCACTATTTAGAGGATGTAGGAGTGTTCAACCAAAAAGAAAAAGAACCTCTCACAAGCATTAAAACTATAAATTCAAAGGATGGAAGTGAAGGAAGTCAAAAGAGAAAGAAGAGAAAAGAAATGAAACAAGAAGAGGAGGAATCATTGTTTGAAGTACCAGAAAACTTCAAGAAATATGAAGTTGAAGACCGAAAAATTTTGGTACGAATGCCTAAGAGAGAGGCCATCATAGGAGAAGCATATGACAATAAAGAGAAGACCAAAAAGATTGTAGTGACCATTGAAGGGAACGAAGAGCGATGTACGTACATAGGAGATGACCTAAGTGCAAAAGAAGAAGCACAGCTTGTAGCTCTATTAAGGGAATATAGGGACATGTTTGCATGGCACTATAGAGACTTCAAGGGAGTAGATCCAAAAATTTGATCTCATACGATCCCCATGACCCCTGGTGCCAAGCCCACCAAACAGAAGCCCTACACATATAATGACACTTATGCAGCTAAAATAAAAGAAGAAATCAACAGGCTGATTGAAGTCGGATTTATCTATGAGATTGAGCATACTGAATGGGTGTCCCCCATCATGGTGGTGCCCAAGAAGGATGGAAAGTTGCGAGTGTGCATTAACCTTAAAAAAGTTAATGCTTCTACGATTCGAGATAGCTATCCACTTCCAATCACCGAACATCTATTGGAGCATGTTGGAGGCAAGGAATTTTATAGCTTCCTTGATGGGTTTTCAGGTTACAACCAAGTAGCCATTGCCCCAGAAGATCAACACAAAATGGCCTTTGCCACAAAGTGGGGAATCTTTGCATTCCGCGTGATGCCGTTGTGGCTCACCAATGCACCTGCAACATTCCAAAGGCTCATATGCCATGTCTTCAAAGAGTTCTTGCAAAAGAGCTTAGAAGTATATGTGGATGATCTATGCGCTCACTCCCAAGAAATAAGATACCACATCCTTGAGCTCAAACAGATCTTCAACAAGTGTAGAGAATATCGAGTGTGTCTGAACCCAGAAAAGTGTGTGTTCATGGTACGACAAGGTAAGTTCTTGGGTCATATGGTTTCTAAGAATGGAATATCAACAGATGTGGACAAGGTAAGAGCCATAGTAGAGTTACCAAGGCTAAGGAATGCTAAAGAGGTATGGGCCATTGTGGATAATACCACAAGTTTATCCACATGTATACCATCACTGCTAAACCTCTTTATGGATTATTGACAAATTTTGAGTGGAATGAGGAATGCGCGAATTCCTTCAATGAGCTGAAGAGACGTTTGTGCACAGCACCAATACTGACCACTCCTGATTGGAATAAACCATTCGATGTCCATGTGGATGCATCCAATCATGCAATAGGATGTGTGCTAGCACAACCCATACGTGAAGGAAATCTAGATTTACCCATTGCATATGCTAGTAGACAGTTGAACGTAGCTGAACGAAATTATACCACAACAGAAAGAGAAGGCTTAGGCATGGTATATGCGGTGAAAAAGTTCAGACACTATCTATTGGCCAATAAGTTCAAGTTTTTCACTGATCATCAAGCTTTACTATATTTGTTCACTAAACCTTGCAATATAGGACGCTTAGTAAGATGGTTTCTCTTACTCATGGAATATGAATTTGAAGTGGTTGTTAGGAAAGGTAGAACCCACCTTAGGGCAGACCATCTTTCTCGCATCACTTCAGATGAGTCACCACAAGGAGTGTCTGATGAATTGCCCGATGCTTATTTGTTCAATTTAGAAGTTGTTCCTAAATGGGCAAATAAGTTGGTACCTATCTTAACCTTTGGACCTACAAATAAGAATGTAAAAACAAACAAAGAAGAAATTGTAAGATCACAAAAATATCAAATTTTGGCAAGAAGCATGTCCAAACAAGATACAAATGGTGTATTAGCTTGTTGTGTCAAGGATGATGAACATAGTAGTTGGTTGCAACAAGCACATGAAGGAATGCTAGGAAATCACTATTGTTAACAACGAACATTGCAGAATCTAAAATGTTTAGGAGTGTATTGGCCTAGCATGGACAGAGAAATACAGGAGTGGATCAAGAATTTTCCAGCATGTCAGGTGAGACTCCCAGTGGAGCATGCCACCCTTTATCACGTGTCGCTAATTCCAGACTAGAGTGCTCCATTGGTAGAATTCATGAGATCAGAAACATTACCCAATGAGGCTAGTCTAGCAAGAAGAAGAAGCATGGAGAAAGAGTCTCAAGACTACGCCTTAGTAGGAGATAACCTATATCGGAGAGACAAGGATGGATACCTAAGATTGTGCATTCACGAATCAGATTATTTGAAGGTCTTAGAAACTGCACACAGCGGTGTTGCATGTGGACACTTTGGGCCTAACAGAGTAATCAAGACCATTCTATTCTCAGGACTTTGGTGGCCCACTCTTCATATGGATGCACATACCTATGTGAAGAAATGTGATACATGCCAACGTGCACAATATCGGATTAGAATGGATGAGATGCCTTTGAGGCCAAATGATGGGAGGCCGTGCATTTTCGAAGTGGGGTATAGACTTTGTAGGTCCCATTAATCCCCCCAGCTAGGAATACATTATTGTAGCCACAGATTACCTTACAAAGTGGGTGGAAGTAAAAGGCACAATGAAGAATGATGCTCAAACAACAGCTAAGTTTTAATTTGAGAATGTGTTCACCAGATATGGATTGCCAATAGAGTTAGTTAGTGATAGAGGTACACACTTCTTGAATGAAGTCATTGAAAACCTTCTCCAAGAATTCTTGGTGATACATAAGAAGTCGCCTCCCTATCATCCACAAGCTAACGGACAAGCCGAGAGCACGAATAAGATCATATGTAATGTATTGACAAAAATCGTAAATAATAAACGCTCTGATTGGGACAAACAGCTTCATCATGTTGTTTGGGCTTATCGAGTTGCTTACAAAATGGTACTCAATGCCACCCCATTTCAAATGGTCTTCGGACAGAATGTTGTGCTACCATTGGACTTCCTAATCCCAGCCTTAAAAGTAGCACAAGAGCATGAGTGGAACGGACATGAATTGTCCTCTAGGATCTTTGATCTAGAACGCTTAGGTGAGATGAGGCTACGAGCGACAGCAGGCATTTATGCTACCAAGAAAAGGCAAAAGGCATACTTTGATGCCCATATAAAGGATAAAGGATTGAAAGAAGGAGACCTAGTGCTGGTTTATACGCTAAAGCAACATGCCCGAAAATTGCAGAAATGAGGATATGGACCCATGATCGTTAATAGAATCTCCACTAGTGGTGTGGTTCAATTGGCCACTCTAGAAGGTGATATCTTGCCAAACTATATAAGTGGTTATCGAGTCAAGATATATCAAGAACCTCTTACAGAGGATATGCTCATGAGACTCAACACTGCTAAGAAGCGGAAAGAAGAAGAGTTGAGGGTCAGAGAAGAAGCACAAGCTGAGGCGAGAGAGCATATTAGACGAAATAAGTTAAGGCGCTTAGGCCTAGATGTCAAGCCAAAAGCCCCAAAATATCATATAGACATGTGCCAAGAATAAGGCATAACTACTTCTCGAATAATTGATCGATGCCCCTTTGTGACTGTGAAGGTAGGACGAGGATAGAGTGTAAGGACTGTGAGAGCCTTGGTTGACTCAAGTGCAACAACCAGTGCAGTTAGACTTTCGTACTGCCAAGACCTGGAATTGAACATCAAGCATGTAGAAGCCTATCTCATAGGGTTGGGAGGTGTGGAAACCCCTTGCTTGGGTGAGGTGGAGCTTCCCATCTACCTTCAAGATGTCCCAATGAAAGTCCAAATGCTAGTGTGTCATGATGAGGATCTTACAGATCCACTTGTCCTAGGTCAAGATTGGATTTAGGACCATGCAATCAACTTAAACCTCAGAAGTCAACTTCTCCAACTTTGGGTACATAAACAATGCATTACATTAAAATTAGAGAAATGCATGCTCACAGATCATGGCACCACATACTCTCTTAGTTCCTCTGGAAATGCATGCTCACAGATCATGCTCACAGATCATGGCACCACATACTCTCTCCTAGAAGACTTGGAAAGACTAAAGCTATGGAAGAACTAAAGTAAAGCAAAGATGCAGGATGCTACATATGGACCCAAGAGCTCACATCAACCACTTAGAAGGTCTTCAAGGGAGAAGAAGAAACGTGAGAGGTTTGGTTATGATACTACTTTGGTCACCAAGCACTCAATCTACATTGCAAAGGATTCAACCAATGAAGAACCTACCACATTCGAAGAAGCACAAAGCAAGAAAGCTTGGAGAGATGCAATGGATGAAGAAATGGAAGCCTTGAAGGAAAATGACACTTGGGAGCTTGTACCTAACAAGCCATCTATGAAGGTAATTGGATCTCGATGGATATACAAAATCAAGAGGAATCCAGATGGAAGTATAAATAGACACAGAGCAAGGTTAGTTGCTAAAGGGTTTGCTCAAACCCATGGTATTGATTATGAGGAGACTTTCTCTCCTCTTGCAAAAATGCCTACAATTGGGGTTCTCATTAGTCTTGCTGCATCTAGAAATTGGAATCTCTATCAACTTCATGTAAAGAATTCTTTCTTGAATGGATGGATTTTTGAGGAAGTGTATATGGCACAACCTCCTGGATATGAGGATGCACATCATCCTAACTATTTATGCAAACTAAAGAAAGCTTTGTATGGATTGAAGCAAGCTCCAAGAGCTTGGAATTTCAGATTGGTGACTTATTTGTAGGACCAAGGATTCAAAGCTAGCAAAGCGGATACCTCTTTGTTCATACAGAGGAATGGATCTAAAGTGATCTATTTATGTGTGCATGTTGATGATATTATTATCACAGGCAATGATCTTGAAGGAATCAAACAGGTAAAGATTCAAATGAAGGAGGAGTTCAAAATAAGTGACCTCGGACCACTCACTTATTTTCTTGGATTGGAGTTAATCTCCACAGGTTCATGTATATACATCACACAAAGGAAGTATGTGCATGACATGCTCGTCAAGTTCAAGATGGAAAATACCAAGTGTGCAGGTACACCTATGGAGCAAAATCATAAGCTTACTGCTTATGAAGGAGAGCCAATTGAAGACATCACAAGCTATCAAAGCTTGGTTGGAAGTTTGAACTATGCAACACTCACAAGGGTGGATATATGCTATAGTGTTAGCATATTGATTCAGTCTATGCATAAGCCGAGAAGACCACATATGGAAGCGGCCAAGAGAGTCCTCAAGTACCTAAAGGGGACTATGAATGAAGGTTTTTTTTATTCATTTACTTCAGATATTGAGCTAAAGGTCTACTCAGATGCACATTGGGACGGATCTAGAGATGATAGAAGAAGCACATCCGGGTATATATCATTTGCAAGCTCAAAAATCATTTCTTGGTCATCGAAGAAGCAACCAACCATGGCATTATCTTCTACTGAAGCCGAATATAGAGGTTTGGCTAATGCAACTCAAGAAATCATGTGGTTAAAGTCCTTGTACACATATCTTGGACTTCATTCTTCAACACCTCACATTTTGGGTGACAATACAAGCTCACTACATCTTGCAGCTAATCCGGTATACCATGCTAGAACCAAGCATATTGAAGTCCACTACCATTATGTAAGGGAGAAGCTAATAAGCAAGGATATTCAACTATCCTATGTCTCTACAAATATGCAATGTGCAGACATGTTGACAAAAGCTCTTGATGGTACAAAGTTAAGTAGATTCAAGTTGATGATTGGCTTGCAGGAAATCAAGGACAATTGAAGACTTATTTGGAGACCAAGCATGTTACGCTTGAGGGGGAGCTGTTGGTGCATTTTTGTTGGATGTGATGGCTGGGTACAATCAGAAGATCAAGTTGGTGCTGCAAATCCTGCTTCACACCTGCCCTCCTTTTTCTTCAGATATAGTTAGAAGACTCCTTGAGCTTCCAAATAACACCAAGAAACTATATATGTGCTTTACAAATCAATTGTGTAATGACCAAATCAAAACAGATGATTTTGAACCTTCACAACTCCAAAAAACTTTCTATTCCTGTAATGACACCTGCTCAGTCTTAAGCTTAGTGTGACCAGTACACTTGCAATTGGATTAATTCCTTCTAGGCGTATTAAATTAACTTAACAAGCTACCATTAGCAAGTTAAATCACTCCAATTAACAAACTATGCACTGAGAATGATCTTTAGCAAAATCAGAGACACCCCCGACTTTTTAGGAACTACACAGAAAAAATACCAGTGACTTCCTCGACGGTGATTTCTACCAATTGGCTGAATAGAATGACTTGAAATTTTGTAGTGTTGTAGAATGCTTTGAGTTGGTTCCAATGAGCTTTGAATCATCCAATTTGGTTCAGTAGATCTTGAGATATGCCCTGTTGAAGTTGACAGACTTGAAGATGGTCACTCAGAGAAAACAGAGATAATGAATATGAGTATATGTATTAAATCTAACAAATGTACATTCCCATTGGCATGTAATGTGATGCTCAATGGTACTCAGAGGTGTAGGCTAAAGAGTAGCTCTCACACACTCAAAGATTTTGCTTGGATTAGCCTCGGGAAGAGTGTAACATCCCCGCGACTTTTACATAGTCTTTTATAGGAGTTTTTTAAGAGAGTTTGAATTTCAAATTCAAAAGTAGGCTCCCTCAAATCTCTCATCTAAACATATGGAGTTATTCTCTCCATTCATACCTTCCAAATTTCACGACTTTTGAAGGTGGGTGAGATTACAAGAAGTGAGTTAAGTCATATTGACTTTTACATTGGATAAAAGGTAATAAAGCATAGGCATGTGTTCCTATGGTCTTCCTTCAAATGAATTAATCCAAACTCTTGCAAAATCTTCAAGGTTGATATCCAATGCTCTTCAAGGTACAAGACAAAGCCAAGTGTGAAGGCTTGTTTGCACCAACAGCTCCCCCTCAAGCCAAACACTTGCTTGAGTTTTCATCTTTAATCTTCAATGATATCCTGTAATCCAATCATGGATTTAAACCTGCATAGCTTGCTCCCATCCAGAGCTTTTGTAAGCAAATCTGCACATTGTATATTAGTAGACACATATGATAATTGGATTTCCTTGCTAAGTAATTTCTCCCTCACATAGTGGTAATGAACCTCTATGTGTTTTGTCCTAGCATGATACACAGGATTAGCTGCTAGGTGAAGTGAACTTGTGTTATCACCAAATATGATTGGTGGCCTTGTGTATAGGCCCAATTCTGAGTATAGTAGCTTCAACCATATGGCTTCTTGAGTGGCATTGGCTAGCCCTCTGTACTCTGCCTCAGTAGATGATAGGGCTACTGTGGGTTGTTTCTTGGATGACCAAGAAATTGGTTTATCACCTGCAAAACATATGTAACCAGATGTACTCCTCCTGTCATCCTTGCAACCTTCCCAATCTGCATCTGAGTATACTTTGATATCAATGTCTGATGAATATGGAAAATACAAACCATGATTTTGTGTTCCCTTTAGATACTTTACTATCTTCTTGGCTGCCTCCAAATGTGGTACTCTTGGCTTATGCATAAATTGGCTAAGTACACTAACACCATATGATATATCAATCCTGGTTAAGGTAGCATAATTAAGACTACCTACCAAACTTTGGTAACCTGTAATATCCTTGAGTTCTTCTCCTTCATGTGCACTGAGTTTGTGGTTGACCTCCATAGGAATGTTTGAGACTTTAGCTTCCTGCAAATTAAACTTCTTGACCATGTCCTGAATGTACTTCTTCTGAGTAATAAATATACCTGAATTTGTGTAGACCAATTCAAGTCCTAGGAAGTACTTCAATAATCCAAGATCATTGATCTTGAATTCCTTCATCATTTGACCTTTGATGTGTCTAATCCCATTAACATCATTTCCTGTAATAATGATGTCATCAACATAGACACACAAGTATATTACCTCTGAATTGTTCTTCTTTATAAACAATGAAGTATCTGCTTTACTCATCACAAATCCTTGATCTAGGAGATAGGTTGTCAATCTGTAATTCCAAGCTCTAGGTGCCTGCTTCAATCCATACAGAGCCTTCTTCAATTTACAAACATGATTTACCTTATTATGATCCTCATAGCCAGGTGGTTGTGACATGTAGACCTCTTCAGATATCCATCCATTTAAGAATGCATTCTTCACATCCAATTGGTACATGTTCCAATTCTTGGATGCAGCTACACTCACCATAATTCTGATAGTTGGCATCTTGGCCACAGGAGAAAATGTCTCCTCATAATCAATGCCTTGGTTTTGTGCAAAACCCTTGGCTACCAACCTAGCTTTGTACCTGTTTATTGTACCATCTGAGTTCCTCTTGAGTTTGTAGATCCATCTGGATCCTATAACTTTCATGGAGTCCTTCTTGGGTACCAAGTCCCAAGTATCACTCTCCTTGAGAGCCTCCATTTCTTCATCCATTGCTTCCTTCCATTCTGGTTTAGTAATTGCTTCTTCAAATGAACCTGGTTCTTCATTCAAGATATCCTTTGCAAGATATACAGAGTGCTTGGTTACAAGTGAAGTATCATACCCATACCTAATTGGTTTCTTCTTTTCTCTTTGAGATCTCCTCATAGCTTGAGTTGAGGATTCTGGATTGTCTTCAAGTTGCTTCATCTTCATCTTCCCTTTGGATTTCCAAGCCTTGAACTCTTCAATATTGATGGTGTCTTCATCATCTGAGCTTGTGTCCTCCTTCTGAGTTGGTTCTTGCCTGATAAGCTTTGGAAAGTCTTCTTCCATATCATAAGGTAGGCTAACTTTCCTGCACTCATTTTCATACCATGAATCATTTTCATCAAAGATGACATCTCTGCTTACCTTGAAGCCTTTGTTTGAGGGGTTATAGAACCTGTATCCTTTCTGATTCAAATCATAACCAATGAAAATACACTTTTCAGCCTTAGGGTCTAGCTTTCCCCTTACCTGTGAGGGAATATGCACATATGCAACACACCCAAAGATCTTGCAATGATCCAGAGATGGTCTCTTACCATGCCAAGCTTCATAGGGTGTCATTCCATCAAGTGTCTTTGATGGCAACCTGTTGATTAAGTATGTGGCAATAGATACACTCTCTGCCCAAAGGTAATTTGGTAGTTTTTTCTCATTAAGCATAGACCTAGCTGTCTCCACAATGAGTCTATTCCTCCTTTCAGCTACCCCATTTTGTTCAGGTGAGTACCTTGTGGTAATCTCCCTCTTGATGCCTCTTTCCTGCAAGAAATCTTCAAAGTCATTGGAGAAATATTCTCCACCACCATCTGACCTTAGCCTCTTCAAATGTCTACCTGTTTGATTCTCAACTAATGCAAGATACCTTTTGAAACAATTAAATACTTCATCTTTATGTTTCATGAAGTACAAAACAGTCCATCTGCTATAGTCATCAATAAAGGACACATAGTACCTTGATCCAGATATGGATGGCTCCTTGCTTGGTCCCCAAACATCTGTATGCACCAATTCCAAGTAATCTTCATGCATAAAGCCCTTCTTGGTATATGGCAATCTGTGTGACTTACCAAATTGACAAGCCCCACACTTGTATATCATGTGTTGCTTGGATACATTAGGTATCCCAAGCACACATTGATCCCTGCTCATTTGTTTTATGGTTCTCTCTCCAATGTGACCCAATCTCTTGTGCCACATCTCCCATTCTGATAGGGTTTGGTCCTTGTAGTTGTATAATGCAATATTCTTAGTATCCTCAAGTTCAAAGGTAAATAACCTACCTGATTTCTCTCCCTTAGCTATCCTTCTGAATCCATGTCTTGGATCCTCCACATATGCACCATGTTGAGTGAACCTGACCTGTAGACCTTTTTCAACAATCTGACCTACACTCATCAGATTCTTGGTGATTGTTGGAACATACAATACTCTGCTTAGTAAATTCTGATTACCATCACTTGTTTTGACATTGCCTACTTTAACCACTGAATGTTTAGTGTCATCACCTGTCTGCACTTGGTGCTTGCCTTTGGGTTCTTCCAAATCAGAGAGTAAGGCAACATTTCCAGCTACATGGTTAGAGCAACCTGAATCAATATAGAACAAATGATCATCATTGATACCTGATTTAGATGTCATGTTCATAATCAACAAGGAATCATCTTGATCCTCTGCATAATTGTTGTAATCCTTCCTGTTCCTGTATCCACCTTGATAATTGCTATTGTGATTGTAGCTATTGTTGTAATTATTGTTGTAGCCATGGTAGCCTTGAGATTGATTGAATCTGCCTCTGCCTTGAGAGTATCCTCCTCTTTGGTGACCTCTTCCTCTTTGGTTCTTGTAGTTTTTGTAGCATTCATCTGTAGTATGGTTAGACAAGCCACAAATATTGCATGGAGATTGATTGTAGGGTCTCCCCCTACCTGACTTACCTCCTCTGCCCCTACCTCTAGATGATCTACCTCTCCCTGCATAGTTTGCTTGGGAGGTGGATCCTTCTTCATCAACTTTCTTGCTTTTACCTTTGTCTTTAGACTTCTTATCAGTATATAGGGCAGAGGGATTGTTACCTTTTGATTGCTCTCCATTCTTTGTGATCTTTGCTTCATGTGTGAATAGTTGTCCAATCAAAGTTGTTAAATCAGGTGCTTGAATATCCATGTACAAGTCCATTGCAGTGGTGAAGCTCTCCCACTTGTCATCTGCCTTTAGTCCATTGATCACTTGTCTGACTATTTGCTCTTCTTCAATTTCTTCTCCAATACTTGTAAGTTGGTCTGCAATGTCTTTGACTTTGGTGACAAAATCTGAGACACATTGTTTTGATTGCTTCCTGAGAGTTGTAAACTCAATCCATAGCTGATTCTTTCTGGCCCTTGTGCTTGATGAAAAGTATGTTGACAAGGTTTCCCAAGTCTCTTGGGAAGTCTTACAGTTCCTTACATGAGGTAGAAGGAAATCAGAGATAGAGTTTAGAAGATATGACCTTGCCAAAGCATCTTTAGCACACCATTGGTTGAGTCTCTCATGTTCATCTTTTGTAGGTAGGCCTCTGGTTTTGAATGAGGGCAACTCCTCATCTCCTGATATGTATCCATACAAGCTTCTCCCTTGCAGATAAGTCTTCATTCTCAATGACCATGCCTGGTAGTTATTTCTATCCAATTTGTCAATGAAGGAAGGGAAACCATCACCCATGATTACCTTATATGCTCTGATACCACTGTTGGATGTGATGGCTGGGTACAATCAGAAGATCAAGTTGGTGCTGCAAATCCTGCTTCACACCTGCCCTCCTTTTTCTTCAGATATAGTTAGAAGACTCCTTGAGCTTCCAAATAACACCAAGAAACTATATATGTGCTTTACAAATCAATTGTGTAATGACCAAATCAAAACAGATGATTTTGAACCTTCACAACTCCAAAAAACTTTCTATTCCTGTAATGACACCTGCTCAGTCTTAAGCTTAGTGTGACCAGTACACTTGCAATTGGATTAATTCCTTCTAGGCGTATTAAATTAACTTAACAAGCTACCATTAGCAAGTTAAATCACTCCAATTAACAAACTATGCACTGAGAATGATCTTTAGCAAAATCAGAGACACCCCCGACTTTTTAGGAACTACACAGAAAAAATACCAGTGACTGCCTCGACGGTGATTTCTACCAATTGGCTGAATAGAATGACTTGAAATTTTGTAGTGTTGTAGAATGCTTTAAGCTGGTTCCAATGAGCTTTGAATCATCCAATTTGGTTCAGTAGATCTTGAGATATGCCCTGTTGAAGTTGACAGACTTGAAGATGGTCACTCAGAGAAAACAGAGATAATGAATATGAGTATATGTATTAAATCTAACAAATGTACATTCCCATTGGCATGTAATGTGATGCTCAATGGTACTCAGAGGTGTAGGCTAAAGAGTAGCTCTCACACACTCAAAGATTTTGCTTGGATTAGCCTCGGGAAGAGTGTAACATCCCCGCGACTTTTACATAGTCTTTTATAGGAGTTTTTTAAGAGAGTTTGAATTTCAAATTCAAAAGTAGGCTCCCTCAAATCTCTCATCTAAACATATGGAGTTATTCTCTCCATTCATACCTTCCAAATTTCACGACTTTTGAAGGTGGGTGAGATTACAAGAAGTGAGTTAAGTCATATTGACTTTTACATTGGATAAAAGGTAATAAAGCATAGGCATGTGTTCCTATGGTCTTCCTTCAAATGAATTAATCCAAACTCTTGCAAAATCTTCAAGGTTGATATCCAATGCTCTTCAAGGTACAAGACAAAGCCAAGTGTGAAGGCTTGTTTGCACCAACAGCTCCCCCTCAAGCCAAACACTTGCTTGAGTTTTCATCTTTAATCTTCAATGATATCCTGTAATCCAATCATGGATTTAAACCTGCATAGCTTGCTCCCATCCAGAGCTTTTGTAAGCAAATCTGCACATTGTATATTAGTAGACACATATGATAATTGGATTTCCTTGCTAAGTAATTTCTCCCTCACATAGTGGTAATGAACCTCTATGTGTTTTGTCCTAGCATGATACACAGGATTAGCTGCTAGGTGAAGTGAACTTGTGTTATCACCAAATATGATTGGTGGCCTTGTGTATAGGCCCAATTCTGAGTATAGTAGCTTCAACCATATGGCTTCTTGAGTGGCATTGGCTAGCCCTCTGTACTCTGCCTCAGTAGATGATAGGGCTACTGTGGGTTGTTTCTTGGATGACCAAGAAATTGGTTTATCACCTGCAAAACATATGTAACCAGATGTACTCCTCCTGTCATCCTTGCAACCTTCCCAATCTGCATCTGAGTATACTTTGATATCAATGTCTGATGAATATGGAAAATACAAACCATGATTTTGTGTTCCCTTTAGATACTTTACTATCTTCTTGGCTGCCTCCAAATGTGGTACTCTTGGCTTATGCATAAATTGGCTAAGTACACTAACACCATATGATATATCAATCCTGGTTAAGGTAGCATAATTAAGACTACCTACCAAACTTTGGTAACCTGTAATATCCTTGAGTTCTTCTCCTTCATGTGCACTGAGTTTGTGGTTGACCTCCATAGGAATGTTTGAGACTTTAGCTTCCTGCAAATTAAACTTCTTGACCATGTCCTGAATGTACTTCTTCTGAGTAATAAATATACCTGAATTTGTGTAGACCAATTCAAGTCCTAGGAAGTACTTCAATAATCCAAGATCATTGATCTTGAATTCCTTCATCATTTGACCTTTGATGTGTCTAATCCCATTAACATCATTTCCTGTAATAATGATGTCATCAACATAGACACACAAGTATATTACCTCTGAATTGTTCTTCTTTATAAACAATGAAGTATCTGCTTTACTCATCACAAATCCTTGATCTAGGAGATAGGTTGTCAATCTGTAATTCCAAGCTCTAGGTGCCTGCTTCAATCCATACAGAGCCTTCTTCAATTTACAAACATGATTTACCTTATTATGATCCTCATAGCCAGGTGGTTGTGACATGTAGACCTCTTCAGATATCCATCCATTTAAGAATGCATTCTTCACATCCAATTGGTACATGTTCCAATTCTTGGATGCAGCTACACTCACCATAATTCTGATAGTTGGCATCTTGGCCACAGGAGAAAATGTCTCCTCATAATCAATGCCTTGGTTTTGTGCAAAACCCTTGGCTACCAACCTAGCTTTGTACCTGTTTATTGTACCATCTGAGTTCCTCTTGAGTTTGTAGATCCATCTGGATCCTATAACTTTCATGGAGTCCTTCTTGGGTACCAAGTCCCAAGTATCACTCTCCTTGAGAGCCTCCATTTCTTCATCCATTGCTTCCTTCCATTCTGGTTTAGTAATTGCTTCTTCAAATGAACCTGGTTCTTCATTCAAGATATCCTTTGCAAGATATACAGAGTGCTTGGTTACAAGTGAAGTATCATACCCATACCTAATTGGTTTCTTCTTTTCTCTTTGAGATCTCCTCATAGCTTGAGTTGAGGATTCTGGATTGTCTTCAAGTTGCTTCATCTTCATCTTCCCTTTGGATTTCCAAGCCTTGAACTCTTCAATATTGATGGTGTCTTCATCATCTGAGCTTGTGTCCTCCTTCTGAGTTGGTTCTTGCCTGATAAGCTTTGGAAAGTCTTCTTCCATATCATAAGGTAGGCTAACTTTCCTGCACTCATTTTCATACCATGAATCATTTTCATCAAAGATGACATCTCTGCTTACCTTGAAGCCTTTGTTTGAGGGGTTATAGAACCTGTATCCTTTCTGATTCAAATCATAACCAATGAAAATACACTTTTCAGCCTTAGGGTCTAGCTTTCCCCTTACCTGTGAGGGAATATGCACATATGCAACACACCCAAAGATCTTGCAATGATCCAGAGATGGTCTCTTACCATGCCAAGCTTCATAGGGTGTCATTCCATCAAGTGTCTTTGATGGCAACCTGTTGATTAAGTATGTGGCAGTAGATACACTCTCTGCCCAAAGGTAATTTGGTAGTTTTTTCTCATTAAGCATAGACCTAGCTGTCTCCACAATGAGTCTATTCCTCCTTTCAGCTACCCCATTTTGTTCAGGTGAGTACCTTGTGGTAATCTCCCTCTTGATGCCTCTTTCCTGCAAGAAATCTTCAAAGTCATTGGAGAAATATTCTCCACCACCATCTGACCTTAGCCTCTTCAAATGTCTACCTGTTTGATTCTCAACTAATGCAAGATACCTTTTGAAACAATTAAATACTTCATCTTTATGTTTCATGAAGTACAAAACAGTCCATCTGCTATAGTCATCAATAAAGGACACATAGTACCTTGATCCAGATATGGATGGCTCCTTGCTTGGTCCCCAAACATCTGTATGCACCAATTCCAAGTAATCTTCATGCATAAAGCCTTTCTTGGTATATGGCAATCTGTGTGACTTACCAAATTGACAAGCCCCACACTTGTATATCATGTGTTGCTTGGATACATTAGGTATCCCAAGCACACATTGATCCCTGCTCATTTGTTTTATGGTTCTCTCTCCAATGTGACCCAATCTCTTGTGCCACATCTCCCATTCTGATAGGGTTTGGTCCTTGTAGTTGTATAATGCAATATTCTTAGTATCCTCAAGTTCAAAGGTAAATAACCTACCTGATTTCTCTCCCTTAGCTATCCTTCTGAATCCATGTCTTGGATCCTCCACATATGCACCATGTTGAGTGAACCTGACCTGTAGACCTTTTTCAACAATCTGACCTACACTCATCAGATTCTTGGTGATTGTTGGAACATACAATACTCTGCTTAGTAAATTCTGATTACCATCACTTGTTTTGACATTGCCTACTTTAACCACTGAATGTTTAGTGTCATCACCTGTCTGCACTTGGTGCTTGCCTTTGGGTTCTTCCAAATCAGAGAGTAAGGCAACATTTCCAGCTACATGGTTAGAGCAACCTGAATCAATATAGAACAAATGATCATCATTGATACCTGATTTAGATGTCATGTTCATAATCAACAAGGAATCATCTTGATCCTCTGCATAATTGTTGTAATCCTTCCTGTTCCTGTATCCACCTTGATAATTGCTATTGTGATTGTAGCTATTGTTGTAATTATTGTTGTAGCCATGGTAGCCTTGAGATTGATTGAATCTGCCTCTGCCTTGAGAGTATCCTCCTCTTTGGTGACCTCTTCCTCTTTGGTTCTTGTAGTTTTTGTAGCATTCATCTGTAGTATGGTTAGACAAGCCACAAATATTGCATGGAGATTGATTGTAGGGTCTCCCCCTACCTGACTTACCTCCTCTGCCCCTACCTCTAGATGATCTACCTCTCCCTGCATAGTTTGCTTGGGAGGTGGATCCTTCTTCATCAACTTTCTTGCTTTTACCTTTGTCTTTAGACTTCTTATCAGTATATAGGGCAGAGGGATTGTTACCTTTTGATTGCTCTCCATTCTTTGTGATCTTTGCTTCATGTGTGAATAGTTGTCCAATCAAAGTTGTTAAATCAGGTGCTTGAATATCCATGTACAAGTCCATTGCAGTGGTGAAGCTCTCCCACTTGTCATCTGCCTTTAGTCCATTGATCACTTGTCTGACTATTTGCTCTTCTTCAATTTCTTCTCCAATACTTGTAAGTTGGTCTGCAATGTCTTTGACTTTGGTGACAAAATCTGAGACACATTGTTTTGATTGCTTCCTGAGAGTTGTAAACTCAATCCATAGCTGATTCTTTCTGGCCCTTGTGCTTGATGAAAAGTATGTTGACAAGGTTTCCCAAGTCTCTTGGGAAGTCTTACAGTTCCTTACATGAGGTAGAAGGAAATCAGAGATAGAGTTTAGAAGATATGACCTTGCCAAAGCATCTTTAGCACACCATTGGTTGAGTCTCTCATGTTCATCTTTTGTAGGTAGGCCTCTGGTTTTGAATGAGGGCAACTCCTCATCTCCTGATATGTATCCATACAAGCTTCTCCCTTGCAGATAAGTCTTCATTCTCAATGACCATGCCTGGTAGTTATTTCTATCCAATTTGTCAATGAAGGAAGGGAAACCATCACCCATGATTACCTTATATGCTCTGATACCACTATTGGATGTGATGGCTGGGTACAATCAGAAGATCAAGTTGGTGCTGCAAATCCTGCTTCACACCTGCCCTCCTTTTTCTTCAGATATAGTTAGAAGACTCCTTGAGCTTCCAAATAACACCAAGAAACTATATATGTGCTTTACAAATCAATTGTGTAATGACCAAATCAAAACAGATGATTTTGAACCTTCACAACTCCAAAAAACTTTCTATTCCTGTAATGACACCTGCTCAGTCTTAAGCTTAGTGTGACCAGTACACTTGCAATTGGATTAATTCCTTCTAGGCGTATTAAATTAACTTAACAAGCTACCATTAGCAAGTTAAATCACTCCAATTAACAAACTATGCACTGAGAATGATCTTTAGCAAAATCAGAGACACCCCCGACTTTTTAGGAACTACACAGAAAAAATACCAGTGACTGCCTCGACGGTGATTTCTACCAATTGGCTGAATAGAATGACTTGAAATTTTGTAGTGTTGTAGAATGCTTTGAGCTGGTTCCAATGAGCTTTGAATCATCCAATTGGGTTCAGTAGATCTTGAGATATGCCCTGTTGAAGTTGACAGACTTGAAGATGGTCACTCAGAGAAAACAGAGATAATGAATATGAGTATATGTATTAAATCTAACAAATGTACATTCCCATTGGCATGTAATGTGATGCTCAATGGTACTCAGAGGTGTAGGCTAAAGAGTAGCTCTCACACACTCAAAGATTTTGCTTGGATTAGCCTCGGGAAGAGTGTAACATCCCCGCGACTTTTACATAGTCTTTTATAGGAGTTTTTTAAGAGAGTTTGAATTTCAAATTCAAAAGTAGGCTCCCTCAAATCTCTCATCTAAACATATGGAGTTATTCTCTCCATTCATACCTTCCAAATTTCACGACTTTTGAAGGTGGGTGAGATTACAAGAAGTGAGTTAAGTCATATTGACTTTTACATTGGATAAAAGGTAATAAAGCATAGGCATGTGTTCCTATGGTCTTCCTTCAAATGAATTAATCCAAACTCTTGCAAAATCTTCAAGGTTGATATCCAATGCTCTTCAAGGTACAAGACAAAGCCAAGTGTGAAGGCTTGTTTGCACCAACAGCTCCCCCTCAAGCCAAACACTTGCTTGAGTTTTCATCTTTAATCTTCAATGATATCCTGTAATCCAATCATGGATTTAAACCTGCATAGCTTGCTCCCATCCAGAGCTTTTGTAAGCAAATCTGCACATTGTATATTAGTAGACACATATGATAATTGGATTTCCTTGCTAAGTAATTTCTCCCTCACATAGTGGTAATGAACCTCTATGTGTTTTGTCCTAGCATGATACACAGGATTAGCTGCTAGGTGAAGTGAACTTGTGTTATCACCAAATATGATTGGTGGCCTTGTGTATAGGCCCAATTCTGAGTATAGTAGCTTCAACCATATGGCTTCTTGAGTGGCATTGGCTAGCCCTCTGTACTCTGCCTCAGTAGATGATAGGGCTACTGTGGGTTGTTTCTTGGATGACCAAGAAATTGGTTTATCACCTGCAAAACATATGTAACCAGATGTACTCCTCCTGTCATCCTTGCAACCTTCCCAATCTGCATCTGAGTATACTTTGATATCAATGTCTGATGAATATGGAAAATACAAACCATGATTTTGTGTTCCCTTTAGATACTTTACTATCTTCTTGGCTGCCTCCAAATGTGGTACTCTTGGCTTATGCATAAATTGGCTAAGTACACTAACACCATATGATATATCAATCCTGGTTAAGGTAGCATAATTAAGACTACCTACCAAACTTTGGTAACCTGTAATATCCTTGAGTTCTTCTCCTTCATGTGCACTGAGTTTGTGGTTGACCTCCATAGGAATGTTTGAGACTTTAGCTTCCTGCAAATTAAACTTCTTGACCATGTCCTGAATGTACTTCTTCTGAGTAATAAATATACCTGAATTTGTGTAGACCAATTCAAGTCCTAGGAAGTACTTCAATAATCCAAGATCATTGATCTTGAATTCCTTCATCATTTGACCTTTGATGTGTCTAATCCCATTAACATCATTTCCTGTAATAATGATGTCATCAACATAGACACACAAGTATATTACCTCTGAATTGTTCTTCTTTATAAACAATGAAGTATCTGCTTTACTCATCACAAATCCTTGATCTAGGAGATAGGTTGTCAATCTGTAATTCCAAGCTCTAGGTGCCTGCTTCAATCCATACAGAGCCTTCTTCAATTTACAAACATGATTTACCTTATTATGATCCTCATAGCCAGGTGGTTGTGACATGTAGACCTCTTCAGATATCCATCCATTTAAGAATGCATTCTTCACATCCAATTGGTACATGTTCCAATTCTTGGATGCAGCTACACTCACCATAATTCTGATAGTTGGCATCTTGGCCACAGGAGAAAATGTCTCCTCATAATCAATGCCTTGGTTTTGTGCAAAACCCTTGGCTACCAACCTAGCTTTGTACCTGTTTATTGTACCATCTGAGTTCTTCTTGAGTTTGTAGATCCATCTGGATCCTATAACTTTCATGGAGTCCTTCTTGGGTACCAAGTCCCAAGTATCACTCTCCTTGAGAGCCTCCATTTCTTCATCCATTGCTTCCTTCCATTCTGGTTTAGTAATTGCTTCTTCAAATGAACCTGGTTCTTCATTCAAGATATCCTTTGCAAGATATACAGAGTGCTTGGTTACAAGTGAAGTATCATACCCATACCTAATTGGTTTCTTCTTTTCTCTTTGAGATCTCCTCATAGCTTGAGTTGAGGATTCTGGATTGTCTTCAAGTTGCTTCATCTTCATCTTCCCTTTGGATTTCCAAGCCTTGAACTCTTCAATATTGATGGTGTCTTCATCATCTGAGCTTGTGTCCTCCTTCTGAGTTGGTTCTTGCCTGATAAGCTTTGGAAAGTCTTCTTCCATATCATAAGGTAGGCTAACTTTCCTGCACTCATTTTCATACCATGAATCATTTTCATCAAAGATGACATCTCTGCTTACCTTGAAGCCTTTGTTTGAGGGGTTATAGAACCTGTATCCTTTCTGATTCAAATCATAACCAATGAAAATACACTTTTCAGCCTTAGGGTCTAGCTTTCCCCTTACCTGTGAGGGAATATGCACATATGCAACACACCCAAAGATCTTGCAATGATCCAGAGATGGTCTCTTACCATGCCAAGCTTCATAGGGTGTCATTCCATCAAGTGTCTTTGATGGCAACCTGTTGATTAAGTATGTGGCAGTAGATACACTCTCTGCCCAAAGGTAATTTGGTAGTTTTTTCTCATTAAGCATAGACCTAGCTGTCTCCACAATGAGTCTATTCCTCCTTTCAGCTACCCCATTTTGTTCAGGTGAGTACCTTGTGGTAATCTCCCTCTTGATGCCTCTTTCCTGCAAGAAATCTTCAAAGTCATTGGAGAAATATTCTCCACCACCATCTGACCTTAGCCTCTTCAAATGTCTACCTGTTTGATTCTCAACTAATGCAAGATACCTTTTGAAACAATTAAATACTTCATCTTTATGTTTCATGAAGTACAAAACAGTCCATCTGCTATAGTCATCAATAAAGGACACATAGTACCTTGATCCAGATATGGATGGCTCCTTGCTTGGTCCCCAAACATCTGTATGCACCAATTCCAAGTAATCTTCATGCATAAAGCCTTTCTTGGTATATGGCAATCTGTGTGACTTACCAAATTGACAAGCCCCACACTTGTATATCATGTGTTGCTTGGATACATTAGGTATCCCAAGCACACATTGATCCCTGCTCATTTGTTTTATGGTTCTCTCTCCAATGTGACCCAATCTCTTGTGCCACATCTCCCATTCTGATAGGGTTTGGTCCTTGTAGTTGTATAATGCAATATTCTTAGTATCCTCAAGTTCAAAGGTAAATAACCTACCTGATTTCTCTCCCTTAGCTATCCTTCTGAATCCATGTCTTGGATCCTCCACATATGCACCATGTTGAGTGAACCTGACCTGTAGACCTTTTTCAACAATCTGACCTACACTCATCAGATTCTTGGTGATTGTTGGAACATACAATACTCTGCTTAGTAAATTCTGATTACCATCACTTGTTTTGACATTGCCTACTTTAACCACTGAATGTTTAGTGTCATCACCTGTCTGCACTTGGTGCTTGCCTTTGGGTTCTTCCAAATCAGAGAGTAAGGCAACATTTCCAGCTACATGGTTAGAGCAACCTGAATCAATATAGAACAAATGATCATCATTGATACCTGATTTAGATGTCATGTTCATAATCAACAAGGAATCATCTTGATCCTCTGCATAATTGTTGTAATCCTTCCTGTTCCTGTATCCACCTTGATAATTGCTATTGTGATTGTAGCTATTGTTGTAATTATTGTTGTAGCCATGGTAGCCTTGAGATTGATTGAATCTGCCTCTGCCTTGAGAGTATCCTCCTCTTTGGTGACCTCTTCCTCTTTGGTTCTTGTAGTTTTTGTAGCATTCATCTGTAGTATGGTTAGACAAGCCACAAATATTGCATGGAGATTGATTGTAGGGTCTCCCCCTACCTGACTTACCTCCTCTGCCCCTACCTCTAGATGATCTACCTCTCCCTGCATAGTTTGCTTGGGAGGTGGATCCTTCTTCATCAACTTTCTTGCTTTTACCTTTGTCTTTAGACTTCTTATCAGTATATAGGGCAGAGGGATTGTTACCTTTTGATTGCTCTCCATTCTTTGTGATCTTTGCTTCATGTGTGAATAGTTGTCCAATCAAAGTTGTTAAATCAGGTGCTTGAATATCCATGTACAAGTCCATTGCAGTGGTGAAGCTCTCCCACTTGTCATCTGCCTTTAGTCCATTGATCACTTGTCTGACTATTTGCTCTTCTTCAATTTCTTCTCCAATACTTGTAAGTTGGTCTGCAATGTCTTTGACTTTGGTGACAAAATCTGAGACACATTGTTTTGATTGCTTCCTGAGAGTTGTAAACTCAATCCATAGCTGATTCTTTCTGGCCCTTGTGCTTGATGAAAAGTATGTTGACAAGGTTTCCCAAGTCTCTTGGGAAGTCTTACAGTTCCTTACATGAGGTAGAAGGAAATCAGAGATAGAGTTTAGAAGATATGACCTTGCCAAAGCATCTTTAGCACACCATTGGTTGAGTCTCTCATGTTCATCTTTTGTAGGTAGGCCTCTGGTTTTGAATGAGGGCAACTCCTCATCTCCTGATATGTATCCATACAAGCTTCTCCCTTGCAGATAAGTCTTCATTCTCAATGACCATGCCTGGTAGTTATTTCTATCCAATTTGTCAATGAAGGAAGGGAAACCATCACCCATGATTACCTTATATGCTCTGATACCACTGTTGGATGTGATGGCTGGGTACAATCAGAAGATCAAGTTGGTGCTGCAAATCCTGCTTCACACCTGCCCTCCTTTTTCTTCAGATATAGTTAGAAGACTCCTTGAGCTTCCAAATAACACCAAGAAACTATATATGTGCTTTACAAATCAATTGTGTAATGACCAAATCAAAACAGATGATTTTGAACCTTCACAACTCCAAAAAACTTTCTATTCCTGTAATGACACCTGCTCAGTCTTAAGCTTAGTGTGACCAGTACACTTGCAATTGGATTAATTCCTTCTAGGCGTATTAAATTAACTTAACAAGCTACCATTAGCAAGTTAAATCACTCCAATTAACAAACTATGCACTGAGAATGATCTTTAGCAAAATCAGAGACACCCCCGACTTTTTAGGAACTACACAGAAAAAATACCAGTGACTGCCTCGACGGTGATTTCTACCAATTGGCTGAATAGAATGACTTGAAATTTTGTAGTGTTGTAGAATGCTTTGATCTGGTTCCAATGAGCTTTGAATCATCCAATTTGGTTCAGTAGATCTTGAGATATGCCCTGTTGAAGTTGACAGACTTGAAGATGGTCACTCAGAGAAAACAGAGATAATGAATATGAGTATATGTATTAAATCTAACAAATGTACATTCCCATTGGCATGTAATGTGATGCTCAATGGTACTCAGAGGTGTAGGCTAAAGAGTAGCTCTACACACTCAAATATTTTGCTTGGATTAGCCTCGGGAAGAGTGTAACATCCCCGCGACTTTTACATAGTCTTTTATAGGAGTTTTTTAAGAGAGTTTGAATTTCAAATTCAAAAGTAGGCTCCCTCAAATCTCTCATCTAAACATATGGAGTTATTCTCTCCATTCATACCTTCCAAATTTCACGACTTTTGAAGGTGGGTGAGATTACAAGAAGTGAGTTAAGTCATATTGACTTTTACATTGGATAAAAGGTAATAAAGCATAGGCATGTGTTCCTATGGTCTTCCTTCAAATGAATTAATCCAAACTCTTGCAAAATCTTCAAGGTTGATATCCAGTGCTCTTCAAGGTACAAGACAAAGCCAAGTGTGAAGGCTTGATATTATGATCATTTGTAAGTCACATGTGTAGTCATATGAACACCTCTTGTAAAAGAGTACATTTTATCTCTTGTAATTGAAAAAAGAAAAAAGGAAAAGGATGGCTTACCTCATACATGATGTAAAAGAAAAGTCATGGCTCTAACTACCTAAAACCACGAATTCTTGAGCTGAGGTAATCTCCTAACTTTGGGGATCACTTTTAGGTGGAGCCATTCGAATTCGAATTCAAAACTCCCTCCAAGAATAGCTATAAAAAAAGAAAGAAGGAAGAGGCGATTAGCAAGCCTTGTACGTGACCACTTCATGTCATTTTGTAGAGATTGAAGAGCTTACTCCATATCTCTATCATTCTACTCCCATTGTGCAAAGATTCATGGCCAATGTGGTTGTAATCATATGTGAATCTATACATTTATCATTATCTACTTCTCTGTTTTGTTCTCTGTTATACTCACTCAGAGCAATAACTTCTGAAGGTCATATCTCAAGTTCTATGCAACGGTTTTTATTGTTTTAATGTGCGTTAGATAGCTCTTACTGTCTAATTTCTGCATATCTATTTTCATGGTCATTGGATTTACACTTTTGGAGATATCTGCATTTTACTGCTCACTAGTCTATCTCTGTAGAGCCCCGAGAATGATGGGCATGTTCCAGAAATTGATGAATCTTGTTCTCAGTGATTAGTCCATTATTTGAAGTGTTTTAACTTGGATTGGGAAGCTTGCTAAGTCTATTTGCTATGCCCAAAAGGAATGTATCTAATTCCTACAAGGTTGAGAGCACTATTCAGCTTTTCTAGCAGGTGTATGTCCAAAAATAGCAAGTTTTGGGAGCTAGTCATTTCGCAACTAGTCTGTCTTGACTTAAACTTTTGGGATACATGTTCCAAAGTACTTGGCTGATATTTTGATGGATTTAGGAAGCTCAAAGGGTCTACTAATCAACTCTGAAGTCTCAGTTGGCTGGTGTGAAGCTAGTTGTAGCAGCACCTACTCATCTTTGGATTGCATCCACCATCTCTCTTCACAGTGTATACCTACAAGTAAACTGCTTTTTGATCCCATTCTCTTGTAGAGAATCTGAAAATTCTTTGGAGAAGTATTCTCCTCCACGATCGGACCTTAAGGTTTTGATAGACCGTCCTGTTTCTTTTTCAAATTCTACTTTGAATCTTTTGAATATAGAAAACACCTCTGATTTTTGCTTCATATAAGGCAGCCATACCTTTATTGAGTGAACATCAATGAAGGTGATAAAAAATCTATTACCAGCCATTGATGCCTCTTGGGTTGGTCCCCATACATCCATATGTATCAAGTCCAAGACATTTGGGGCCACATAATTGCTCCTCTTGAATGTCTGCCTCATTTGCTTTCCTAGGTGGCAAGCTTCACATAACGCATGTAGTCCAATGCTATTAAATTTTGGAAGAGCTCTTATCAATTCATGTTTGCTCATGTCCTTCAACTTTTGAATGTTGATGTGTCCTATTCTTTTGTGCCATAAGTCGAGCTCTGAAATCTTCTTGTTCCCACATTGAATGTACATTGAATGTACAGTGAATGTACATTGAATGTCCACTTGGTACATGTAGATTAGTGAACAAACTTCCTTGGCATGACATATGGTTAGTACAACCTGAATCAATGTACCATTTTTTGTCATCTTCACAAGAGCTTCTATACTCATGTCTCATTGCAAGTAGTTATCCTTGCTTCCTTCACTTGAGGTACTTGCATAGTTGCTTTGGCTCCTTTGATTGCCTCCATTTGGTCTTCCATTCTTCAGCCAACAATCACTAGCATAATGTCTTACTTTACCACAATGATAGCATGTTATACCTTTATGAGAATTGTAGGAGCCTCGGCCTCTTCCTCTACTTCTACCTCGACCTCTTCCTTGTGTGTTGGCATTTGATGCATCCTCGTTGTCTTCTGAATTTTTTTTATTGTAGTTGGAGTTGTTGTGATCTCTTCCTTTTCCTCTTGATCCTCCTCTTGAGTTCCTTCCTTTACCTCAACCTGATATAACATTTGGTTGTGGTTGTCCTTTCCTTTGGGGCCACCAAAGTTAAGCTCTTCTGTAAGAAGATGAGGGATTAGCTGTTCAAAACCTGAATATGCATCTTTCAAGTTAATGGAAGTTATAAAAGGCTTCCATCTTTCGTCTTCTCTCAATCCATTGAGAGTATAACACACAAGATCTTCGTCTTCAACCGTTGTGCCAATAGAAGCTAAAGCATCACTTAGCTCCTTAATCTTCAAAGTATATTCAGTTATGGATTGACTCAAACTTTTCTTGATTGTGTTCAACTCATTCTTGAGTTGAAGTTTCGTAGCTTTGGTATTTGTTGAATACATCCTTTCAAGAGCTTCCCAAGCATCTTTAGCTTTCTCTAGATGTTGAATATTCCCTACCATGGCATTAGTAATGACTTGTGGAATGAGGAACATGACTCTCCTATTCCTCTCTTCCCATTCTTTTGCTTGCCTCCTTTGGACTTTGGTGGTTGTAGCTTGATTGATTTGAGGTTGAGCATCATCGTTGCTCATAATACCCCCCAAGCCTTTGCCCATTAGGTAGTTGGTCATTCTAAACTTCCACACGGGATAGTTATCCTTATCCAATTTCTCTACTTGTTGACCCAAGTCAGCCATTGAAGACTATCAAAAACTTTGAGAGTTACCTTGAATAGTTATATTGTCCTTTGCTATTGTGTTTGTGAAGCTTCCCCTTGTTTTCTAGCTCCTCTTTTGCTTTGCTTTAACTCCAACTCTGTTGATGAATCTTTAGCACCAAGTTTGCTCTGATACCAACTGTGGAGAATGAGTTCTCCTATGTGCAACAAAAATGTGTAGTGAACCCTTGTATGTCCACCACTTGGACAAACAGCTACACCTTAGATAGCTTGCTATCCACACAAGTATGCTAAAGAATTGAACTTCACTCTCGAACTGATAACTCCCTGAATATATATCCTTTGAGGAAGATATTTGAGATAGAGAAAGTACACACAAATAGCTTTGCAACAAGCTAAAAATCAAGTAATTTGGATGAGTTTGGTCAAGAAACTCAAAAGACCAAAACAGACCACCTGCACACATAATTATATTAAAAAGTGGGACTTCACTCTCTGATAGATATCTCATAGAATATAAATCCTTTCAATGAGATAATTAAGGCAGAGAAAGTACATGAAAAGAAATTTCCAACAAGCTAAAAACCAAGAAATTTGGATATGTTTTGGTTAGGAAACGTAACCAACCAAAATACACTACTTGTCTACATAGGTATGCTAAAAACTGGACTTCACTCTTTGACTTATATCTCATAGAATATATAAGCTTTAAAGGAGATGTTTGAGATAGAGAAAGTGCATGAGATAATCTTCCAATAAGTGTTTAAACACACGAAATCGTTACATAAACACTAAGATATGAGCTTCACAACAGAGCTATGTACAAAATGACGTGCGGTTGGAAGGAGTCTATGGGAAGACAAAATGAAAAAATGACTAGATCTGACTATTGGGACCTCTTCCCTCTTTCTCTCCTTGTTTAGAACGTGCTCCCACTCCACTTTTATAACCAATAAGCATGTGAAGAAGTTTGTGCCTCCTTCTTAACTCACCACTTTGCCCACTACATGCCACTTACTACAAGGCAGATATTGTATCTTTTACTCATCATGAATTTTGGTTAGACTTTTTTTTTTCTCTTCTCTTCTTTTCCTTTATCTTTATATTTGGTAAATTTATCAAAGCATAGCTCATGTGAAAATGAGCTTGTAAATTTATCTTCAACATTCAAGGCTGTTATAACCCAAGGATTTTTACTTAGTTTCACCTTGACATTAGCCTTACCCTTACGTGATTTGTTTTTGTCTCTCTCCATGCCCTTCTTCGTGTAAAATTATACATTAAACCCTTAATTTTTATACTTTTTTTCTTTCTTCTAGCTCAAAAACCTTATCTTACCTTCTCATAAGTTTTCTAGATTCTTAAGGAATTTTTATTGATTTTTCTAATTTCTTAGTAATTTTCTTGGCATTCTACTACTTAGTTTCTTCTATTTTTCCTGGTTCAAAAAACTTTTCCAAATCTCTCATAATTTTTGCATTTTTTGAATTTTTTCGATTTTCTGTTCCAAAAATTCTCATAGTTTTTTTTATATTTTAATCTTATTTCCTCTTATTTTTTCCTAGCTTTTTCTTTTATTTCTTAAGGGAAATATTTTGCTTAATAAAAAAAACCAACCTCCCCTCTCCCCTCCCCACTTCTCCCACTTCTCCTATCCATCCCCCTTCCTAGTCCCCACTTTCTACCCCATGTCCTCCATTGCCACCCCTCATGCCCTCTATCCCCAAACCTGAAGTATATGGATTAACAAGTCTTTAGAAAGATCCTTTGCCACATAAAGATCGTGGATGTGATGGATAGAAAAATGAGTTCATTTCTGATAGGTTGTTAGTTTGAGTCTTGTGTCTTGTTTTTTTATATTCAATGTCTTCTGTAAAGTCCCAACAAAGGTGCATGTATATTATCTTTTGCCATTTGTCACTCTAAAATATGGTGAGTACCTACATCGAGGAGGTCCACCTCATAATTCTCAATCCGTGGAGACATGAGGATGATATGATGATCATGAGCGAGTGATGTAACTCAAGGTGAAGGTGACAATCACACAATATGCACACATGCACACATATATGCACAAAAACAAGAAAGAGGGAAAGAGTATCAGCAATGGAATACAAATTACTTCAATTATAAGAGCTCTCAATAAACGTACGAGCTTCCTTTCCCAAAAAAGACCAACCCCAAAAATGAGCTCTCTAGCTCTATTTATAGTTTTTGACTAGCTTAAGCCCATTTCAGACACAATGTTTGACATAGCAAAAAATTAGGTTCTAGAGCTAATTTGGGGCTGTAACAGGCTCCAAAAAATATGAAAGTTGATATGTGGGTTCTACCTAAGCCCTCAAGCTTGAGGATTCCTTGGATT
This sequence comes from Ceratopteris richardii, assembly GCA_020310875.1. Classification (NCBI taxonomy): domain Eukaryota; kingdom Viridiplantae; phylum Streptophyta; class Polypodiopsida; order Polypodiales; family Pteridaceae; genus Ceratopteris; species Ceratopteris richardii. The sequence continues at coordinate 202,501 of CM035442.1, forward strand.
GCAAAAAAATGGAGCAATTGTCTACAAAATTGGGTTTCTTGGTTTTCTTGTATATATACAAAATTAGTGATAACAATCATTGTCTTGAGTTTGAATAGTATGAATCACTATTACTTATCTTCACACACACCACTCATTCCTTGCTTTTCATGCTTCCATGCCTTTGTGTCTGCTCCCTCTAGTTTGGATTTGACCTTGAGTGCCAACACTCCCTCTCACATCTGTTGTCCCTAACAAATCCTTCTAGAAGAGAGTGATCTATGATTGTTGTAGAATATCAATTGCCAAGGAGTGCTCAGCCACTCAGATACCCTTTGTCAAATCTACCTTGACTTTAGGTCAATCAATAGCTACTGGGGTATCTAGCTACTAGAATTGATCATGCGCTGAGTATTGTAGGGTTCGATGCAAAGAGTTGTAGTAAATGAGTGGGCTTGGAGACAAACACCTCTGAATCGTACTCCCAAAAACCCATTGTGAACATTTCTCCAAATTTCTGCTTGTAGTAGGCTAGTAAGTACTTTATTTTGTAGCGCAACACATAAAATGCCTTCAACATTGGCATCATAATCATGTCATACATGAGGTCGAGATTCCCATGTTCAAAGCTTGGAGTTGAGGGGTGCGGCCCCTAACCTTTCTTAAGACATTAAAAATAGTTTCCATAAAGTCGAATAATTTTAGCTGTGTGCATGCCACAATGTCTAGCATCTTGTGTAGCCATGGTAGACAATGGCGTATCTTGGCCATCATTTAAGCAACAGTTAGTGGCCCTTGTGTTGGTGCGCAAGAAGGATAAGTCACCGAGTCCTGACATTTACTATCATTCTTTACCTTATAGCAAATGTGGGCCAGGTTTCTTGATGGGGTACTCGACCATAGCATGGATTCTATAGTATGCGCAATGGTGTCTTCTTCCATGTTTGATGGTGTCTTCTTCCATGTTTGCATAATCTCTGGATACTTTTGTAGTAGTTGCACGTGCCAATTGGGTTAGAAGATGGTTCCATGGTATGCCTCTGAAGGGAGATCTTTAGGCTCAAATTGCATGGCAAAGGTAGGAATCTTTCTTCTTATTCATTTAATTTGGCATGATATTCAAACATAATAATAAAGTACAACACTTATTGCATTTAGTTCATGGAAAAATATCTTTTGGGTGCAAGTTCCTGGAAGTATACCAACTTTAAGATGGATTCTTCAATTACTACTATGGCATGTAGGTGAGCCTCCACTCATGTCGAGTGTGTCCTTTTAATTCCTCTACCAGCTTCATCCATGTAGGTGTTTGTAACTCAATGGTATCTCGACCTTCATCGATAACGCGACCACTAATGGTTGTTCATGGCTCATATTCCTCTTCAAAATATTTCTCTACTAGGATTTGTACAACTTCCTTAGTCTCGGGGATGTTAGGTGGTGACATGGGTCGCTCTCGTGAAAGTCTAGAGGCCAATTCATACTTCATCTCCACCACTCATCTGCAAAGTTCTTCTAAATTTTCTAATGTGTCCTTAGGAAGAGTGGATCGAAAGTGGTTGGGGCCTCAGAGTTAGTGGTAGGGGTGCTTGCGTGTGTTGCTTGTAGACTCCTTTGATAGTTTGTCATCTACATTGAGGAGGTTTGTGGAGTCTTTGAGAATAATCTGGATACTCTCAGGTGCCACCACCTCGAAGCAAGATGGACTTATCAAGGCACTGGATGTGTCTAGCACAGCTTCAAAGTTCTAAACTTGTAGCCTTTGATTTTCTTCTCTTGTGATAGCTAGGTGTCTTTGTAGTAATCCCATATTCCAAACTCTTGCATTTCTATCCATTTGTACCCACTCTGATCTTCAATATCTTTTATAGCTTGCTTATTTTGGACCTACAATCGTGACTCTAAGACGTTATGAGCATCTTTCAACTGGGTGTATCTGGAGTTAAGTGTTGCATTTTCTATCATCAATGAATTGACTTGTGATTGTAATCTATTTGATTGTTCTTTCAAATGAGTATACCACTATCCTAAAGTAGCAGGTTCTTGCAAGTAAGCATTTGATTTGATGCATTGTTGAGAATCGATGGTGTATATACATGATTGATTCAATTAGATGTAGTTTGATTAAAAATTGATGGAGGTCGAAGGAAGAGGGGATGATAAGTGTGGATGAAAATGTTAAAACATTGGTGAGTAGTGGTGAGGTTGGTGGTCGGGGGATCGGGGATGGTGATATGGTGGGTGGGGGAGATTTCATGGTTGGAGATGATATATCATATGTCCATATGTTTGGACATGGTAGTGTGTGTGGTGGTGATCATGAATAGTGGAATCAGTGGTTGTGTGTGTAATGATGTGTTTGCATTGCTAGAAAAAATGGATGTAGTGGTTACTACAGGTTGGGGTTTTGATGTAGTGGGTAGAAACCGAGGACCAAAGAGAGGTAAGAAAATGTCAGACCAAGACTTGATTCGAGTGGAAGGTGGATCTGATGGTGCTAAAAAAATTCTATTTGATGGGTAGATGGGTGGTGGAATAGGGGCTAATATGGGTGGGATAGGAGGAATCCTGGAGGGAGTAGTGGTGGCAAGTGGATTTGTTTGAGATTCAAATAAAATTCATTGGGAAGCTTCCTATGTGGTTATGGGGGGTGAATGAGGTGGGAAAACTATGGATACATAAAATTTGAGTGGTGTCTATTGTCGGAACAACAAGCTTTCATAATTCTTGAGGTGGACATGATCTTCATCAAATTTATCATTGGAATGATGCCACATATACTCCTTGTAGAGTTTTATTTACATTCATTTGATGTATTGCGAGTTTGATCATAGGAACACCTTCTTATGTAATTACCAAACTATTTATCTTTGTAAAAAGCAAGAGTAAAAGGGCTGAAAGCCACGAGTTAGAAGTGGTTGGGATTGATTCTCAATCAATCAATCAACAGGTAGATGTGATTTGAAATCTCTCTTTTGTAAATTGTAGGAAATTATTCCAATCAATCTAAACTTAGAAATCTTCCTAGATTCCAATTCAAATTCACGGAGAAAAGGCATGGCCATGTACCCAAGAGTCTATATAAATACTCCAAAACATTTTCACACTAACTAGGATGATGATTTGAAGCAATACATATACTTCTTGTTCATTGCATGGTGCCACTTCAGTTTATTGCTCTTTCTTCCTCAGACTCAGTCAACTTGCAGAGAAAATATGATGGATAATGGTATTGGGGATGCATGGGTCATGTAACCTTACCCTTATATTTAGATACATATATCATTTATAGAGCATTGACACAAGAAGACAGTTATGTGGGTTTTGAGGCTCCCATGCATGTGTGCATGTCTCCTCTCTCTCTCTCTCTCTCTCTCTCTCTCTCTCCCTCCATGTTCTCCTTGCTTCTCTTGTTCAACCCACCAAGGAATTCATTGATATTAGAGTATGTTGAAATCTAGGTGTGCAAAGAGCTTCAATGGAAGATTAGGGTATAAGATATGAATGTGCAAGTCGGCATCTTCTACACAACATGTTTGTATTTTGGTCATAACTCGAGCTAGGAAGCTCAAATTGATGTGATTTAAAGTTTTTTGTGTAGCCTACATAAAGGGCAAAAAATTGACAGTGCTAGACTCAAGAAAGGATAGGCAGGAGTGAGCCACATCCGAAGAGGGAGGATTAGGAAGTAATCCTCAACCATGGATCTTGGGGAAAGTGGTTATCCCATCATAAACCTAGCCACTAGGTCATGAGTTTAATTCCCTCAATCACTATCAGAGCCTACAAAGTAGGCTTGGGTATAGTAGATGGAGTGTATCTCCCAATACATAGGTTGTATTTAGATGTCTAAGGTACCATTGGAAAGCTCTCAGAATGAGGTTTCCAATATCCAAGATACTTAGCATGGGTGAGAGCTAGGTTCAAGATATTGAGGTTGAGAACAAGAGCTCAAGATACCAAGGTTGCAAACAAGGCAAGTCCATAGGCAAGTGGCCAAGAAGCAGAAAGACAAGTTCAAGACATCAAGGTTGAGAGCAAGGTCTCAAGGGACTGAGGTCGAGAACAAGAAGGTTCAAGACACTGTACAAGGGTGAGGAAATCAATTCAAGGGGAGATCAATGATTGATCATTGAGGACACTGTACAAGGGTGAGGAAATCAATTCAAGGGGAGATCAATGATTGATCAATATCTCTAAAAATGGAAGAGAGTATTTGTTGGAGCTAGACATCTGCGGAAGCCCGCGAACACCACAAGGAAGAAGAAGAAGCTTGGAGCACAACACACAATTTTGAATGTATTAGTAGGGAATGTACAAACATAAGTAGCCCATTAGGGCAATAGGCGTATATACAAGCCGGGGGAAAAAACCTCCTAAAGAGGGAAAAAAGTCCCACGGTGGTCCTAGTGTGTTCACACAGATGACTACCTAAATATATCAAAAAACCCCCCCTAGGAGTGATGCGGTGAACAAGTAGATGGCACTCATGTATAAGGAAGTGCCAAGCTATGTGGAAATCACTCCACAAAAGGAAGTAAGCCCAAAGCTTTGCGAAAAGCTTCAAACTTCTCCCTAGGCAGAGCCTTTGTGAAAAGGTTTGCAATGTTCTCCTGCATGGGCACATATGCCAAGCTGATCTTCCCAGCAGAGAACCTCTCCCTGACATAATGATAATGCACCTCAATGTGCTTAGTGCGAGCATGGAACACAGGGTTCCTCGCAACTGCCAACGTGCTTTGACTGTCAGTGAAGATGGTGGTGGTAGAAGACTAACCAACACCCAAATCATCCATAAGGCGTCTGAGCCACACACACTCAACAATCGCTGTGAACGTTGTCCTATACTCAGCCTCACAACTGGAGGTGGCCACAATAGGCTGCTTCTTGCTCAACAAAGATATACATGAGGTACCAAGCATGAAGCAAAAGCCACTAGTGGACACACGAGTGTCATAGCAACCAGCCTAGTCTGAGTCAAAAAAAGCATGCAAATCTGGCGGTAGAGATCCCCCTTGTAAAACAACCCAAGTAGTCGAGTACCACTCAAGTAGCGAAAGAAGTGCTTAACTGCCTGCCAATGGTTGACACCTGGGAAATGCATAAACTTGCTCATTTGTGAGATAACAACCTGAATATCTGGCCGAGTAATTCATAAGTAAATCAAGCATCCAACACCCTGTTAGTTGGGCCGCCAATTGGCAGTTGTAAAATCAAGAATCTTTTTATATCCTTATGCACATACGAAAAGTTTTTACACATATACCATGTAATCTTTTATATAAAGCAATGAAAAGAGATGCTCAGGGACGATTCGTGGAATCACCAGACTGTTTGTCTGGGTGATTGTCTGAACGTTGCTGTAGCATTGTTGTCTAATTTCTGAGTACTCGAAGTATACTGAGCGTATTCGTGTTGCTGTCTGTCGATCTCTGTGCAGTTGTGAGTTTTATTTACATTCCCGTAGATCATCGAACTGTGGTCTGAGAAGGTCGTTCTGTGAGGCTCTGTAGTGATTGTTCTGTTAATTACGTATATCGTGGTATCACTCTTCTTGGAGTATGCTGTCATGTGTTGATGAGGTCTGTGAAGTTATGGTAGTGTTTCTAAACACTATGTAGGATTGTATTGACCTTAATACTGAGAGCAGTACTTGTACGATGAGATTCGGTTACTGAGTTATTCTATGTCTTCGTTTTTTATCTGATTGTGAAAACCTATCCGGTGAATGTTGAACTACTCTTATTGTCCCTAATGTTACAGTAGTGCGTACTCAGAAGGGTGTTTTGAAGTAACTCGGTACCAAGATACTGATAAGTCTGGTACAGTGTGTTCGGTAAACTCTGATAGAATTAATTTGATGAAGCGTAAGGATTGAGAATGAGATACCAATTCTTGATAAATCTTGAATATTGGTATAGTGTGTTGAGAAGTAATTTTGGGAAACAAGTATAGGGCCTCTGTCTTTACAGACCCCTTCCACTCCCAAGAACCCACTTTTGGTTAAACGCGTTCTAACAGTTAGAATACAGCGTTTAACACCACCAACACTTTAACATTGGTGCCATCTATGGGAAGGTGGCAACAGATTAGATTGTTGAAAACCAGCTGTGGAAACGTGACTGTAGATTGTAAATCAACATTACTAGTACGCGATTAGTACCAAAAGATGATACATGTCGGTTACTCGATCCGGTGAAACGTATCCAAAGAACAGACAGCCTTGGGTACCAAACCTGCTAAGGACGCCTCCAGGAGGTAGAAGTGCAAGAAGGACCAAACCAGTTGACAAGAAGGTGAAGAACGTTACTAGTGATTCCGGCCATATTCTGGTGGAACGTACCACATCTCTGGTAGATCCCAGTACGATTTTGGCCCAGTCTGCCGAGGAGATAGTAACTCCAGGATCTACCAGGATGCAGCCAAAAGTTAGTTTAACAACATTGGGTAAAGATTCAAATTTGTTTACGGAGAGAAACACTTTAGCCAAAGAAATCAGTAAGGGAGAAAAAGCACCCTGTATTGGTGAAAAATCAACACGTTCTAGTGATATTTCGGTAACAGTTGCTGAAAGATCACAGTTTTCCGGCGATGGTTTACCATTCCTTGGTGAATCTTCAGCCCAGTCACCGCTATTGGGAGTAAGCTTTCCTACATTTGACATCAAAAAGGAAGGTAGCTTGTTCGAAACCGAAATTCAAAACATACTGAACAAGATTATCGAACCGAAAAGTGCACAGGATGACGATACAAACTCCAACAGTTCAGATATTCAGCCTCCGGATACAGAAGATAGTCACAATACAACCATCAGCACGATGAACGGGCAACAACAACAACAACAACAGCAACAGCAACAACAGCAACAACAACAACCATGTCCACTCAGGCCAACTCCGACCGGAGTAACGTACACTAAATTCGGTGGATTTCCAGGAGATGACCCAGATGCTCATGTATGCACATTTGAGATAAGTTACGCAGTGCTCAACCATCCACCTGATCCAGCGTATAAGGCTATTGTTTTCCAGTCGACATTAGCTAACGAAGCAGCTAGATGGCTTATAGAATATGATATTAACCACTTTGGCACCTATGAAGCAGTAAGGGATGCATTTTTGCAAAGATTCAGGCTAAAGAAGAATCAAGCTGAAATTTTTGACTACCTGCAAAACAATAGACAAAAGATAAATCAAACACTGCAGGAATATGCCACTCTATTCAGAACTCACTTAAGGCAACTACCACCAGCACATGCCAACCTACCGAATGACGTTATAACTCAATGGTTTATCAATGGATTGACTCCGCAACTTAAACAGATTATGATCATACACTGTGTAGGAGCTATGACGCTAGATGCAGTGATTGCAATGGCTTTGCAGCTGGAAAACAAGGTTGGAGGATTTACAGAAGACTTGGAATGGTTAAAGGCAAATAAAAATTTTGCAGAAGACCCGACCAGACAAATGTTCTGCACCACATGCAAGAATTCAGGACACACTAGTGCCACTTACGCACTTAATCAGTTGTTTTGCGCTATCTGCAACATGACCGGACATACCACCGAAAATTGTGCATACAACGCCAAAGTACAAGGAACCGCAACTGTCAATGCTATTATACAGGAACCAAGACAACCAGCGAATCATTATGTACCTCCCCAAATGAGAAACAACCAGCAACAAGGCTATCGAAATTACAGAGGACAGAGAAATAATAACTACAATACAAATCGCTGGCAGGCCGGACCAGCACAGGAAAATCCCAATTTACCAGCACCGCGCTGCCATTTTTGTGGTGAATTTGGTCATATCAAAAGATTTTGTAAGGATGCAGCTGAGTACGATCAGAGGAAGAAAGAACGACAAAACCCAATGACTAACATGGTACAAATCACACCCGTAGAAACGTAAGCTGCAGTAATTCAGACCCGATCCGGTAAGCAACTGCAACCAGCAGCAGAAGTATTTGAACCAGGCATACGTGAGCAACAAAGAATGTATGATAAAGCTAGTCAATGGACCACCGTCGAACCTCCAATGTTTCCAGATCCTATTCCGGTGACCCAGGCTCCGCTAACCCAGAAAGGAAAAAAAAAACAAGATTCTAATTCAGTAGCAGGCACATCATCTTCAGCAGATACATCCTCTTCAGTTGGAGCATCATCTTCAGAATCCGTGGAAAGCACAATTCAATCACATAAGGCCTGGGAAATTTTATCTAAAGCATCCATTACTCTTCCTCTTGGCCAATTACCTGCGCTAGTACCAGGAGTTCGACAACAATTCCAACAACAATTCATTCCTGTGCCTTTGTGCATTCCAACAATAGCGACAGTGCAACCGGAGCCTGATTCTACGGTAGATCATTCGGTTCCATTAATTATGGTATGGTATAAAAATCATAAAATCACACAGGTACTAATTGATGGAGGATCTGGTGTCAACATTGCTACTGCTGCATTGTGTAAGAAGTTAGGATGGTCCGAAATCGAGCCAGTTCAATTCTTTGTCAGAATGGCTGACCAGTCTAGAGTCCACCCAGTAGGACTTGTCCGAAATGTACCAATAACTTTGCAGGGCACCACATTTAAGATGACCTTTGTCGTCCTATAATTACCGGAATCCACCCTTGATTATAATCTCCTTTTCGGCCGTCCTTGGCTGAAGCAAGCTAAGGTGATACAAGATTGGTCTGCACAGGAACTCACTTTCAAAGGTGATAATCGTAAATACGTTGTAAAATTAGATGCTATACAGCCTTGCGAGTTGCATGCTAGACCATATTGTGCATAACCAGCTCATATGTTAGATGGGCTGTCAGATGATGAAGAAGAAGAGTTTTTAAAGAACAATATTGATTTGATCTCCTTATGAACTGTTGATCTACAATCTGTTGTAAATAATTGGAATCCCGCCATTTGTACGGTGATGCCTGTAACAAAAGAAGATAAGAAGGAAGATACTGCTGCTATAGATGACGCTGAATTGCAACAGCTTTTTAAGCCAGCTGACGATACAGAGAAGCCCCGATAATTTTATGTTCCAGAGGATCAGTTAATCACTTATAATTTAGGAGATGAAGACCATCCGCGTCCTGTCAAGATAAGGGAAAACTTACCGGAATTATTTCAAGCGGATTTAATTCAACTACTCTGAGAGTTTGCTGACGTATTTGCATTAAAGGATATGAAAGGACTGGACCCGCGCATCTACCAACACAGGGTCATGCTGAAGCCGGAAGCAAAACCCATCAAACAACCAAGCTACCGGATGAATCCAAACTATGCATCACAGGTAAAGGCAGAGCTTGATAGACTACTCAAAGATGGATTCATTGTACCAGTAGAGCACGCTGAAAGGATCTCACCAATTGTTATTGTGCCTAAAAAGAATAAGCAGCTGCGAATATGTGTAGACTACCGGAAACTGAATGTAGCTACAGTGCTTGATCCCTTCCCGTTACCTTTTCTTGACACCATGCTTGATAGAGTAGCAGGACATGAAATGTATTCATTCGTAGATGGATACAGTGGGTATAATCAAGTTAGAATGGCTGAATAGGATATACCAAAGACCGCCTTCATTACCAACTGGGGTGTGTTCGCGTGTACTGTTATGTGGTTTGGATTACGAAATGCCCCTAGTACTTTTCAGCGATGCATGCAAGAAATATTCTCCCCTTACCTTACCTCGTTTATGCAAGTTTATCTTGATGATTTTTCGTTATTTGGTAAGATGGTAGCACACTTGTCCCATTTACAGTGTTGCTTTGAGAAGTGCAGAGAATACCGACTCTGTTTAAACCCAAACAAATCTGTGTTTGCGGTTTCATGTGGAAAGCTACTTGGCCACATTCTATCTGCACAAGGTATATAGGTGGACCCAGATAAAATTACAGCTGTGTTAGAAGCACCTGTACCCACTACACCTAAGGAAGTAATGCGCTTCATGGGCCAAGTAAGATGGCATGGACGACACTTAAGGTGGCTTGCTCATTTGGCAATACCATTGAACAGATTAATCACCAAGACTCCTCGACAATTTGAGAGGACTCAAGAATGTCAGATAGCATTTGATCGTTTAAAATGCTTACTAACACAGGTTCCAATCTTACAGCCTCCTGACTAGGATCGCCCATTTCATGTATTTGTTGATGCTTCAGATATAGCAATCGGCAGCGTTCTAATGCAACAGACATATAAGTGGTTCAGACCAGTGTACTATGCAAGTCGAAGATTGGCCCCTACTGAAAAGAATTACTCTGTAATAGAAAGAGAATGTCTAGGTTTAGTATACTCTGTCAAGAAATTCAAGCATTATTTGCTGGGCCGTAAATTTACTTTTCATGTAGATCATGCTGCACTTGTTTATCTGGTTTGGCAACAGCATCTAGGAGGTCGATTAGCGTGATGGGTTCTGCTTTTACAAGAATTTGACTACGAAGTTATTCATCGACCAGGCAGTTCACATGCCTTAGCAGATTTTCTTTCTCGCTTAGATTCTGGTGAAGCTCCGGTCGGTGTAGATGACACAACACCGGCAATTTATGTTTCCAAACCAACCAATGATGAAATTGCACACCCACCTACGCCATCTACATATTATGATCAATTATTGACATTCCTTACTGATGGATATCTTCCTTCTCAGGCTTCTCCTGCAATGCATAGGAAAATTGCAGTGTACAGTCGCAAATTTCGGTTGATTGCTGGGAAATTATACTATATGGATCACACTGGAGTTTTACTTCGTTGTATTCCACCACGTGAAGTTAACTCAGTCATTACTTTGGCTCACTCAATTCCATCCGACGGACATTTTGCTGCAGACTTAACACACCGGAAGATTCTACAGAGTGGACTTTGGTGGCCCACTATGTACAAGGATGTATTACAGTTTGTCAAGCAATGTGATAGTTGTTAGAGATCTAGATAGCCCCTGCAACGACATCTTTTCCCTCTACAACCTGTCTTACCATTAGAGCCTTTCCAGAAGTGGGGTCTAGACTTTATCGGACCTATTACACCTCCGGCAATCCTCAGTAATAATCGTTATATTTTGACATGTACTGATTATGCAATCAAATGGGCAGAAGCATGGGCTTTAAAATCTGCAACAGCGGTTGCGGTAGCAAAATGTCTACTGAAAGATGTCTTTCCACGTTTTGGTTTACCTCTAGAGCTTGTTACAGATCAGGGCACTCATTTTGTTAACAATCTAATGAAAGTACTCACACATTCTTTTCAGATCACGCATAAATTCAGCTCACCATATTATCCTCGCGCAAATGGTTTGGCTGAGAGTACAAACAAGACCCTGCTGAATATACTTCGAAAACTCATTTTGGAAGCACCAGAAAGATGGGACCAACTGTTACCTGCAGTACTGTGGGCATACCGAACTACTTATAAGGTAGCAACAGGTTTAACACCCTTCAAACTAGCTTTTGGATTGGAAGCCATAGCACCTATGGAAATTACTGTGCCAAGTTTACGAGTAGCCATCAATCAAAAACTGCTACCGGAAGAATCTCTGTCATTTCGGTTGGATACACTCAGAGAATTAGATGAGCATCGATGGCACAGTTTGATGACTATTCAGGAAGTACAACTAAGTGTTGATATATTTAGGTAGTGATGTGTGTGAACACTCTAGGACCGCCGGGGCACTTTTTTCCCTCTTTAGGAGGTTTTTTTCCCCCGGCTTGTATATACGCCTATTGCCCTAATGGGCTACTTATCTTTGTACATTCTCTAGTAATACATTCAGTCTTGTGTGTTGTGCTCCTAGCTTCTTCTTCTTCCTTGTGCTGTTCGCGTGCTTCCGCAGACGTCTAACTCCAACAATTGGTATCAGAGCAGGTCGTTGCTTCTTCTAGGGCGCCGTCGACACTCCTCCGTTTGCAGTCTCAGATTCGCATGAAATTTGGTGAGCATACTCAGGGTGTTTCCTAGATCAAAACTGCTTCGCTTTGTGGTGCCGAAATCGCGATCTGAGCTCGTTTCGGCCTCCGAACGCACTATCGCAGCGCTTGTGCAGGCTATTTCGTCCTTTTGTGCCAAAGGTATATACCAGTTTCTGTTCGCCAGTTTAAGCGTCTCGAAGTCTGCTACAGGTCTAGCAGAACTCGTCTGGGCAGTTCCGTTCAACTTTTTGAGATACAGTCAATTTTCTGCATCAAGGTATTTTAGTCACCGGCCATGGCTGAAAGCAGTGATGTATTCCGTATGTTGGCTGTTGAGGATAAGTTGGATGGTACCAACTACCCATTATGGGCTTATATGATGCGACATGTACTGGTTGCAAAAGGATTGTGGAACATTGTGCAGGGTGTTGAAAGACGTCCTGTTACACCTGTAACGACAGGTACTGCAAATACAGGTGTTGGAGCTGATGAAGATGGTGTCGAAGATGATATTCCGCAGATTCCTGTTCGTGCTGCTGTTTCTGTTGCACCTACTGCAGAGCAGATTCGTTGGGATGGCAGAGATGCCCAGGCACATGCATTGATAGCTTTGTCTGTCAAACGTGCCATTATCCCTCACATTCGCTCTTGCAGAACAGCAAAGGATGCTTGGGATACACTTACCACTTTGTACCAGGCTAGGAATGAGGCTCGTGTTGCTTACCTCCGAAAACAGTTGGAGAGTGAGCACATGAATGAAGGTGATTCTATGGACAGTTTTCTTACAAAGATCAAAGACCTGAAGGAACAATTGATTTCTGCTGATGAGGTTATACCAGATAGCTCACTTGTGCAGACCGTTCTGAATGGCCTTCCTGATTCATATCAGAGTTTTGCCTCTACTCTTCGATTGATGATGAAAGGCAATCCGAATGCCTTGTCATTTGAGGAATTAGTCTCTGTTCTGTTGCAGGAAGATCAGTCCAGGCAGAACAGGTCCATTATGCGTGTTGCAGATCAAGCTTTCCTGGCTAGTCAGAAGGGCAAAGGAAAATGGAGCTCTTCTACTAGTAAGCAGAAATCTGCAAATGCTGCACAATCGAAGAACCAGGATAAAGATGAGAAGAAATCAGAAAAGCAAAAATTGTTCTGCAAGTACTGTAAAGGAAATGATCATATTATAAAGAACTGTCCAAAACTGGCTGCTAAAGAGGCAAAGAAGAAAGAGGCTGGAATGGTTGTTGCAGAGGCCTCTACACCAAAAACAGAGTCTGCAAATCTTGTGTAGGAAGAAGAATGGGCGTTTACTACTGTCTGCAGTTTTGACCCATCTTCTCATGATCAGTGCATGTCTGCAGTAGACTCAGATGTTTGGTACTTTGACAGTGGGGCGACCAAACATATTACCTCGCAGCGCAGTTTCTTCTCTTCACTCGAGCCTGCCCCTACAAGGAATACTGTCACATGCGCCAATAACTCCTCTTATCCTGTTATGGGAGTTGGTAAGATCATTTTGACTACTGCTGATGGTAGTTCTTTCACTTTGTCAGATGCTTTATTTGTGCCAGGGATCAAAAAGAACCTGTTATCAGTTTCTGCATTAGCCAAGATTGGCTTGGTTGTGAAATTCGTTGATGACAGGTGTACAGTCCATGATCTCTCAAATGGCGATGTGATTATTGCTTCTGGCATTTTATGTCGTGGGCTGTATAAGCTCATAGACTATGAAAGATCTGTGAATGATTCGGCATGTGCAGTTCATGATTCTCAGGCTATGTCAGATGCAAAGCTTTGGCATGCACGCTTTGGTCATCTGAATTTTGCTAGTTTGTTACGCCTGCAGAAATCTGAAATGGTGTCTTCTTTGCCCAAACTTGAGGCACCTGGAAAACATGTTTGTGAAGGCTGTATTTTGGGCAAAATGCAGCGTTCTTCCTTTCCAAAAGATGGTTCAGTTCGGGCTATGCAGAAATTGCAGCTTGTACATAGTGATGTCTGTGGTCCTATGCAGACACCCTCTTTTGGAAATTACCTTTACTTCGTGACTTTCATTGATGATTTTTCCAGGCATGCATGGGTATACCCACTCAAAGCAAAGTCCGAAGTGTTCATGTGCTTCAAACAGTTTTTGGTTTTGGCTGAAAATCTGTCAGCATGTAAAATGGGCACCCTCCGTTCTGATCGAGGGGGGGAATATATGTCTTCAGATTTTAATGCATTTCTGGCTGAACGTGGGATAAAACACCAGTGTACAGTGCCGTATACACCTCAACAGAATGGAGTTGCTGAACGAAAGAACAGGTCACTCATGGAGATGGCGAGGTGCATGGTCAAAAGTCAGGCTTTACCACATAGTTTCTGGCTTGAGGCTGTCATGTGTGCAGCATATGTACTGAACAGGTGTCCCACCAAAGCGTTGCAGTCTATCACTCCATATGAGGCTTGGCATGACCGCAAGCCATCTGTTGCTCATCTGCGTGTTTTTGGTTGTTTGGCATATGCATTAGTGCCTGAACAACATCGCAGAAAATTGGATGATAAGGCAGTAAAATGTATTTTTGTTGGGTACAGTTCTGAAAGTAAAGGCTATCGTCTGTATCATCCACAGACTAAACGCATTCTGGTTAGCCGTGATGTTGTCTTTGTGGAAGATGCTATTCAGCCATTGCTTTCATGTACTAAGGAGACATCTGTTAGCTCCAAAGACATGTATGATACTTTGATGCCTCTTTTTACAGGTGGACAGGCTAGTGCTGGTCCTAATGAGGCAACTTCTCAGCCTTTGCAGGTTTCATATGATGATGCAGATCATTCCATTTCTGATGCAGATTTACATGATGCACTTGTTGATGAGAGAGCTGATATTGAACAGGCAAAAACTATGCCAAAATGGCTGGTGCAGACTTTGCGTGACAGCAAATTAGATGCACCTTTGTCATATCGTACTCGTTCAGGCTCTCATAGTACCTCCTTTGCATCAGATTGCTATGCTATGGCTGCATCTAGTCTCTGTGATGAGAATGAGCCTGTTTCTTTTGATGAAGCACAAAATTCAGAAAATTGGATGGCTGCTATGCAATCTGAATATGATGCTATAATGAAGAATGGTACATGGTCTTTATGTGACTTGCCTCCTGGCAAGAAGGCCATTGGCACTAAGTGGGTATACAAGCTGAAGCGTAAACCTGATGGTACAGTTGACAGGTATAAGGCTAGGCTTGTTGCAAAGGGTTATGCGCAGGAAAGAGGCATTGATTTTGATGAGACCTTTGCACCTACATGCCGTATGACTACTGTTCGGAGCATTTGTGCACTTGCAGCCCATCATGGTTGGAATGTACATCAGTTGGACATTAAAACAGCATTTCTGAATGGTGACTTGCATGAAGAAGTGTATGTTTTTCAGCCCCGTGGCTTTGTGCAAAAAGGGCATGAAAACCAGGTGTGCAGGTTAAAGAAGGCGTTATATGGTTTAAAGCAAGCACCACGTGCTTGGTATGAGAAGATACATGCCTATCTGATTGCACATGGTTTTGAGAACAGTCCAACTGAAAGCACCTTATATGTTAAGCGTGCTAATGATGTGCTTCTGATCATTGTTGTCTATGTAGACGACATGCTGCTCACTGGTCCTCTTGAGAAGCATATTGCTGATTTCAAGGCTGATTTGCATGCCTCATTTGAGATGTCTGATTTGGGGCATTTGCATCACTATTTGGGCATTCAATTTATGCAAGTTGATGGTGGAATGGCTTTGTGTCAAACGAAATATATTGACACATTATTGCAGCGTTTTGGCCTTGAAGACTGTAAGCCTATTGCCACTCCTATGGAGACAGGTTTACGATTGAGTCTTCATGATGCTGGAGATGCATTTGATGCTGTTCTCTATCAGCAGGCTGTTGGATGCTTGATTTACTTATGCATTACTCGGCCAGATATTCAGTTTGCTGTCTCACAGATGAGCAGGTTTATGCATTGCCCAGGAGTCACGCATTGGAAAGCGGTTAAGCGCATCTTTCGCTACTTGAGTGGTACTCGGCTACTTGGGTTGTTTTATCCCAAGGGGGGATCACCACCGCCAGATTTGCATGCTTTTTCTGACTCAGATTGGGCTGGTTGCTATGACACTCGTGTGTCCACCAGTGGTTTTTGCTTCATGCTTGGTAGCTCATGTATATCTTGGTTGAGCAAGAAGCAGCCTACTGTGGCCACTTCCAGTTGTGAGGCTGAGTATAGGGCAGCTTTCACAGCGACTGTTGAGTGTGTGTGGCTCAGACGCCTTATGGCTGATTTGGGTGTTGGCCAGTCTTCTGCCACCACCATCTTCACTGACAGTCAGAGCGCATTGGCAGTTGCGAGGAACCCTGTGTTCCATGCTCGCACTAAGCACATTGAGGTGCATTATCACTATGTCAGGGAGAGGTTCTCTGCTGGGGAGATCAGCTTGGCATATGTGCCCACGCAGGAGAACATTGCAGACCTTTTCACGAAGGCTCTGCCTAGGGAGAAGTTTGAAGCTTTCCGCAAAGCTTTGGGCTTACTTCCTTTTGTGGAGTGATTTCCACATAGCTCGGCACTTCCTTATACATGAGTGCCAGCTCCTTGTTCACCGCATCACTCCCAGGGGGGATTTGTTGATATATTTAGGTAGTGATGTGTGTGAACACTCTAGGACCGCCGGGGCACTTTTTTCCCTCTTTAGGAGGTTTTTTTCCCCCGGCTTGTATATACGCCTATTGCCCTAATGGGCTACTTATCTTTGTACATTCTCTAGTAATACATTCAGTCTTGTGTGTTGTGCTCCTAGCTTCTTCTTCTTCCTTGTGCTGTTCGCGTGCTTCCGCAGACGTCTAACTCCAACACTAAGACAAGCTCGAACACATGATCGCTACCTAAAAACCCCAGTTTTTACGGTAGGACAACTTGTACTATTTTACAATGCAAAGTCACATCGCTCTGCTGGCAAATTCAAGTTACGATGGTTTGGCCCCTACACTGCAACATTTCGGTTGACTACTTTGACCAGAAATCCCCTTCCGAAAGTCGTCAACGGTTCAAAGCTATGGTCGTATCAACAATCATCTAACCCGCACTGAAACGATTCGCAGTTGGTCGCATCTTTTGGCGCTCTCTTTTCTTTCCTTTTCTTTTATTTTATTTCCTTTAGTTTTGTGCACTTAAAATAATAAGTATGTAAATATCCGCGTTTTGATATCTACTTATGTCCACCGCCGCCCTGCCCTTCCGAGCTGTTCATGCATGCACACCGAAGTTAAGAAGTTATCATCTCAATGCCGCATGATGATTAGTAATTTTGATTACTCTCCATAACAGCGCATCTACTTAACCCTCTCCATTTCGCCAAAAATTGCTATTGTGTTTACGTTGTCGTCGAGATTTTTTCTCCTCTCTCACTTGTGAAGGCCTACAAAAAACATATTTGATGAACGTAGCCGGAATTCCCCGAGAAGTCGAGGATGCATCAAGGATGTCAAAGGAAGCTCACATACAAAGTTTCAAAGAAATCAAGAAAGTCCATGGTAGCGGTCAAAGCTGGTCAAAGCTGGTCAAAGTTGGGAAATTAGGGTAAAAATTTCATTATCACCAAATTAGATGAAAATTCATATACTTGTAAAGATTGTCAAAGGCAGTCTATAGCCCAAATTTCAGCAGAGAATGGATTTTGTAGCACATTGATATGCTATGTTCATTTTGTAAAAATGTAATTTTTCTAGTTTGACCCTACAAATTCTTGTATAGAAATTTATGTTAGCCATATGGTTTGGCATGTATAAAGATCATAAGTGGCTACATATTTGTACAAATTTTCAAGGCTATCAGAGCTTCCTAAAGACCTTAATGCCACCTTGCAAGCTTCCAAATGTAGTCAAACTTGTACAAGGGAGATTCAGATGGGAGTTTTTTCTGCATATTCCTGAAGGAGATCTTTGGAAACATAGTCCTACAAAGTTTCATCTTCATCAAAGCCTATTTGGAGGGTTAAAGAGTACAAATTCCAGTTTTCAGGATCACCGTAGTTTTCTAGTTTAAGCAAATTGAAGGGTTGAAGGGCCACCACATGGCGAAAGCTGATTGAGCCATGTTGTACGATCAAGATGAGCTCATATTCAAGGGTGGAGATGGACTTATGCTTAAAGCAAGGAGGATCCACGAGTTTTTCCATAAAAGAAGACCTTTTTTACAATCAAAGATCAATAATGCAGTGTTTCTCCAAAAATAGTGGCTTATCTTATCCGAATTGATGCCAGCACTGATCCGACGGTCCAGATCATCCCCAGATCCAATGGTGGAGAATGAGGGCGCCTAAATTTCACTCCTTTACACTAGATTTGATAAAAAGAACAATTCCAAGCCATTGATTTGATTAATCAAATGGTTGTAATCAAAAGTAGTGATCCTAGAGTTGAGAGTTGATTTCTCTAGATCCAAGGGCCCAAGTTCATTCAAAAAACTATATAAACCCCCCTCCAAACTCCTAGAGCATCATTGTTAGGCATCCATAGGGCTCATGCTAGCTTACGGTTTCCTTGAGACGATCACCCTCGGTTGAGCGAGTGAGGATCCAAGGTGAGCTAGTATGAGTATAGAACCTAGTTTCAAATTTAAGTTAGAACTCCAATCTAGGATAGGCTCTTGAAACCAGCATCTCTACCTTGACTCACCCTCGGTGGAGCATGTGAGTGAGTTAGAGCTGATTTTAATGAGTCTTAGACTTCTTTAGTTAGACGTTACGAGCCTAGACAAACATAGGGTCACTGGAGTGGAACTCACCTTCTTACGTGTGACATTCGGTTGAACTGTCATGGTTTGAGGGTCGGAACCACCTTTGATCAGTAGACTGCTTAGCATGACGTACCACGACGATATTTTACATGTAACTTAATTCAAATTCTTTTAATTCATGTCACTTGTCACTTGTCTCTTGTCACCTCTCTCAGTCTCTTAAGTATTTTTACATGTCTTCTATTTCTTCTATGTGTGAGAAGGCTCCGCAGTATTGCGTTGAACCAGTGAGGATGTTTCTTTGAGCTTGTGAGTAAAATCCATCATCATAATTCACTTGCATGCATATAATCCATACAAATCCATACATATTTATTAGTTTCTGAAAGTGTATAAGAAGCTCCAATATTGGACCATTCTTCCTTTTGAAACTGATTTATGTGTAAGGATTCCATCTATTCTCGTCATGCATACATATCATCCAAAGAAGGCTATACATATGGATTAGAATTAGGAAGTGTTTAAGAAGCTCCTCCAATGGACCATTCTTCCTTCCAAATTTGATTTGCGTGTATGGTTCCCTTTCATTCTTATCATTCATGTCATCAATCTAACTTGCACACCTACATTCCCATTCCCATAATTATTTCAACATCTCTTCTCCATACTTAACATTAATTTCACCTTCACATCTTTAAACCTTCCAACATTCATTAGCTTCATACACCCTGTGTGTGCCACAACCGGACCCGATCCACCTGGATTGCAATCACCTCCACATTTGAACCCGACGTGAAACGCTTCGTGGTATTTGCTTCTAATCTTGTTGGGAGGTTGTGATCCATATCCTTTGTTTCATATTTTTCATCTTCATCATATCATCATCATTATTCTTGAGTGTTGCACTGGATTTCTCACAGTATCGTGCACATCTTCGTCGTGAAGTAAACACATTTGTGAGAGATCTAGAGCATTGTGCATCACTTGCTTATTCACATAAGATGGACGAAGGATTCAAATCCCTTATTGTTGAGAAACAAGGCCAAAGAATAGTCTCTTCTATGTTGAGAGAGAAGGGAAAATTCAATGGCATCAACATCACAAGCTACTTAGATTTGTTTGAAGAGCAAGCTATGATTTTTGGTCTTCCTGAAGATCTTTTGATATCATTCTTTGAACGAATTGTTGATAGCTCTATCATAAACCGTGTCACTAAATATGATAGTCTTCCTTGGAGTGATTTTAGAAAGGAGATGCTCAAAGAATTCTATCTTGAAGATTATAGCCAACATAATCGAGATGGATTCTTACGATGGGTCAATTCTCCAAAGCCTAGTAGCTCTATTACTCACTTACAAAATGAGTATATTAGACGCTATGAGCAACTTCCTGATGAGGATAAGATAACTTTGGAACCTGATCTTGTGATCAATTTTCTTAAGCTTCTTCATCCTGAAACTCGTAGGGAAGTTGAACGGCGATTAGAAGAACCAGATAAGCGTTATGGTCTTACTGACAATTGGCAAAAAGTGCGTAAAGTAGTAGAGGCTGTAGCCCATAGACATCAAAGACAATCCATGCTTTATGAGCAAACTAGTCTTCCTCAAGCTAGCCTTCCACAAACTAAAGATCAAGTTAGAGAACAATCCCATGCTATGCTTTTTGACTCTACTCCTATTCCTCAAATGATGGATCCTACTCAAGGTTTTAAAGTAGAGCCAAATAAAAGTGTAGTTGAACAATCTCAAGTGGAAATTCTCACTAAGCAAATGGAAAGTCTTATTGCTACACAATCCAATTTGGCCAAGACTATAGATGCTTTACAATCTAAATACACCAAAACTTTCCAAAATCAAATGAGCCCAATGTCTTTTCAAGAGACTAATCAACATGTTATAGCTACCAATCAAAATCCACAAGTAGCTCCTACTCGAGCATATCAAGTTCCGCCAATGCATAATCCCTCAATGCAAAATCCTCATCCTCATGTGCAAAATCCTCAAATGTATCAAAACATGTATCCTCAAGCTTCTCAAATAGCTTTTCAAAATCCTCAAAATCAGACTTTTCAAAATCATCAACCGTATAATATGGAAGCTCCTCTTGCACTTCAAGTACCACATGTTGCTCCCCAAGCTCCTCAAATACATCAATTGCCTTATCAAAATCCTAATTATCCTGTTCAAGCAATACCATATCAACAAAATCCTCAATTTCAAAATTTCCCACCACAAGTTAATCAAAATCCTCAAAATCAAAATGGTTTTGTGTGTGGCCCTCGTAGGTGTCCTTGGTGTGATTCATTAGAGCACTTTTTGAGAGATTGCGAACTATTGAAGGATGCTAAGGAGCAACGACTAGTAACAGACATATACAAGAAAATATGTGACTATCGATCTAGGCTACCTTTGCAAGGAAATTATGGTAAGGGAGGCATGAAAAAACACTATGAAAATATAACCATAACGGATGTAGGAACTAGAGGACTGAAACTAGAAGCTCTTGATGAACAAGTGGAATCAAGTAAACCCACAAAGGAAGGTGATTTTTCCATAGAGGCTTTAGTAAGAGCACGAGATGAGATTAGGAGAATAACAGCTTGGGAATCACCAATAGAAGATCAATCTCTTATTTCTCACATATCCAATGTAGAAGAAAAACGAAGAAGAGATGAAGCTGAGCCTAGTGAAAGAAGAGTGACACGAAAACAAACCTCAAAGGGAATAGAAACAATCATAGAGCAGGGAGAAACATCACAATCCAAAGATAAAAAACAAGAATCAGAACCCAATGAACAAAAACAAGAGGAGAAACAAAAAGGGAAGAAGACAAAGCAAAGAAAAATAGAACCAAAGCCTTTAGATAAACCAGAACAATCAAAACAATCTGAAGACCAAACACGAGAACATGAAAAAAAACAAGATCCTGAGCAAAAACAAAAAAAACCAAAGAGAAAACCTAAAGCTATCTTGATTTCAGAAATTGAGAGAAAAATAGATCCTATGGAAATTTTAGATGACATTTTGCTTAAGAGTCAAGTGACTATGTCTTTAGAACAAGTTTTCTCTATTGCAAAGCCTGTTTTTAAAGATAACTTTATCGGCCTAATTAAAAGGAAGAGGTTTCCACTTAATCTAGATACTGAGATGCAAGATTCTCTAGATCAAGATCAAGCTATGAATGAAGCCTTAAACTTTGATGAATCTGATGAAGAGGACTTTGATGATGATGAAGTAAATGTTAATAAAAATTTCTTAGGACCTATTCAACCTGACCATGAAAATCATGAAAACAATCCTGAAAGTCACTTTAAAAGAACATTTTGGTCTAGAGGTACATCAGAGATGCATGTTAAAATAGGAAATGATAAGAACACTATCACTGTAAATGCATTAGTAGATTCCGGCTCTGAAATCAATGTGATTTCAAGAGAAGTCTATGATAAGTTTCGATGGCCCATAGATAAAGATTGTGGATGGCGTATGAGAACTGCAGATAATGGTGTAGGTACCCTGTATGGAGCTTGTGCTAGTGTGCCCATATCCATAGGAGGAATCACACAAGAGTTTCACTTTTTTATTCAAGATAACTGCTCCTATGAAGTTCTCTTAGGTCAACCCTTTATTTGTGAGAGTCGTATGGAAACTAAAGCCATGGATGATGGGTCTACCTATGCTAGATTCAAGTCTAAGGATGGAATGCAATCACTTCAAGTCATGACGGTAGGAGTGAATCATCCTAGGAATTGATTGTCAATTAGAAAGAAACCTATTGTTACTCAGGGTCATGAGCATGCTTGTAGTGATTGTGCACCTCGATTCATGTTTGGAGCTACATATGATCAAAATTTCGGATAGAATCCATTGTTGCACGAGAGAACATTGGATATTGGTTTGACATCTCGCATCCAACCAACATGTACAAAAGTTTGTCACTTTGTTTTCCACATTCTAGATTAGATTTTCTTCATAAGAGTCAATTGTCCAAGTCTTTTATCCAAAAAATCCAAAAAAATTATAAAAACAACAAAATCATGGAACATGATGAGAACATTGAGCATGTGATTGAAACATCTCATTGTTTCTCTACTCTTGAGGAGTTAGAGTTATGTCTTCAACAAAATTCTAATTCCCATATTATTCTTCTTTCTTCCCTTGATGAGTATGCTCTAATCCAAGAGTATGCTCTCAATGTTGACAAGTGCCCAAAATTTAACCAAACACATGATGCCTTAGTTGAAACAAAGTACAAAACTGTAGACAAAAAAATCAAACCCATAGCTCAACCATTACCTCAAGGAAGTAATGAAAAAATTATTGATGTGAAAAATGATCCAATTCTTCGGGATAAGAAAAACATAGGACATAAATTCACGGATGAGACAATCAAACAGGTGAAAATTGGTAGAGATGATGACTTTCTTTTGCCAGCAGAGAGAGATAAATTTGAGAGAGTTATACGGAGCCATGGAAAAGCCTTTACTATGTATCCTCATGAGATTGGTTGTGTAGATCCTAAGCTAGTTGCACCCATGATAATCTTTACTATTCCACATATTCCATGGAATCTTCGTCCTATACCTGTTCCAAAGGCTCACTTACCTGAGCTAATGAAACTACTTAAGGAGAAGATAAACATGAGAATTTTAGAGCCATCTTTTGCACCTTACTCAAATAGATGGTTCACTATGCCTAAAAAGAATGGGAAACTACGTTTTATTCAAGATCTCCAACCTGTCAATAAAGTCACCATAAGGAATGTAGGAACAGGACCCATTGTAGATGAGTTTGCTGAATCATTTTCAAGACATTCTATCTATTCAATGGGTGATTTATATTCTGGATATGACCAATTCCAATTAGCAATTGATAGTCGTGGCATTACCACAATGAAAACTCCTTTAGGCTTAGTGCGAATGTGTACTTTACCTCAAGGAGCAACTAATTCTGTGGCTCATATGATGAGTGCTATGAATATGGTCTTACATGATTTTATCCCTCATATAACTATGCCATTCATTGATGATATTCCAATTAAAGGGAGTGAGGAACGTGTAAAGGACATTACTTTAGATTCATCTGGATGTCGTAAATTTGTTCTTGACCATATCTCTGATTGTGAAAGAATATTTCAACGATTTGAAGAGGTAGGTCTCACATTTTCCATAGAGAAATCTTTTTTTGGTGTCAACGAGGTTCTTATCGTTGGACATTTATGTGGCCATTATGGTCGAAAGCCATACCCACAAAAAGTTGATGCCATTAGCAAGATTTCTGAAACATGTAACAACGTGAGTGAGGTACGTAGATTTCTTGGTGCTTGCATCTTTTATGTTATTTGGATCCCACACTTTTCTCATGTTGGTGATTGTCTCTATGACTTGTTGAGGAAGAAACGAAATTTGGACTGACAAACACACTCAGGTATGGTAACAGCTTTGAAAACAGACAAAGAATATTTCATTAGTGCAAATGTCAAAGTTGAGACTGATTGTTTGCCTCTCATTGGAATGATAGCCAATTGTTCATCTCCTGATATAGCCATGCTTAGATGGATCTCATATATTAAGTTCATAAATCCTGAGTTAGTTCATATTTCAGGTAAGTCAAACTCAGTTGCTGATATGTTATCAAGAGCTAGATTTGATGATCTTGAAAATGATCTAATAAAGAATGTGAACTTAATTGACTATGTTCCACATATATGCAAGTATGAGCAATTTCATGAATCTGAGTATGAAAATGAATGGAGAGACATAGGAAAGTATCTGAGTACACTACACTACTATAACTTTTTCCTATGTAATGGTTATCTTTGGAGACATGCTAAGGGTAAGGTTAAGAATCCACAACGAGTCCTAGGAAAACGAGGTCTTCAATTGCAAGTAATGAAGGAAATGCATGAGACATTATGGGCAGGTCATAAAGGATTTTTTGGAACATATGAAAAAATTAGAAGTACCTATTATTGGCCTAGGATGTATGTTGACATTAGTAGCTATGTTTCTACATGTTCTACTTGTCAACTTCATTCATCAGTCAAACATAGAGATCCGTTGCATCCTACTTATCCACCTTGTATTCACTACAAGCGGGTAGTAGATCTTGTAACTATGCCTAAAGGTATTGACAAAATGCGTTACATTGTACTTGCAAGAGAAGACTTAACTAATCATGTAGAGGGACGTGCACTATGAATTAAGACCACTTACAATGTTTGCAAATTCTTGCTTGAAGATGTCATAAGTCGCTTTGGGTACATAGAGAAAGTAGTTGCCGATCGTGGAGAGTTAAATGCGAGAGAAGCTAAAGAGTTCTTTGAGCGTCACGGTATTCGTTTGTCTCTCACTACTGCATATAATCCAGAGGCCAATGGTAAAATAGAGAGAGGGCATCCACCTATTGTGAAAGCCATATCTAAAGCATGTAACGGTGACATCAAACAATGGCCTAAATTCTTACCTTTTGCACTTTGGGCAGATAGAATGACGTGCACACGCACTACTGGATATATGCCTGCTGAACTCATGTACTGTCAAAAACCATTGTTTCCAATTCAGTCTCATATTTCTGCATGGTCAAATTTGCCTTGGTCTGAAAACATTTCTACTGATGATTTTTTGAGTTTGCGTATTAAACAGTTAGAACAAGGTAAATTAAGACTTGATGATGCTGTTGAAAAATTAAGAGAATCTAGAATGAAGAACAAGCATTATTTTGATAAAACTCATCGATTGCGTCCTAAGCCAATTGAAGTAGGAGATTGGGTGCTCATTTATGATAGTACATTTGACTCTCAATATGATGCACGCACAAAGCTCACTCAACGGTGGTTTGGACCATACATTGTATCAAAAGTCAACAACAATGGTACGTATGCTCTTTGTGAATTAAATGGTGTTGCACTAAAAACTTTGATTGCAGGTAAAAGGATAAAGCTATTCACGAAACGCGATAATGAAGAGTACTTTTTGGATGAGGACATTGAAGAAGATGACAACAATGAGGCCGATTCATAAACAGGAGTATCCATGTTATTAAAAAAATAAATTAAAAAAAAAAGGGAATTAAAAAAAAATGTATAAAAATATCATTAATTTTTCAAGTTCATGTTGCTTTGTTTTTTTTCAAGCTCATTCTATTTTTTTTCCATGTTTGTTTCATGCATGTTTTTTTTCAGTCTTTGCATTGCATTGCATATCCACATCACTTGAGTCAAAAAAGGCAAATGATGATTTCTCCACTTGTGTAAAATTGTATCTTAAGTAGTAACTTATCTACTAAGAATTTGATTATAATCTAAGATTGTGGAAAGATAGGGCATGTAGATTTGGAGGTTTATTTTGGTGACATGGCTTTCATATATAAACATGCATATGTATCCTGTATCGAAAGCATAATTGTTGAAATCCTAGCTCCTGCTATTGCATGTTTCTACATCTTTAGTCCACCTCACAGCACTTGTATCGGAGTTTAAACGACTGTTCTCCGTCATCAAAAATGGTTGTACCTTGTATCGGGGTTTAATTTTTCCCCGTCATCAAAAAAAAAAGTTGCTACATGTTACCAAGAAGTTTACACTTTCTTCCACCCCAAAAAAGTGATCGTAACCATAAAGTTGTCGAATCATCATCATCATCAAAAAAAAAAAAAAAAAAAAGAGCAAGCCAAAGGAGGATAAAGAGGCATAGTAGAATAAATCACGGGCTATATAGGCAGATTTATGCATTAGTGGAGTTTAGTTAGATTTCCTTGCATGTTATTAGAGAAAGAGCATATTCATATTTATGTAGGAAAGGAGTTGATCTAAAATAAGCTAAAGATGAAAGATGTCTCTTGAAAATCCTAAATCTTTGTTTATAATCATATTTAAGGTAGATTGCTTTAGGAAAAAGGTACAAATTTTTCTTCAAGATGAGAGGAACTGATGCTTAAAATGACTCAATACATCCACTTCCACTTCATATTGATGCTTGTTTCTTTTCTTTCTTGTTGCCAATGTTGATTGTTCATTTGCTTATATGTTGCCTATTTGTTCATGCATATTCATGTTGCCTATTTCAATTCTTTCTTTCATGCAAATTTTGCTTCATGTCACATTACCTACTTATTCATGCATATAATCAATTTTCCTTCCATGTTTCTTATGTTGCCTATAAAAGAATTTGATGCCTTGAACATTTTGTTTTTCACAGATGCTAGAGTGGCGCTTCCGGACGAATCGCAGGTTTAGTGGGGGCGAATGTCGTCGAGATTTTTTCTCCTCTCTCACTTGTGAAGGCCTGCAAAAAACATATTTGATGAAGGTAGAAGGAATTCCCCGAGAAGTCGAGGATGCATCAAGGATGTCAAAGGAAGCTCACATACAAAGTTTCAAAGAAATCAAGAAAGTCCATGGTAGCGGTCAAAGCTGGTCAAAGTTGGGAAATTAGGGCAAAAATTTCATTGTCACCAAATTAGATGAAAATTCATATACTTGTAAAGATTGTCAAAGGCAGTCTATAGCCCAAATTTCAGCAGAAAATGGATTTTGTAGCACATTGATATGCTATGTTCATTTTGTAAAAATGTAATTTTTCTAGTTTGACCCTACAAATTCTTGTATAGAAATTTATGTTAGCCATATGGTTTGGCATGTATAAAGATCATATGTGGCTACATATTTGTACAAATTTTCAAGGCTATCAGAGCTTCCTAAAGACCTTAATGCCACCTTGCAAGCTTCCAAATGTAGTCAAACTTGTACAAGGGAGATTCAGATGGGAGTTTTTTCTGCATATTCCTGAAGGAGATCTTTGGAAACATAGTCCTACAAAGTTTCATCTTCATCAAAGCCTATTTGGAGGGTTAAAGAGTACAAATTCCAGTTTTCAGGATCACCGTAGTTTTCTAGTTTAAGCAAATTGAAGGGTTGAAGGGCCACCACATGGCGAAAGCTGATTGAGCCATGTTGTACGATCAAGATGAGCTCATATTCAAGGGTGGAGATGGACTTATGCTTAAAGCAAGGAGGATCCACGAGTTTTTCCATAAAAGAAGACCTTTTTTACAATCAAAGATCAATAATGCAGTGTTTCTCCAAAAATAGTGGCTTATCTTATCCGAATTGATGCCAGCACTGATCCGACGGTCCAGATCATCCCCAGATCCAATGGTGGAGAATGAGGGCGCCTAAATTTCACTCCTTTACACTAGATTTGATAGAAAGAACAATTCCAAGCCATTGATTTGATTAATCAAATGGTTGTAATCAAAAGTAGTGATCCTAGAGTTGAGAGTTGATTTCTCTAGATCCAAGGGCCCAAATTCATTCAAAAAACTATATAAACCCCCCTCCAAACTCCTAGAGCATCATTGTTAGGCATCCATAGGGCTCATGCTAGCTTACGGTTTCCTTGAGACGATCACCCTCGGTTGAGCGAGTGAGGATCCAAGGTGAGCTAGTATGAGTATAGAACCTAGTTTCAAATTTAAGTTAGAACTCCAATCTAGGATAGGCTCTTGAAACCAGCATCTCTATCTTGACTCACCCTCGGTGGAGCGTGTGAGTGAGTTAGAGCTGATTTTAATGAGTCTTAGACTTCTTTAGTTAGACGTTATGAGCCTAGACAAAGATAGGGTCACTGGAGTGGAACTCACCTTCTTACGTGTGACATTCGGTTGAACTGTCATGGTTTGAGGGTCGGAACCACCTTTGATCAGTAGACTGCTTAGCATGACGTACCACGACGATATTTTACATGTAACTTAATTCAAATTCTTTTAATTCATGTCACTTGTCACTTGTCTCTTGTCACCTCTCTCAGTCTCTTAAGTATTTTTACATGTCTTCTATTTCTTCTATGTGTGAGAAGGCTCCGCAGTATTGCGTTGAACCAGTGAGGATGTTTCTTTGAGCTTGTGAGTAAAATCCATCATCATAATTCACTTGCATGCATATAATCCATACAAATCCATACATATTTATTAGTTTCTGAAAGTGTATAAGAAGCTCCAATATTGGACCATTCTTCCTTTCGAAACTGATTTATGTGTAAGGATTCCATCTATTCTCGTCATGCATACATATCATCCAAAGAAGGCTATACATATGGATTAGAATTAGGAAGTGTTTAAGAAGCTCCTCCAATGGACCATTCTTCCTTCCAAATTTGATTCGTGTGTATGGTTCTCTTTCATTCTTATCATTCATGTCATCAATCTAACTTGCACACCTACATTCCCATTCCCATAATTATTTCAACATCTCTTCTCCATACTTAACATTAATTTCACCTTCACATCTTTAAACCTTCCAACATTCATTAGCTTCATACACCCTGTGTGTGCCACGATCGGACCCGATCCACCCGGATTGCGATCACCTCCACAACGTGCTTTTGTGTATACCCTGTGTGTTTGCGTTTTGTGCTTACTGTCATTGTTTGCGCCATGGAAGCTTTGGCTAACTATGCCGCTTTCCGTGATGGACTCCCTGCCGACGTAGGAGAGTTCCTGCGCAACCGTGGGCTATACAATTTCGCTGAACTGCCATGGCATTCAGTGGAATCCCACCCCTTCTTTGCCCAGATTATCGCCGCTATCGCTAAAACACCTGCCAACGAGCAAAGTTGGGCTATCACATCCTTACCCTCCCGAACAGTAATCACCTTCCAAGCCTTCGCTGAGTCATTTTGACTACCTTCGCAAGGTCGAGAGAATGGCCCGAGTTTGACAGTCGCTAGAATGATAGAATTGTTTCCTAGGTATTCCTCAAACGAATACGCGATTTATGTCGACCGGAACCAGAGAGATCCGCCCTTCAGTTCTTAGTAGCAATCCTTAACCTCCAGAAGCAAACTTACGGCATATCTCGTCCCTTCTACTCAGCCATAGACTTAGCTGCCCGAGAACCAGTAAATTTTGCGTCCTACTTCTTCCAGAGCATTCACAAGGAATGCATGGCAATCATTAAACAGGTGAACAAAGGAGGAATGCCAAGGTCCAGATTGCCGCACATTATCTCCTTCCTGTTTCCGGCAATTCTTGCAGCACAACCTCCACCCAGAGGCCCGGTCCTAAGACATGAAGAATCTACACAGATCTTGGAGGACGATGAAGACGATGAAGAGGAGCTCAATCAACTCTTCCGCCAAAAGAGAATCAGGATTAGTTCATCTGAAAGTGAAGCACAAGGTTCAGCCGAGGAAGATAAAGAAGATGGTAAAGAAGAAAAAAAGCAAGACGAAGAAACCTTCCATGACACCGCCACATCAATGCAACACGAATCTTCCGCACAATCATCATCAGAAGGGCAACAAGAACAAGAGGATCATACTGAAGCCGACACAAGCTCTACAGAAGAAGCATCCCAGCAACATTCTAAGTAGGAACAGCAAGAAGATGAGGAACAAATTGCTAAAGAAATTTTCGAAGAGCTGCTTAAGGCAGTTGAGTCCACAACCGTAGAAACTGCACAACAAACCATACATAAGGTAACACAGTCTAACTCTACCCTTCCCACTCCACCACCGGAACCTCCGCTCAACCCCATCCTTCCTATTCCACCCAATGTACCCGATGAACCCGCAGCTTCTTCATCTTCATCGCCCAACTACTCTCCACCGAACTCCCAGCAACTTCTCACCGAATCCTCTTCCCAACCTCGTCCCCCTCCTCCTCCTCCACTCCCATCCATCCCCGTATTCTCTGAATTAGCTTCAATGGGGCAACTGCTCATTAATTTATCACAGCAATTGCCAATCCAAATCAGAGAAGTCACTGATAACATCCGAAACAAGTTACAACATAAAGTAGATGTACTAGAGGCTGACATTAGCCCCCTACAGGAAGAATTGCTCATTGCCAAAGCCAAAAACCAATCCCTACAAGAGCAGTTGAAGGAATTACAGGCCAGACTTACCGAACAGGAAATGGTTACCAGTCAAAGAGATGCGGTGATGGCTGAGCTCACAAAAAAGGAAGAATTATTAGATAATGCAACTGCCGAAATCAGTCAATTGAAGCTAGAGCTACAGGATAAGGAGGATGCCAGAGTCGCATTAGGAAATCTGCTCGAGGAAACCACAGTTCAATTACACAAAGAAGTGCAACAAAACCGAGAACAACAGAGGCAAGCTAAGATAACAAAAGAAGAACTTCACAGAACAAACGAGAATTTATCAAATGGCAACAACATGCTCAAACACTATTTAACCAAGGAAGCTCAAACACAGAAGTTAATATCAGATCTCCGACACGAAAGAGAGTCATACACCAGGACCATAAATTTTCAGATTCAAGAAATTGAAAGAAGGGAGAACCAGCTAGAAAATTAGAAGGAAAGAGTAAGCAAGATGGAGCAACAAGTAGAAGAAATGAAAGTTTCCAGAGATGCGGCCCTATCAAATGATTTCTATCTACAAGAGGCTTTTCTGCAGACTCAGGCAGAGATTTTGCTCACCGAAGCGATTGCATTAAGTTCTGTACGAGTAGATGCGCAACTAGTAGAGCCGGAAACTCTAAAACAAATGTTAGAAACTCTAAAGAAAAAGATAGCCCGCACCTTTACATTAGGGGAAAAAATGAACCCTGAATGGGCCTTTTAGATTAAGAGATGATTAGTGATGGACCAATGAGAAGAGGGTGGTGGCCACAGTCTAGTCCCTTAATCACCTAGACTAGGCATAGGCTTCCCTTGTTTCTTTGTGGTCAAAGGTGGTATGAAAGACTAAAAACCACGAGTTATACTCCAAAAGTGGTTTGATAGGCCTAGATTTTGAACCATAGCCATTGGATGAACTCAAGGATCTAATGGCTCATGTTAAGTGTCAGAAAAAAGTCGGCATATAATCTGGTCCCTTAGATGTGGCAAAGGTCTAATGATGTAGATTGAAAGTCCTGAAAATTTGCGCGTTTGTATCTCCATCGTTCGATGCACTTGAAAAGGAGTGGTCCGGATTCATTCGCCTTGATTTTTGGATTGGTTTTATTTGTATCCATTGGATCACTTCTTGATCCAATGGTTGTGAATTCTTGTTCTTGACAGCATCCCAAGATCAACTCGTAGCCATCGATTTTCCATTCATCGGACGTCGTACAAATCTCCCCGCCACGGAACTGCGCCTCTTGCTTTGTCGTTTTCTGCCAGTCCCAACCCTCTCTCACTTCATTGAATGCCTCAAAGTTTGTCTTTTTGTGACAGACAACTGCGCTCAATCCAAGCCGTCCGTGAAAGTTTCATCCAATGAACAAGAATGCCCACGAATTTTCATGAGTTGGGATAGCTTTTGTCTTCTTTTGACAGGCACACTGAAGACGATCGTAGCCGTTTATGCGTGATTATCCAATGGACAAGATTTCCCACGACTGTATTTGAAATGATCACATTTCTTAAAGGAAATATTTTATTGCAAAACCACTAGTGGTTTTTTTTTGTGGCCTTAATTCCTCTTTTGTTAACTTTAATCCCTAAAAATTAGGGATCCTTACAAGGCCCATGCAGGGTTCATTTTTTCCCCTAATGAGATTAGCCAGAAATATGTACTTAGAAGGCATTATCGAAGACCAATAATTCTGTAAAAACCTGCGGGTTCGAGTCCACTGTGCGTGCCAGAGTGTTAGTCGGGCCGCCGGATTGGCAATTGTAAAATCAAGAATCTTTTTATATCCTTGCGCACGTACGAAAAGTTGTTACACATATACCATGTAATCTTTTATATAAAGCAATGAAAAGAGATGCTCAGGGACGATTCGTGGAATCACCAGACTGTTCGTTTGGGTGATTGTCTAAACGTTGCTGTAGCATTGGTGTCTAATTTCTGAGTACTCGCAGTATACTGAGCGTATTCGTGTTGCTGTCTGTCGATCTCTGTGCAGTTGTGAGTTTTATTTACATTCCCGTAGCTCATCAAACTGTGGTCTAAGAAGGTCGTTCTGCAAGGCTCTGTAGTGATTGTCCTGTTAATTACGTATATCGTGGTATCACTCTTCTTGGAGTATGTTGTCATGTGTTGATGAGGTCTGTGAAGTTATGGTAGTGTTTCTAAACACTGTGTAGGATTGTATTGACCTTAATACTGAGACCAGTACTTGTACGATGAGATTCGGTTACGGTAAGGGTTACCTCCAGAATGTGTTAGTTCGTCAAGCGTTGTGTGCCTGAGTTATTGAGTTATTTTGTGTCTTCGTTTTTTATCTGATTATGAAAACCTATCCGGTGAATGTTGAACTGCTGGTATTGTCCCTAATGTTACAGTAGTGCGTACTCAGAAGGGTGTTCTGAAGTAACTCGGTACCAAGATACTGATAAGTCTGGTACAGTGTGTTCGGTAGACTCTGATAGAATTAATTTGATGAACGGTAAGGATTGAGAATGAGATACCAATTCTTGATAAATCTTGAATATTCGTATTGTGTGTTGAGAAGTAATTTTGGGAAACAAGTATAGGGCCTTTGTCTTTACAGACCCCTTCCACTCCCAAGAACCCACTTTCGGTTAAACGCGTTCTGAGAGTTAGAATACAACGTTTAACACCACCAACACTTTAATAACCCTATTGATAGAGGACAACAAATGCATCTCCAGCATCATGAAGACTCAATCGTAAACCTATCTCCATAGGAGTGACAATAGGCTTACAGTCTTGAAGGCCAAAATGCTGCAATAATGTGTCAATATATTCATTTGACACAAAGCCATTCCACCACCAACTTGCATAAATTGAATGCCTAAATAGTGATGCAAATGCCCCAAATCAGACATCTCAAATGAGGCATGCAAATCAGCCTTAAAATCAGCAAAATGCTTCTCAATAGGACAAGTGAGCAGCATGCCATAAACATAGACAACAATGATCAGAAGCACATAATTAGCATGCTTAACATATAAGGTGCTTTCAATTGGACTGTTCTGAAAACCATGTGCAATCAAATAGGCATGTATCTTCTCATACCAAGCATGTGGTGCTTGCTTTAAACAGTATAATGCCTTCTTTATCCTGCACACCTGGTTTTCACACCTTTTCTGCACAAAGCCATGGGGCTGAAAAACATACACTTCTTCATGCAATTCACCATTCAGAAATGCAGTTTTAATGTCCAGCTGATGTACATTCCAACCATGATGGGCTGTAAGTGCACAGATGCTCCAAACAGTAGTCATATGACATGTAGGTGCAAAGGTCTCATCAAAATCAATGCATCTTTCTAGTGCATAAACCTTTGCAACAAGCCTAGCCTTATACCTATCAATTGTTCCATCAGGCTTATGCTTCAGCTTGTAAACCCACTTAGTGCCACTCTCCTTCTTGCGAGGAAGCAAGTCACATAAAGACCAAGTACCATTCTTCATTATAGCATCATATTCAAATTGCATAGCAACCATCTAGTTTTTTGAATTTTGTGCGTCATCAAACAAAATAGGCTCATTCTCATCACAAAGACTAGATGCAGCCATAACATAGAAATCTGATGCAAAAGAGGCACTATGAGAGCCTGAACGAGTACGATATGACAAAGATGCATCTAATTTGCTATCACACAAAGTTTGCACCAGCCATTTTGGCATGGTTTTTGCCTGCTCAATATCGGCTCTCTCATCAACAAGTGCATCATGTAAATCTGCATAAAAAATGGAATGATTTGCATCATCACATAAAACTTGCAAAAGATGAGAAGTTGCCTCATTAGGATGAGCACTAGATTGTCCACCTATAAAAAGAGGCAGCAAAGTATCATACATGTCTTTGGAGCTAACAGATGTCTCCTTAGTACATGAAAGCAATGGTTGAATAACATCTTCCACAAAAACAACATCATGGCTAACCAGAATGCATTTAGTCTGTAGATGATACAGACGATAGCCTTTACTTTCACAAATGTGCCCATCAAAAATACATTTTACTGCTTTATCATCCAATTTTATGTGATGTTGTTCATGCACTAATGCATATGCCAAACAACCAAAAACACACAGATGAGCAACAGATAGCTTGCGATCATGCCAAGCCTCATATGGAGTGCTAGACTGCAGTGCTTTAGTGGGACACATGTTAAGTACATATGTTGCATGCATGACAGCCTCAAGCCAGAAACTATGTGGTGAAGCCTGACTCTTGACCATACCCCCCACCATCTCCATGAGTGACATGTTCTTTCGTTCAGATACTCCATTCTGTTGAGGTGTATATGGCACTCTACATTGGTGTTTTATCCCACCTTCAGCCAAAAATGCATTAAAATCAGAAGACATATATTCCCCCCCTCGATCAGAACGGAAGGTGCCCATTTTACATGCTGATAGATTTTCAGCCAAAACCAAAAATTGTTTGAAACACATGAACACTTCGGACTTTGCCTTCAATGGATATACCCATGCATGCGTGGAAAAAGCATTGATGAAATTCATGAAGAAAAGATAATTTCCAAAAGAAGGTGTTTGCATAGGACCACAGACATCACTCTGTACAAGATGCAATTTTTTAGTAGCCTAAATTGAACCATCTTTTGGAAAGGAGGAACATTGCATTTTGCCCAAAATACATCCTTCACAAACATGTTTTCTAGGTGCCTCAAGTTTGTGCAAAGAGGACACCATTTCAGATTTCTGCAAGCATAGCAAACTAGCAAAATTCAGATGATCAAAGCGTGCATGCCAAAGCTTTGCATCTGACAAAGCTTGAGAATCATGTACTGCACATGCAAAATCATTTACAGATTTTTCGTAGTCTATGAGCTTATAAAGTCCACGACATAAAATGCTAGAAGCAATAATCACATTGCATTTGACAGGTCATGAACTGTACATCTGTCATCAACAAACTTCACAACGAAGCGAATCTTGGCTAATGCAGAAACTGATAACAAATTTTTCTTGATCCCTGGCACAAACAAAGCATCTGACAAAGTGAAAGAACAGGTGAAGAGGATTTGTTGGTGCATATAATATTCTTCCCTCTAGAGGCAGGCTCGAGTGAAGAGAAGAAACTGTGTTGTGAGGTAATATGTCTGGTTGCCCCACTGTCAAAGTACCAAACATCTGAGTCTACTATAGACATGCATTGCTCATGAGAAGATGGGTCAAAACTACAAACAGTAGTAAATTCTGATTCTTTTTCCTGCATAAGATTAGCAGACTCTGTTTTTGGTGTAGAGACTTCAGAGACTTCTGCAACAACCATTCCATTCTCTTTCTGCTTTTTTTATTTCTTTTCATCTTTGTCTTCCCTCTTCGATTGTGCAGAATTAGTAGATTTTTGCTTACTAATTGAAGAGCTCCATTTTCCTTTGCCCTTTTGACTAGCCAGGAAAGCTTGATCTAACACGCATAATGGACCTTTTCTGCCTAGACTAATCTTCCTACAACAGAAGAGAGACTAACTCCTCAAATGACAAGGCATTTGGATTGCCTTTCATCATCAACCGAAGAGTAGAAGCAAAACTCTAATATGAATCAGGAAGACCATTCAGAACAGTGTGCACAAGTGAGCTATCTAGTATAACCTCATCAACGGAAATCAATTGTTCCTTCAAGTCCTTGATCTTTGCTAGAAAATTGTCCATAGAATCACCCTCATTCATGTGCTCACTCTCCAATTGTTTTTGGAGGTAAGCAACACGAGCCTCATTCCTAGCTTGGTACAATGTGGTAAGTGTATCCCAAGCATCCTTAGCTATTCTGCAAGAGCGAATGTGAGGAATAATGGCACATATGATAGACAAAGCTATCAATGCATGTTCTTGGGCATCTCTCCCATCCAACAAATTTTCTCTGTAGTAGGTGCAGCAGAAACCGTAGCACAAACAGGAATATGCAGAATATCATCATCTTTGACACCTTCTGCATCAGCTTCAGTACCTGCAGTTGTAATTGTTGCAGGTGTGATAGGATGTTTTTCAACACCTTGTACAATGTTCCACAATCCGTTTGCAACCAATACATGTCGCATCATATAAGCCCACAATGGGTAGTTGGTGCCATCCAACTTATCCTCAATAGCCAACATATGAAATACATCACTGCTTTCAGCCATGACCAATGACTAAAATACCTTGATGCAGAAAATTGATTGTATCTCAAAAAGTTGAATGGAACTGCCCAGATTCGTTCTGCTAAACCTATAGTAGACTTCGAGACGCTTATACTGGCGAACCAAAATAGGTATATACCTTTGGCACAAAAAGATGAAATAGCCTACACAAGCGCTACGATAGTGCGTTCAGAGGTCGAAACGAGCTCAGATCGCGACTTTGGCACCATAGAGTATGCTCACCAAATTTTGTGAGAATCTGAGATTGCAACTGGAGAGGTGTAGACAACACCCTAGATGAAGCGGCAACCTGCTCTGATACCAATTGTTGGATTTAGATGTCTATGGAAGCACACGAACAGCACAAGGAAGAAGAAGAAGCTTGGAGCACAAAACACACTACTAAATGTATTACTAGAGAATGTACAAAGATAAGTAGCCGATTAGGGCAATAGGTGTATATACAAGCCGGGGAAAAAAACCTCCTAAAGAGGGAGAAAAGTACCCTAGCGGTCCTAGAGTGTTCACACACATCACTACCTAAATATATCAATAGTATTAGACTCAAGAAAAGACATGCATGAGATTGTTGAACCACACCCTAAGAGGGAGGATTAGGAAGTAATCATGTGGGAATTGAACTCATGACCTATCAGCTAGGAGTATGATGGGCTAACCACTTGCCCTGAAAGCCATGGTTGAAGATCATTTCCTAATCATCCCTCTTAAGGTGTGGTTCAACCATCTCCTACCCATCATTTCTTGAGTCGAACACTCTCTACCCCTTCTAGAGATCATTATGCTCAATCATCAATCCCTCATCTCCCCTTGACTTGATGTCCTCACCCTTGCACATTCTCTTAAATCTTCTTGTTCTCAAGCTTGGTCTCTTGAACCCTTTCTCTCAACCTTGGGGTCTTGAACATTCTTGTTCACAACCTTGGTGTCTTGAGCCCTTGTTCTCAACCTCAGTATCTTGAACTTTGTTCTCACCCATGCTAGGTATCTTGGACCCTCAATCTAGTGCTTCCATTGGAAATTTTTTCTAAGAGCTTTTCAACAGTATCTTAGATATCTAAATCCAATCTACGGATTAGGAAGTACATGCTAATATTTAATGTATTTATTTTTGAAAGCAACACATGCTACTTTTTTTCATACGCTTTCAACTTAAAATTGCCCAAGTGCCTTTTCTAGAGGACATCTAGTGCCCATGAGCCTTGGGGACTTTATTCACCATGTCAAAGCCTACTTCCTAGCATCTAATACTAATTGTGGGAATTGAACTCATGACCTACCAGCTAGGAGTATGATGGGCTAACCACTTGCCCCAAACTTCATGGTTGAGAATTAGTTCCTAATCATCCCTCATAGGGTGTGGTTCAACCATCTCCTACCCATCATTCCTTGAGTCTAGCACACAAAAGGGCACAGAATCTAGTTTAGAGTTTTACTCCACTGAAAAATTCAAAAAAATCACAATGATGTAAAAGTCAAATCTACAATCACTTGGATAACATGTCAGAATTTTATTGTACTTTGAGTTCTAGAGGTCAGATTGAAGTGATTCAAACTTCTCTGTAGCTTGACAACTTAATAACATAACATAGGTCCAAATCCAGAAGTATAGATCACCAAAAACATGAAATACAAAGAAATAGTGTTGCAAGTGAAGATGAAAATGAGAACAGATGGTTGTTCTACTTGTATCTTGAGCTACACACCTTTGATTGAGGCTTTCTAAGTGTCCTTGCATAGCAAATGAAAGTTCTTCAAGTTTCATGAAGACAAAAATATGAGATTCAAAGGCTATTAGCCCTGAAACAACAAAATACAGAGCAACATATTTTCACCATAAAAACCCTAATTGATTTTAGAGATCATTTTTCTTTGAAACTTCCTAAAAGATATTTTTTGGTGTGCGAGCTCTTAATTAGAGATTGAAGTCATTGAATATGCATTATCTATGTGGATGCTCCTCCATATGAGAGTAGTGTGGCTTATGTCAAGTTTCGGCATGTAAAATGGCATTGCGGTACTATTTTCAATTTTTGCCATTTCATCTTTGATTTGAGATCATGGTTTTGTTAGTGTGTGTACAATGGCATTGTGATCATATTGTTTTTATGCCACTTGGATATGGCTTTTTTTGCGTATTGCACCCAATTTTGTGAGAGATTGATTGGATTCTTGTGTTAGGCCACCGAGAATAGTTGTCATTTTTTGTAAATAATATGGTGCAAATATGTAATTGTGTTATGTAATGTGGTGAACAATCCTGACCAAAAAGGCTCATGCATGTGAATATCTTCTCCCCGTATTTGACAAGTTTCATGGGTGTGTCCTTGGATGATTTTTTGGTCTCTAGTGCCAAGGTGGATTATTTGTAGCATCTTCGATTATGCTTCCTCAAGTGTCATGAATTTAGATTATGTCTTAACCTTGCAAAATCCATCTTTGTCGTGTCTTATCGTAAATTAATGGGCCATACTATCTCTTGTCAAGGTATATAGTTGACCCCAATAAACTACAAGTTATACTCAATGTGCGACCTCCAAAATCCTCAAAAGAAGTCCTTTGTTTCTTGCAACAAATCAAATGGCATGGCTGCCATCTACATTGGCTCACCCTCTTAACTATTCCCCTCACCTGCCTGACTACCGTAGCTCCTCGCGAGTTCCAGTGGACCAATGAATGTCAAACTAGATTTCCCTACCTAAAGCAATTATTAATGCATGCCCCTATCCTTCGAGCACCTCAATGGGATTTACCCTTTCATGTTTTCTTCAATGCCTCTGATATTGCTATTGGTAGTGTCCTCATGCAATTACACAAAAAATGGTATCATCTAGTCTATTATGCTAGCAGGTAGCTCACACCCACAGATAGGAATTACTTGATCACACAAGTGTCTCGGTCTTATTTATTCTATCAAAAAGTTCCACCACTATCTTTTAGGCTTTAAATTTACTTTTCATGTGGACCACTTTGCATTGACCTATTTAGTTTGCTAGAAAAATTTGGGTGATCGATTAGCACGATGGGTTCCCTTCTTCAAGAATTTGACTATGATGTTTTCCATTGGCCTAGATCTTCTCATACAGTAGTTGACTTCCTCTCTTGACTTGATTTTGATGAAACTTTGATTGACATGGATGATTCCTCACCTTCCATCTATCGAACACATCCTAGTGCTTCCCTCATCACTTGGGATCTAACTGATTCTTATTATGATATGTTATTGACCTTTTTAACCAGTAGTTGTCCCCTAGACTGCGCGTCAAAAGTTGGCCCTCTTGCTTCCCATTGCTGCAAAAGTTAACCGTGTATAGCCATTGCTTTTGGATAATCATGGGCCAATTATACTATTATGATCCTTTGGGAGCATGGCTCCGATGCATGCCCATCCATGAGGTTCCTTCTTTTATTGGCATTGACCCATTCAAACCCAACTAGCAATCACTTTTTGGTTGATTTGACCTATAGGAAATTGTTGTAGAGAGGACTCTGTTGGCCAACAATGTAGTGGGATGCTCATCAATACATCTAGTCTTGTGATCCCTCTTAGAGGACCAGCCAACCATTCACACACACACATATGTATGTATGTATGTATATATATATATATATATATATATATATATATATATATATATATATATATATATATATATATATATATATATATATATATATATATATATATATATATATATATATATATATATACATACATATGTGTGTGTGTGTTGTTGTGTGTGTGTATCTCTCTCTCTCTCTCTCTCTCTCTCTCTCTCTCTCTCTCTATATATATATATATATATATATATATATATATATATATATATATATATATATATATATATATATATATATATATAACCTCGACACCATTTCCCCCTTCAACCTATTCTCCTTATGGAACCATTCTAGAAGTGGGGATTGGATTTCCTTGGATCCATCACCCCACTGGTTATCCTCACCAATAATCACTACATTCTCATCTTTATCGATTATGCTAGTCGCTACGAAAAAGTCTGGGCTATTAAATCAGCCACTACTTTCGTGGTTGCAAGAAGTTTGACTTGAGATGTTTTGCCATAGTTCGGTCTCCCCTTGAAGATTGTTTTTGATTGAGGAACACACTTTGATAATGATCTCATTAAAGTTCTTACTCAGTCATTTCATATCACACATAAATTTAGCATACCTTACTATCCTTCAACAAATGGACTAGTTGAGAGTACCAATAAAACACTGTTGAATATGCTAAAAGAAAATTACAGATTGTCCTGAATGATGGGACCAATCATTACCTATAGTTTTATGGGCTTATCGGAAACCTATAAAGTTGCCATTGTTTTTACTCCTTTGAAACTAGCTTATTGGTTGGAGACCATTGCGCTTATGGAGATTGTCATTCCCAGTTTGCTGCTGGCCATTGATTAAAAGCTTCTTTTGAAAGACTCATAGTATTCCCGCTTGGATGAATTCCACTCATTAGATGAGTAGCACTTTGAAAGTTTCCTCTTGATGCAATAACTATAGATTCGATAGGCTGGCACACACAAATGATTTCTCAAAACCCTTTCTTGTCAAGTAGGATAGTTAGTACTTTTTATCATTTGAAATTGGATTGGACTACTGGTAAATTTGAAGTCTAGTGGTTCAGTCTATACCCCACTTTGGCTCAGCTAGGTCCAGCAACATTTTGATTGCAGACACTTTCCAAAGATCCAATTAAAAATCTAGTCAACATGTCAAAGTTGCAGCCATTTTGATCCTCAGTCACATGTGCAGTCATTAATCTGCCACCCACGATTGCATGAAATTTCATGGTGATTATTGTGCCATCCCTTGTATTGTGTCCATCATTTCTGATTGTCATTGCCCCTATGATGCCATCCTCCCTACTATGCACTTATATATAGCCATGCGAGATCCAACCTCCTACTATTTTTTGCATGTTTACATCCATAGTGTGCTCTTGTGAACTTGCCACTATGTGTGTGTTGTGGTCATGAAAGTAGTCATGCTTATCGAACCCCTATCATCTGTATTCTCTAACGAGACCACTCACTTTTTGACCATCTGTCATCTTTCCCGCTTTTTCCTTCTACAATGGAATGTTGTTGCTATGCACCTTGCAGCCGAGAGCATTGCATGGTCCATCATTGTAGAACTTTCACTAAAAGGAACCGAACTCCACACCACCATGACCGAGGTTGGATAGCGGCTTTTCCTACCTAGTGATTGTGTCTCCCAAGTTGAGCCCCTTTCCTATGCTACAATGGAACAACTTTTCCTGCGACATAGTTCCAGTGAATTCGCCATCAGCTACCACCTGGAACAAGAGAGGTCTATCCTCCAGTTCTTGGTAGTGGCGATGAGCTTGCAGCATCACCCCTATGGTATCTCCTGAAACATTTATTCTTTGATTGTTGCCTCCACCCATCAACCAATAAATTAGGAAGTCATCTTGTTTAACCACCTTCATAGCAATGCCAACAAACAACTGGGCAGTTATAGCAAACTAACATCACCAAAACTCATCTTCCCTACCTAGTTTCTATTCTTTACCCGGGTGAATTTCCATCCAAGTGTCCTTTCTCCTCATCCCTTGCATTTTTACTCCCCCCAACTAGCCGACAGTTGAGAATGATGAAAGTGTCTGGATGATCTTTCTACATGCCAAACAAACCAGGCAAATATGCAATTCGAGCTCCTCTAAGGCTGAACAAACAACCAATAACATGATTGTGGGCCCATCGACTTCTAGCTTGCATGCTATGGCCACCCAACGCACCCCATCGAAGATCATTTTATCGTCGTCGTCATCGTCATCCAAAAAATCATTCCATTCTCCTTTGGCTCCACCCAACATCCTCTTGAATATCCGTTGTCATTTGCTCTTGTTCCCCCACTCAATCAAACAATGATGGATGTAGTACCTACACCACACCCTTCCCCTCATCCTCAACTAGTTATCATAGCCGTTGATCTTATTCCGACCCCCCCTTCATCATCGGTGCATTCTATCCCTTCCTCTGCCAACTACTCACCCTCGGGTACTCAAATTAGTCCCAGATTTTCACTCACACTCTCCCCCAATTGTCTGTGAAATGTGGCTGAACCAAATAATCTTCTAGACCTTCCTCCTTTATTGATACCCCATGAAGAATTCTTTTCTTTCAGAGTTAATCACCAATGTGGTCTCCAAGGTTTTGCATGACTTAGCACATATTTGGTGCACATGAAGACTCTAATTGGATACAAGATAGAACAATACCACACCTCTTGCACAACCATCCAATGGGATAACTTTAGGTTATAGAATTATCTATAGGAGCCCAAGGCAGAGGACTTGGCTATCCAAGAAGTCGATTCTTACTAGTTTGTGGAGAATTTGCACTAAGAAACAAGCAGACTGCTTATTTCAAAGAGTATTTTGAAGAAGTTATGAAGGAAAATGAGTTAGCTGAAAAGAAGGCCACCAATCTACAAGAAGCAAACACCCATCACCTCTAGTGTATCCATGAGTTGGAGTTCGAGCCTATGGTATAGAAGGTTGCTCTGCACAAGTCTGATTTCAAGATCAACTAGACTACCTAGGATAAGGAGCTATTGCACCAGACTACTGAGGCATTACAAGAAACAAATACTCGCCTCATGGCAGAAATTACCCAAATCACTAAGGCTGCAGCATGTTATCAAACTGATATGCAGAAGCTACATGAATAATTGGAGCAAGTTGAGGCCCAACAGACACAAGCCATGCAACAAGCACAAGTGGAGAGGAAATGTAGGCACCATATCTTAAAAATAGATTTTTACTTGCAAGAAGAATTTGATTCTTAGCTGGCCAAAGCTCAAACCTAGGCTATGATATCCAATGTGGCCTCCACTAGTAAAGAATCTTAAGCTACTATTTTGTTATCCCCACATGCAATGCAAAAATTGCTTAAAACTAGATCCACAAAATCCAGCAAACGTTTAAAGATGCTAAAGAGTCCTTTACAGTCGATGTACATACCCCCTCAGATGCCAAACAAGAAGACGGAGATTAGTTCTATTTTTGGGGTTCAGCTCCTCCAGTTGTGCCAGTGTTAAGCTGCTAGGGATAATTATCATTTTTTTGTAAATAATCAAGTGCAAATATTGTAATTGCACTATGTAATTTGGCAAATAGGCATGAACAAAAAGGCAGGATTGTGCAATGTAACCCTTTGGTGACTAATGAAAAGGATTGTCCTTTGCTATGCTACATAGAGGATAGGTACAGGAGATGTCAGATTATTAGCCAGTAGTGTTGCAGGCACCTGTGTTTGAGTAAACTCTGTGTATTGATTCATTGTATATTCTCTTTATTTTGATACATAATTGCACATTGAAGATAGTCATAGTCGAGTGTATAAGTACTTGTGTAATCCAAAGTCTGTGTAAAAATACGACAAGTCATAGAGTGT
Source organism: Ceratopteris richardii (assembly GCA_020310875.1). Lineage (NCBI taxonomy): Eukaryota > Viridiplantae > Streptophyta > Polypodiopsida > Polypodiales > Pteridaceae > Ceratopteris > Ceratopteris richardii. The sequence continues at coordinate 246,610 of CM035442.1, forward strand.
ACTTATTTAGCTAACCGATGATCAAATGTTGTGACATTTTGTATGGTATCTTAGAAAGTATTGAGAGTGAAGGATTAATTAAGGAATTTAGAGTCACGTAAATTTTTCCACCCAAGAACCCTTGTTGACCTACTCCTATCCCTAATCGGACTAGAGTGAAGGGAGATTAACATTTGTTTTGTGTTTGTATTCTTGTTTTTTCTTTGTAGGTATGTGATCTAAGTTTGAGCCTCAATTGCATATATTTTTGTCACTTGGATTTGCTATTCTATTAGCCTATGCTCAGCAATTTAGTAGTTTATGCGCCAGTGTGATTTTTGGCATATGTGGATGGTGATTCCCGCATGGTTTTTTGGTTCTATAGACCATTTTTCAAGGGATAACTTGCTAAAAAATTTTCATATCTTATGCTAGATAGATGGTCTAGTAGATCCTTTATGCTTGCATGATAGATTTGGATCATTGCTTATCTCCACTCACTTGGACTTGGTCATGGGTTATTCATGATAGGTTGGAGCATCTTGGTGAGATTCTTCTTGGAGTGGGAGATGCATGGTCAGTGTATTGATGTGCATTACCATCAACTTATTGGTGTTTATATTCACCATTACACATGATTGGATCAATGAAAGGTGGTCATAGGTTACTCATTCTTCTTTTGATAATGGTTATCTTGTTTTGATTGCTTAATTTATAGGGGATACTCTGTCAAATTTTTCCCAGCATTCTTTCACATCTACTTAGTCATTTTGGAGAATTGGCAAGCAAGTTTATGCTCATGGTTTTATGTGATGCTAGATGCATGGTTACATGAAATGTGGTTCACATGCTTTCCTTCTCCAACGAGACATTTGCGATGTGAGTCATGCATATGGATATGCATGAATGATCCTATTTGTAGCTCAAGTATGAGTACCACCTCATTTACTTGTCAATCCACAGAGACATGAGGAGGTTATGAAGATCGTGAGAAATTTTGGTGAGAAAATGTGAGTGACAAGCATATACATGCACGCACACTCACACGCACACAAGGTAAGAACAATGGAAGCTTCTATTAGTAAGCTCAAAGAAAGTTTACAACAATCAAGAATAAGTTCAACCCATGTGTCAGTGCATGGGTTGAAGAAAATATGTGCCTTGTACACGGCCTTGTAATGTGGCCCTATTCAAGCTTACTTGGGAATGCACTATAAGAAGTATGGCGCAAAAAATTGGGTCTTGAGCTAAATGCTCAAGGGCATGCTGATGAAGAGGTTTCCTAATATAACATTGTGATAGTGTTGCCAAAGTAGGTTATTCTTACCAATGTGAAAGGTCGATCGATGTTCATCTCTTCCTGTGGTACTCCCATCATGGTGATTGACCATGGGCATCTCTTCCAGTGTTGATGGATGTCCTTGTTGATGATTCACTGAGGAAATTCTTCGAGCACATGGTCCTACTCCATCTACTCTGTTTTTTTCTTTTTTTCTTTCTTCTTTTTTTTCTTTTTTTTTTTAACAATGTCACAAAACAAGAAGAAAGAGGTTAGTAACAATAAAAATAGTTGACATATGTCAATGTGCTCTTGTGCATGGAACTCTCAAATGTGTTTATGCACGGCCGTGTAATGTGGCCCTATATTAATGCATACTTTGTAAATGCATGACCTTAATGGTGCAAAAGACAAGGTTGTGCAAGGAGCACATGGTTTTTGCATGTCAAGGCTTCCGACATTACATGTGGATGTTGATGCAGTTTGTGTTGGATGTAGCCATTGGATCTCAAAGTGATGCAATCAGTGATGGTTGAATGACAATTGATCATTCCTCCGTATAGGCATCCATTTCATAACAATAATTGGCTGCGTACAGATCACTTGTGGCCTCTTCCACGTTGGATGATTTCTTAAATTTTTGTATCCCTTGTGGGTGGCTCTTTGGTTCTATGGGGACAACTGGTGCTTTTCACTTCTAAACCCATACCCTTGATGCTTGTCTGCTTGCTATTGCCGAAGAGGTGAGTTTATCTTCTTTTAATCTTTGTGTTTGGTTCTGACACTTGCCTCTCCTTGGCTTCGTTGTTGAGACTTTTCTTGTGTGGGAAAGCATAGAGTTTTGTGGATGTAAAAGTTCCTTGGGTACCCACATGTGTGATCATTCTTGTTGAGTGATAGCTAATTTCTTAGGCACGCAAATTTGTACCTTAGTGTGGCTGGCCTTCCTTGGTTGCTTTGGTATGCACATTCGGAGTGCTCATTGAGATAGATATCTTTGTTGTTCTGCTACTTGTTGTCTTGGCTTTCTCTGCTGCTTCTTTGATAATGACTTTGACTACACTAGTGTGATTGGTTGCTCTCCTTTTTGTACCCAGATTTGCTTCATGCTCGAAACTACTTTCTTCTTGAAATATGTTTGTCTAGTTGATACAACTCTTGTACTGTTTCTCTTGCCTCTATGGTTGAACTGCTATAGATGGCTAAGACTTCATAAAAGAAGGAAGTTTCAATGGGTCTCCGACTCTTCTATTGGAGGTAGCATCCTTCTGCATCATAGAGCTTTGGACACATACGACATATTTTTCTCTGAGATTTGTCTGAGAAGAACTAAGAGAATGGGTGATACCTAGATTTGTTATCATGCAATTCTCTAATTCTATTGTAATGCATTGGTCATGTACCCATACTTGGAGAAGTTAACTTCTCAGGTTTAAGTTGATTTCATGGTCATAGATCCAATCTTGACCCAAGATAAGTGGTTCCATGACGTCCTCATCTTGACATACTAGCATTTTGACCATCCTTGGGACATCTTGAAGGTAAATGGGAAGTTCCACCTCGCCTAAACAAGGGGTTTCCACACCTCCCAATCCTATGAGATAGGCTTCTATGGAATTGATTTTCAATTGTAAATCTTGGCAGTATAAGGATCTAACTACACTAGTTGTTGCACCTGAGTCAATCAAGGCTCTCATAGTCCTTAAACTTTTCCCTTGTCCTACCTCTATGGTCACAAAGGGATCTCGATCGATTATTTGAGAAGCAATTGCACCTGACTTTGGACACATGGCCATGTGATATCTTGGGGCATTGGGATTGAAATCTAGGCCTTGTCACCTTAATTTATTTCACCTAATGTGCTCTCTTGTTAGAGATCTCTAAATCTCCAAAGGCTTGATCTATACTGATTTAAGAGCACCTCTATATTAGTTATAGACCAAACTTTACACAAATGTTACATTAATCTATCAAGTTTCCCATTTTCACTTCTCTGAATGAAAATTTTCCTTCTTCAAGAAGTCTACTTCAAAGATTGACTTCAATACCTGTACATATCTTCATATTTCTTCAATCTAATGATATACATACCTCCATGCTACTTTGTGCAATCATATCAACCATTAGTCCTTCAAAAGAATCATTAAAACTTTAATTTGATCCTTAAGATCAAAAGTATGTCAAAAACTATTCTCCTAAAACAATAACTTTGACATAGTCAACTTCTAAGGTTGATTTCTCATAGCACACGTCCCATTTTGCTAAAGGCTTTTAGCCATAGCTTCCTTAACTTATAAATTAGATTTCGAATGCTCTCACTCATCAAAAGCTTTACACTATGCATTGAGATCCAAGGAAAACATTGACACAAAAAAATGCACGACTCTAAGAGGTCTATCTATAGTCTTTACATATACATGTTCCTATTGATCATACTCACATCATGAAACGAATTAGGCAATGAAACTTTGAACATAGCTTCATTAGCTTCTAGATTAGATGTGTACAAAAGATTTCCTGATCCACGTGATCAGGCTGAGAGAAATCAGAGAAAGACCCGATGCTAATTTCTTAAGATAACTCTCTACACATCTATCTCATAGACACTTGTCTTCCATGACTCACTCTCATACTTCTTTACATCATTGACCTACTATACATGTGATTCTAGACTTATCCCACATCTATTGCATTAATCCTTATCATTCTAATAAGCATCTACACTCATATTACAAGAATTCTCATTTGTAATGTACATATGTGTACAAGCTTCACTTCTGATATTTTTTCACTTTCTCAAATGGCTTCTTTGACTTCATTCTGATCATTGACTTGCTTCAGGCTCTTGATAATCATCAATTTGGGATTGCTTTGTTCCAATAGCTCCCCCTCAATCACTAATTGTGATTATACCATTCTTCTTTATTCCTGCCATCTCTTTGAACTTCTGTAGCTTAGGTCCATCTAAGATTTTTGTCAACATATCTGCAACTTGCTCTTTTGTTGGAGTATACAATACTTCAATCTCTTTATCAAGTACCTTTTCTCTCAAGAAATGATACTGAATCTCTATGTGTTTAATCCTGGCATGAAAAACAGGATTAGCTGCCAAATATAATGAATTCATGTTGTCTCCAAAAATAATTGGAGTACTTTGATGAGTTCCAAAACTCTTCAACAAGGTCTTTAACCATATCACTTATTTTGCAGCCTCTACCATTCCTTTATACTCAGCTTCTGTGGATGACAAAGCAATTGTATGTTGCTTCTTTGTACTCATGAGTAGACCTTCTATCATCTGAATCACCTGCCCAATTTGCATCACTAAACACTCTAATTCTTGTGTCAGAAGTAAAACCATAATACAAACCTTCACTCAAAGTTACCTTGTTATATTTGAGTACCCTCTGAGCTGCAATCCAATGAGTCTTCTTTGGACAATGCATAAATTGTGATAACATCCCTACTTCATATGATAGGTCTGGTCTTGTCAAGGTAGCATAGATTAGACTACCTACCAAACTCCATGTCATTAAATTCTTCACCTCCATATCTACTCAATTTATGATTTACCTCCCATGGTGTGGTTGAAGACTTGCACTCTTCCATGTTGAACTTGGCCAGAAGATTCTTCAAGTATCTCTCTTGTGTAACATATACTCCATGTTGAGTATACACAATCTGCATTCCTAAGAAATAAGATAAGTTTCCCAAATCACTTATCTTAAACTCCTTCTCTATTTGTTTCTTAAGCTCCTTGATTCCTTGAGCATCTATCCCTATGACAATAATATCAACATAAATACACATGTATATATATCCATTTTCACTTGCCTTCACAAGCAAGCTACTATCTACCTTTGAAGCTTGATATCCACATTCATTCAAGAACTTAATAAGCATGTAATTCCATGCTCTTGGGGCCTGCTTCAAACCATACAAAGCTCTTTTTAGCTTACATACATAATCTAATCCAATTGAATCCATGAAACCTTTTGGTTGCTCCATGTATACTTCATCTGCAATATATCCATTCAGAAATGCATTCTTCACATCTAATTGTGATAACTTCCTTCGTTTACAAGATGCAATAGCAATTAGAGTTCTAATTGTAGACATCTTAGCAACTGGACTAAAGGTTTCATCATAATCTACCCCATAAGTTTGGGCATAACCTTTAACCACAAGTCTAGCCTTGTATCTAGACACTTTTCCATCTGCAAATCTTTTTGTTTTATGCACCCATTTACATCCAATGAACTTCTGGTTTTTTGGTCTTGGCACCAATTCCCATGTCTCATTTTCAAGTAGAGCATCATACTCTTCTTGCATTGCCTTCTCTCGATTCTGATTTCCTTAAGCTTTCTCATATGTGGTTGGATCTTCTTCTATCTTCACAATATAAGCATAATCTTTTGTTGTTAAGAAAGATGTATCATAGCTATACCTGATAGGTTCTTTTCTTTCTCTCAAAGATCTTCTGACCTCTGCACTTCTTGAAGTCTTAGCCACATTTGATTCTGGATCAAATCTTGGCCCATCTTCAACATTGCCCTGCAATTTACTTTTACAATCATCATCATCAATATCTTCTTCATACACTTTTACTTTGGTCTTCCCTTTCCTTTGTATTTCTTCAACATAGGCATAATCATTTGTTAACCCTGTATACCATGTGCTTTGCTTATCAAATGTGAAATCTTTTGTAATAAGAAATTGCTTTGTAGATGGACTCCACAATCTGTAACCCATCTATCTATCATCATACCCAATAAACACATACTTCTCTGCTTTGGGTTCTAGCTTGTCTTAATTGTGCAGGAACATAAGCATATGCCAAACATCCAAATACCTTTAAAATGATCAAGAGTAGATTTATTACCCCACGATGCTTCATAAGGTGTTCTTCCATCCAAAGCTTTACACGGCAACCTATTCACAAGGTATGTTGCAGTGTTGATAGCTTCTGCCCATAAGTAGTTTGGACAATTCTTCTCTTTCATCATTGCTCTTGCAAACTCTACAAGAGTTCTATTTCTTTTTTCTGCAACTCCATTTTTTTGAGGGGAGTACCTGCAAGTTACTTCTCTTTTTATACCTGCATTCCACAAATAATCATCAAACTCTTTAGAAAAATACTCTTCCCCTCCATCTGATCTCAACCTCTTGAGCTTTTGTCCTGTAATCCTTTTTGCATAAGCATGATAATGCTTGAATGTCTTGAAAACTTATGATTTGTCCTTGATTAAATATAAAGTAATCCATGTGGTTGCATCATCAACAAACAACACATAATATCTGGATCCATTTATACTATAGTCCCTTGAAGGACCCCACACTTCTATATGAACCAACTCAAGCATGTTTGAGTACTTGTATCCTGACTTATTGTATGACCTCTTGTGTGCTTTACCTAATTGACAAGCTTGACACTTGTACACCATGTGTTGACCTTCAACATTTGGCAATCCAAGCACTATATCATTCTTTGACATTTCTTTTATGGCTCTCTCACTAAAATGACCTAGCCTTTTATGCCATAGGTCTAACTCAGACATCTTTTGACTTCCATAAGTAAATAATGCATGTCCCACATTACCTTGGACCTTGAGAGTAAAAAGCCTTCCTTCCTTTTTACCTGCAACAATGTTTCTATATCCCTGATTTGGATCTTGCACATAAACACCATCATTTGTGAATCTGACTTCATATCCATTGTCCACAATTTGTCCTACACTTATCAAGTTATTAGGAATAGTAGGAACATAAAGTACCTTGCTCAAGAGTGTGCTTCCACTCTTTGTCTTCACTGATCCAATGCTTTCCACTTTATGCTTAGTGTTATCTCCTGTTTGAACTGTATGCCCATTCACCTTTGCTTCCATATCAGTCATATATTGCCACTCAGATGATTGCTACATCCTGAGTCAATATAGAACACCCTTTGATCTTCTCCTACTACTTCATGTGTTGCACTCAAGATAAGAGTCATGTCATCCTTCTGATCTGATGCATAATTATAGTAATTAATGTTGTAGCACTGAGATTGAAAAGTTCTTCCACCTCCTCTAGCATATGATGTCCTACCACTTCTTCCTCTGAAGTTACCTCTTTGATTTCTGCCTCCTCTACCTCTTTGATTGAAACTCTGGTTATTACTTCCACCATTTTGATTTTTATACCAATAATCATTTGCCAAATTATTTGTTCTGCCACAAATCCAACAAGCTTTAGTATTGTCTTTGTTTTTACCTCCTCTTCCTTTACCTCTGAAATCCATCTTTCCCTTTGTGAAATTAACTTGGCTTGAAATTCCTTCATCATCAATTGACTACTTCCCTTTTCCATTCTTTTTCTTGTCCTTGGAGTACATAGCTTGACTTGCACTCCTATCATTGTCTCCCTTAATGTCCTGCTCAAAAGTTAGCATGTGTCCTAGCAATTGATTAAGATCAGGAGTAAATTGATCTAATGACAATTCTATGGAAATATGAAAGGCTTCCACTTCTCATCTCCTCTCAGACCTGTAAGTATTTGTCTTACCAATTTATCCTCTTCAATGTCTTCATCTACTGCTCCCAAGCTATCTGCAATATCCTTCATCCTTTCCACATAATAAGAAATTGATTGTGAGCTCTTCTTCTTGAAAGTTGTGAACTCTGCGCATAAGGAGGACTTCCTTGACTTGGTTGTGTTTTGGAAATGCTCTTCCAAAGCATTCCACACATCTGTTGCACTTTCTAATCCTCTAATGTGAGGTAGAAGATAATCGTTTATAGCCATGTAAATGATGCTCCTAGCTTGAGCATCCTTCCTCATCCAGCTCTTCAAATCTACAAGCTCTTCCCTAGTTGGAACACTAGGATCTTCAAACTCAGCCTTTTCTTCTTCTCCTATCATGAATGCCATCAAATCTTTGCTCATGAGATATGCCTCCATCCTCAATGGACCAAGCTGGATAGTTCTCCCTATGTAGCTTATCAATCTGCAAGCTCTCTCCCATCTTTGATCTTTTGTGTCTGCAATTACTAATATTTTTGATGATATAGTATACCTTTGATATAAATCTTTAATCCTTCTTGATCTTTGAACTCGTGCTTTGTACTTCTTCAGGTTGTCTGCAATAATTTGACTTTCTCCACCTTCAATTAGAAGAAACTTGAATATCTGCAACAGTCGAGACTTCCAATGCTTTTACTTTACTTGTATTACACCTTCAGCTCTGATACCCCTGTTGGAGATCTCTAAATCTCCAAAGGCTTGATCTATACTGATTTAAGAGCAACCCTATATCATTTATAGACCAAACTTTACACAAGTGTTACATTAATTTATCAAGTTTTCCATTTTCACTTCTCTGAATGAAAATTTTCCTTCTTCAAGAAGTCTGCTTCAAACATTGACTTCAATACGTGCACATATCTTCAGATTTCTTCAATCTAATGATATAGATACCTCCATGCTACCTTTTTGCAATCATATCAACCATTAGTCCTTCAAAAGGATCATTAAAACTTTAATTTGATCCTTAAGATCAAAAGTATGTCAAAAATTGTTCTCTTGAAATAGCGACTTTGACATAGTTAACTTCTAAGGTCGATTTCTCACAGCACACATGCCCTTTTACTAAATGCTTTTAGCCATAGCTTCCTTACCTTCTAAGTTAGATTCTGAATGCTCATTCATCAAAAACTTTAGACTATGCACTGAGATCCAAGCAAAACATTGACACGAAAAATGCACGACTCTAAGAGGTCTATCTACAGACTTTACATATACATGTTCCTATTGATTCTACTCACAACATGAAAAGAATTATACAATGAATCTTTGGACATAGCTGCATTAGCTTCTAGATAAGATGCGTACAAAAGATTTCCTGATCCACATGATCAGGCTGAGAGAAATGAGAGAAAGACTTGATGCTAATTTCTTTTTTTCAAATGGTTTGTGTAATGATCAAACCAAAACAGATAACTTGGTTCCTTCACAAATCCAAAAACGTGCTATTTCTGTAATGATACCTATTCAGTGTTATGCTCTGTGTGACCAGCACACTTGAAATTGAACCAATTCCTTTTAGGGGTATTAATGTACCTTAATAAGCTACTGATTGCAAGTGGAATCACTCAAATTGATAAACCATACACTGAGAACTAAGTTTAGCAAAATTATGATTACCCCCGACTTTTTAGGAACTCTGCAGACACAGACCAGTATGCACTTCGAAGCGGATTTCTCACAAATGGCTGAATGGAATCTTCTGAAATTTTGTATGCTTGTAGAAGACCTTGAGCTGGTTCCAACGAGCTATTAAAATCTTGATTTGGTTCAGTGAGCACTGAGAAATGCTCCTTGGAAGTTGACAGACTTGGAGTAGAAGACTCAGACAAAACAGAGATGATGAGTATAAGTATTTGTATTATATCATATGAATATACATTCCCATTGGCATGATAACCATAGCACAATGGTACTCAGAGGTGTAGGCTATGGATTAGACCTCACACACTCAATAGATAGTACAGAATAGCCTCAGGATTGATGATGGACCCCCGCGACTTTTTGCTTGTAGTTTTTATAGGAATTGTACCATGATTTGAATTTGAAATTCAAATGTAGGCTCCCTAGAATATCTCAACTAAAAGTAGGGAGATATTCTCTCCACTAAATCATTCTCTTTTCCACGACTAATGAAGTAGGTAAGTGACTAAAGTGATTACACATAAATGCCAAGTCATATAGACTTTTACAAAGGGATAAAAAAGTAAGAACATCTAAGCATATGTTCATATGAACCTTGCTTCAAGTGAAGCCTTGATAAAGCTTTGTCCAAGCTAGTCTTCCATGATTCCAAGCAAATGTGTGAAGGCTTGATATGCACCAACAGCTCCCCCTCAAGCCAAACACTTTGGCTTAAGTCTTCATCTTCTTCATCTTTAGTCTTCAATCACATCCTGTAATCCAATCATAGATTTGAATCTGCATAACTTGCTTCCATCCAATGCTTTAGTGAGTAAATCTGCACACTGCATATTAGTAGACACATATGTCAATTGTATATCCTTGCTTAGTAACTTTTCTCTCACATAGTGGTAGTGAACCTCTATGTGTTTGGTTCTGGCATGATAAATTGGATTAGCTGCAAGGTGAAGAGAGCTAGTGTTATCTCCAAATATGATTGGTGGTCTAGTGTATAGACCTAATTCTGTATACAATAGCTTCAACCAGATAGCTTCTTGAGTGGCATTGGCAAGCCCTCTATACTCTGCTTCAGTGGATGATAATGCCACTGTAGGTTGCTTCTTGGCTGACCAAGAAATGGGCTTATCTCCTGCAAAACAAATATATCCTGAGGTGCTTCTCCTATCATCCTTGCATCCTGCCCAATCTGCATCTGAGTAAACTTTAATGTGTGAGGTACCCTTGGTTTGTGCATGAATTGACTAAGCACACTTACTCCATATGCTATGTCAATTCTTGTCAATGTAGCATAGTTCAAACTTCCTACCATACTTTGGTATCCTGTGATGTCTTTGACTTCTTCTCCTTCATGAGCACTTAGCTTTAGGTTGACCTCCATTGGAGTAGTAGATACTTTAGCATCCTGCAAGCCAAACTTCTTGACCATATCCTGCACATACTTCTTTTGAGTGATATATATACCTGAGTTGGTGTAGACTAACTCAAGACCTAAGAAATACTTCAATAATCCAAGATCACTAATCTTGAATTCTTTCATCATCTGTCCTTTGATGTGCCTAATTCCATTGACATCATTGCCTGTAATGATGATGTCATCAACATAAACACACAAGTAGATTACCTCTGTACTACTTCTCTTTATGAATAGAGAAGTGTCTGCTTTACTCATCACAAATCCTTGGTCTTGGAGGTAGGTTGTCAACCTGTAATTCCATGCTCTAGGTGCCTGCTTTAAACCATACAGAGCCTTCTTCAATTTACAAACATAATGTACCTTTTTTGGATCTTCATAGCCAGGTGGTTGTGACATGTAGACTTCTTCAGATATCCATCCATTCAAGAAGGCATTCTTGACATCTAATTGGTACATATTCCAATTCTTGGATGCAGCTACACTCACTAATATTCTGATAGTTGGCATCTTGGCCACAGGAGAAAATGTCTCCTCATAATCAATGCCTTGGGTTTGTGCAAAACCCTTGGCTACCAACCTAGCTTTGTACCTGTTTATTGTTCCATCTGAATTCTTCTTTAGTTTGTAGATCCATCTGGATCCTATTACCTTCATAGAGTCTTTCTTGGGTACCAAGTCCCAAGTATCACTTTCCTTGAGAGCTTCCATCTCTTCATCCATGGCTTCTTTCCATTCTGGTTTGGTAATTGCTTCTTCATAGGTACCTAGTTCTTCATTCAACAAGTCCTTTGCAAGATATACAGAATGTTTAGTTACAAGTGATGTGTCATACCCAAATCTGATAGGCTTCTTCTTTTCTCTCTGAGATCTCCTCATTGCTTGAGTTGAGGATTCTGGTTTATCTTCTAGTTGCTTCATCTTCATCTTCCCTTTGGACTTCCAAGCCTTGAACTCTTCAAGATTTATTGTATCATCATCATCTGAGCTTGACTCTTCTTTCTGAATTGATTCCTCCTTGGTGAGCTTTGGGAAATCTTCTTCCATATCATAGGGTAGACTAACTTTCTTGCACTCATTCTCATACCATGAGTCATTCTCATCAAAAATGACATCTCTGCTTACCTTGAAACCTTTGTTTGTTGGGTTGTAGAATCTATATCCCTTTTGGTTCAAATCATAACCAATGAAGATACATTTTTCAGCCTTGGGGTCTAGCTTTCCCCTTACCTGTGAGGGAATATGCACATATGCTACACAACCAAAGATTTTGCAATGATCCAGAGAAGGTCTCTTACCATGCCAAGCTTCATATGGTGTCATGCCATCAAGTGATTTGGATGGCAACCTGTTTATAAGATATGTGGCAGTGGAAACACTCTCTACCCAAAGATAATTTGGTAACTTCTTTTCATTAAGCATAGACCTAGCTGTTTCTACTATGAGTCTATTCCTTCTTTCAGCTACCCCATTTTGTTCAGGTGAGTACCTTGTAGTAATCTCCCTTTTGATGCCTCTTTCCTGCAAGAAATCTTCAAACTCATTGGAGAAGTACTCTCCTCCACCATCTGACCTTAGCCTCTTCAAGCTTCTTCCTGTTTGGTTTTCAACAAGTGCAAGATACCTCTTGAAACAATTAAACACTTCATCTTTATGCTTCATAAAGTATAAAATGGTCCACCTGCTATAATCATCAATGAAGGACACATAATACCTTGAACCTGAAATGGAAGGGTCCTTGCTAGGTCCCCAAACATCTGTGTGTACCAAGTCTAGGTAGTCTTCATGCATCAAAACCTTTCCTCGAATAGGGTAACCTGTGAGACTTACCAAATTGACATGATCCACACTTGTAAATCATGTGTTGCTTGGACACATTAGGTATCCCAAGCACACATTGATCCCTGCACATTTGCTTTAGGGTTCTTTCACCTATGTGCCCTAATCTCTTGTGCCATATTTCTAACTCTGAAAGTGTCTGATCCTTGTAATTATACAAAGCAATGTTCTTGGTATCTTCTAGCTCAAATGTAAATAATCTACCTGATTTCTCCCCTTTGGCTATCCTTCTGAATCCATGTCTTGGGTCCTCCACATATGCTCCATGTTGTGTGAATCTGACCTGCAAACCTTTCTCCACAATTTGACCAACACTCATTAGATTCTTGGTGATGGTTGGTACATAGAGTACCCTGCTCAATAGGTTCTGGTTCCCATCACATGTCTTCACATTTCCAATCTTAACAACAGAGTGTTTAGTGTCATCACCTGTTTGTACCTGATGTTTTCCCTTGGGCTCTTCCAAATCAGAAAGTAGTGCCACATTGCCAGCTACATGGTTAGAACATCCTGAGTCAATATAAAATAAATGATCATCATTTGTACCTGCCTTGGAGGTCATATTCATGATCAATAGGGAGTCATCTTGCTCCTCTGTGTAATTGTTGTAGTCTCTTCTATTTCTAAATCCACCTTGGTAGTTACCATTGTGGTTGTTGTTGTAGTTGTTGTTGTATTGATTGTTGTATCCATTGTAGCTTTGATGTTGGTTGAATCTGCCTCTCCCTTGAGAGTATCCACCTCTTGAGTAGCCTCTTCCTCTCTGATTCTTGTAGTTCTTGTAGCATTCATCTGTGGTATGATTAGACAATCCACAAATGTTGCATGGTGATGAGTTGTAGGGTCTCCCCCTACCTGACTTACCTCCTCTGCCTCTTCCTCTAGATGATCTTCCTCTCCCTGCATAATTAGCTTGGGAGGTAGAGCCTTCTTCATCCTGTTTCTTCCCTTTACCTTTATCTTTAACTTTCTTATCAGTATAGAGAGCAGAGGGGTTATTACCTTTTGATTGATCTCCTGCCTTTGTAAACTTTGCTTCATGTGTAAATAGTTGGCCCATGAGTGTTGTGAGATCTGGGGTATGCATGTCCATATAGAGGTCCATTGCAGTGGTGAAACTTTCCCACTTATCATCTGCCTTGAGTCCATTTGTTACTTGCCTGACTATTTGCTCCTCTTCAATCTCCTCTCCAATGCTTGCTAGTTGATCTGCCACATCTTTAATCTTTGTCACATACTCTGAGACTGATTGCTTGGGCTGCTTCCTAAGGGTTGTGAATTCAATCCACAGTTGATTCTTCCTAGCCCTTGTGTTGGAAGAAAAGTAGTTTGACAAGGTTTCCCAAGTCTCTTGGGAAGTCTTACAATTCCTTACATGAGGTAAAAGAAAATCAGATATAGAGTTTAAGAGATAAGACCTTGCCAAAGCATCTTTTGCACACCATTGGTTGAGTCTTTCATGTTCATCCTTTGTGGGTAGTCCTCTAGTCTTGAATGAGGGCAATTCCTCATCTCCTGATATGTATCCAAATAAACTTCTACCTTGTAGATAGGTCTTCATTCTCAATGACCAAGCTTGGTAGTTGTTCCTGTCCAACTTGTGAATGAATGAAGCAAATCCATCACCCATGTTTACCTTCTTTGCTCTGATACCACTATTGAGAGTGATGGTTGGATGCACTCAAGAGATTGAGTTGGTGCTGCTATACCTGCTTCACACCAGCCCTCCTTTGATTCCAGAAATGCTTAGTACACACCTTGAGATTCCAAATGATACCAAGAAAGCATATATGTACTTTGCAAATGGTTTGTGTAATGATCAAACCAAAACACATAACTTGGTTCCTTCACAAATCCAAAAACTTGCTATTTCTATAATGATACCTGTTCAGTGTTATGCTATGTGTGACCAGCACACTTGAAATTGAACCAATTCCTTTTAGGGGTATTAATGTACCTTAATAAGCTACTGATTGCAAGTGGAATCACTCAAATTGATAAACCATACACTGAGAAATAAGTTTAGCAAAATTATGATTACCCCCGACTTTTTAGGAACTCTGCAGACACAGACGAGTATGCACTTCGAAGCGGATTTCTCACAAATGGCTGAATGGAATCTTCTGAAATTTTGTATGCTTGTAGAAGACCTTGAGCTGGTTCCAACGAGCTATTAAAATCTTGATTTGGTTCAGTGAGCACTGAGAAATGCTCCTTGGAAGTTGACAGACTTGGAGTAGAAGACTCAGACAAAACAGAGATGATGAGTATAAGTATTTGTATTATATCATATGAATATACATTCCCATTGGCATGATAACCATAGCATAATGGTACTCAGAGGTGTAGGCTATGGAGTAGACCTCACACACTCAATAGATAGTACGGAATAGCCTCAGGATTGATGATGGACCCCCGCGACTTTTTGCTTGTAGTTTTTATAGGAATTGTACCATGATTTGAATTTGAAATTCAAATGTAGGCTCCCTAGAATATCTCAACTAAAAGTAGGGAGATATTCTCTCCACTAAATCATTCTCTTTTCCACGACTAATGAAGTAGGTAAGTGACTAAAGTGATTACACATAAATGCCAAGTCATATAGACTTTTACAAAGGGATAAAAAAGTAAGAACATCTAAGCATATGTTCATATGAACCTTGCTTCAAGTGAAGCCTTGATAAAGCTTTGTCCAAGCTAGTCTTCCATGATTCCAAGCCAATGTGTGAAGGCTTGATATGCACCAACACATTCCACTCGTGCTCTTGTGCTACTTTAAAATCGAGATCAAGAAATCTAATGGTAACACAGCATTCTGTCCAAAGATCATCTGAAAGGGGGTGTGTTGAAGCTCAAAGTCAAGGACAAAGCATGGAAGCACATCAAAAGGTGGACACACGAGGAAAGGGAGCAAGTAGGGAGCTCCAAGAAGTGTATGTCAAATTTTCAGAAGAATCCCCTACAAAAATAGTGATTTTCATCACTAGAAACCATTGTAAATACCATTATCTATTTTTAGTAACTCCATTTTGTTCAAGCCGAGGAGTCCTCGAGCTTGAGGAGTATTAGAAGTACCATCGTACCAATTTTCATAATTTTTAGACTTCGTTTGAGCCCTCAAATAAGCCCTGGAACCTAATTTTTAACTAGGCCGGACACTAGGTCTGGACAGGGCCAAAACTAGTCAAAAAACTATAAAAAGAGCTAGAGAGCTCATTTTTGGGGTTAGCTTGTTAGAGAATAGAACTTTTGTAAGAGAACTCTTTTGCAATCTAAGCTTTCCATTGTTCCTCTCTTTGATCTTACTTTGTGCGCGTGTGTGTGTATGTGTGTGCATGTTAGTGTGCTTTCACTCACGCACTTGTGCCTTCACTTGCTCGTGGTCTTCATACCGGTCCTCACGTCTCCGCGGATTGACAAGTAAAGGAGGTGGTGCTTACGCTTGAGCTACACCAAATTTTGGCGCCGTTGCCGGGGAGAGAGCTTCGAGGACGAGCGTTGTGATGGTAAGATCGTAGATTTGCGACGTTGGAAGGTAAAAAAAAACTGTCATTTCAGTTCATTTTCTGTTTTTTCCTCTTCATCTTCATCATCATCATCATCTCCACCTTCTTCCATCTTCTTCTTCATAGAAAATTCTTGTTTTTTAGTGCATTTTCACCATTTTCATACCATTTTTCATGCATTATTGTGTGGGAAGGAGTTAGGAGGTGCAAGGGAGAGCAAGCGCTGCATTCTTTTTCATGATTTTCTGCTCATACGGAGCTCGCCATAGCCGGCGCTCAGAAATTTGAATTTCCCGCCAAAAAACGCGATTCTGTGATGAAAATCGCGATTCTGTGAAAATTCAAAATTTTTTGAAAAATCACGATTTTCAGTTTTCCCGCCTAAAAGTTGGTTGAAAAAAATCGTGATTCTGTGTTTTTCTCAAAAAAACACGATTCTCTGCTTAAAATCGCGATTCTAAAAAAAACACGATTCTCTGCTCAAAATCGCGATTCTCACCAATCACGATTTTCAGCAAAAACACGATTTTGTGAAAAAGGCGATTCTGTGAAAACACGATTTTTTGCTCAAAATCGCGATTTTCAAAAACACGATTTTGTGCTCAACATCGCGATTTTCATGTGAAAAATACGATTTTCAAAAAACACGATTCTCTGCTCAAAATCGCGATTCTCACCAATCACGATTTTCAGCAAAAAACACGATTTAGTGAAAAACACGATTCTGTGGGACAAAATCGCGATTTTCAAGTCAAAAACACGATTTTGAGAAAACACGAATTTTTGCTCAAAATCGCGATTTTCAATTCACGATTTTCTGCTCAAAATCGCGATTTTCATGTCAAAAACACGATTCTGAGAAAACATGATTTTCAGTCAAAAACACGATTTTGTGAATCACGATTCTCTGAGTCAAAATCGCGATTTTCAGAAACACGATTTTGTGATCAACATCGCGATTCTCTGAAACACGATTTTGTGATCAACATCGCGATTTTCAGAAACACGATTTTGTGATCAACATCGCGATTTTCAGAAACACGATTTTGTGATCAACATCGCGATTTTCAGAAACACGATTTTGTGATCAACATCGCGATTTTCAAATCACGATTTTCTGCTCAAAATCGCGATTTCTTTGACTTCACAGCATCGCGATTTTCAGAAAGTTCACAAAATCGCGATTTTCTCCAAAGGTCCTGTTTGCCTGTTTTGACCCCCAGGAGCCTGAATTGGCATAACTTTTTCATCCAAAGTTCATTTTTTGAGCTCTATAGCTTGTTGGAAAGCTCGTTTCAAATCCTACACGATCTCAACTGTTTTTTTCAAGAATAATGCGTTGATTTTGAGATAGGATAATTTGAAGTTGACCCTCAGGTGGGACTAGGGAACCAAGGGGACTCCAAAGAATTTTGAACCATACCAAGGGGAAATTTTGGGCTCTTGACTAAAGCTTATGAACCTGAGATCTGGTAGACACTTAGGTAAGGATAAACAAAGCATTACATCTTCTGAGGCTAGTGTCAACCATACATCCAAGTCTTGGGCACAACAACTAAGTGGTCATCTTTTACTAAGTTCAGACACAAGTGATTCAGAAATGTCTTTTAGCATGGAAAAACCTGCAGGTGGCTCAGGGACTGCCCATCTACAAACACCGGAAGGTCCCTATAAGACACAGTTGGAATATATTCGGACCAACCAATTAGGTGCTCGCATCTATGAGGATGGTCTGAGGCGATCAGTGGTCCAACTCAAAAATCCAGATCAATCCTTTGGACTTGAACACCCGGTGGTCAAGTTCGAAGAGGGTTCATACATTGATAAGGAAGGAACCATGTATGTGGCTACCAACCAACCAGATAGGACCGATGAGTTCGGAAATATCATTCATGAGAATGAGATAGGAGACCTAGAGCGAGGAAATATAGGACAAGGACCCCAGACTCCTAGAGGCAAGTCAGTTTTGACCCGAGTGATCACTCCAGACTGGATCCCTCAAGACAACAAAAGCATAGAACTATTTTTGAATAGAGAAACAGAGGAAGCCTTTTGGAGGTTCAAGCCAGATCAACCTAGCCAATTGGGCATAGTTATCATCTATGAATTCAAAGATCCTGAGATACCAGGCAAAGTTGTCTACCTGGATAACACATCAAAGAAAATTTTCTTGGTAACAGAACATGATAGACATGCATATACTTGGAAGAATGAAATGATTTTCCCCCCACCAAGATCCAATGTTTCCCATGGCCTCCAAGGGGTAGGATCATCCCAGGCTCATGAAGCCCAGAGAGAAAGAACTAGAGAGAGACCTGAGGTAAGTTTTGCACGCACCGGGGGCAGGAATAGGTCAGGATTTGAAAATGAAAGACCTGAAAGAGAGAGACATCAAGCACATAGGCAACAAAGAGATGAACAGGATTTTCCATTGCCTAGACCCCGGGAGTACCCAAGAACCCTTAAACCCAGTCACGTGATCAAGGCAATGAAGAACTATTTCGATGGGACAGGGGATCCTTATGATCATGTGGCCGAGTACAAACAAGTGCTGAGAGCCGAACAAATTGAGGACTGGTTCACCCAGTACGAGGCATTTGGTTTGACCCTTAAAGGCACTGCCTTAGCTTGGTTTTAACCATTGAGTAGAAGCAGCTATCGCGATATAGGTCAACTGCTAGACGAATTCATTGTAGAATTTTCCAAGAGTGGTATCAGGCATAACACATCGTCCCTGATCCATAGTTTCAAGCAGACACCCCAAGAAACAGTGCGACTAGCAGGTAGAAGGTTCAGACAGTACCTAGAAAGATGCCCTGCTCCAGAGCTACCCACACCAGCCAAACAAGTGGCTTTGTTTTTAGATGGCTTATTGAGCACAAATTTAAGATCCTATGTATACTTGAAAGATCCTAGATCCATAGAAGAGTGTGTGCGGACGTGCATAGACATAGAAGATAACTTGGGTGAGGAGTTAGGATTGTCCAAACTCTACAAAGATTCGGATAGTTCTACTAGTCATACTTCAAAGATCTCCACAGAAATAGAAGAGATAGCTGAGCAAGTTGCCAAGAAGCTGGGAGTCCAAAATAAACAAACACAGAGAGTCACTTCATTGAATCGGTGCTATACTTACGGAGGTGACCACATGGCTAACGTATGCCCAATGCAAAACCAAAACATTAGAGAAAGGAATGCTCCATATTGCACTATTGAGAGAAAATACACAAACCACACGGCTCAAGATTGTCCCTACAATAGGCAGGCTGTTAGACAAAATTATCAGCAACCTTACCCACAAGGTAGGTATCAGAATCAATACCAACAGCCATATTATAGACCACAACAGCAGTATCAGGTACCATATAGGCCACAACCTGTCTTGGGAAACCAACCACCAGCTCCAGCCAACGTGATTCCAGTCAAGTATGCTGTGGGAGAGGAAAATCCAAATAGAGCTTTGGTGCCCCTAACCCCATGGACACCAGATAATGATTCTCATGCTCACAGTTCAGACTACTCCCATGAAGGTAGTCCACATGCGTATTACACAGAGTCACCTGAGCATAGTGAGATTTACTCGTATCAATATGAGGCGCCACCTATGGAGCAAAATTGGGAGCCAGAATACTCCAATGTCATGTACACAAATCCTAACCCTAGGCCCCAGTTGAGACAAATGAGACCACAAGCCCCTAGAGGATCTTGTTTCAGATGTCATGGTGACCATTTCATTCGTGACTGTCCCCACCCACCATCTCCGAGCCAAGGACAGGCTATCACAATACAGGCTTTTTGTCCTGATTGTGGCAAAGACCATCTCCCCAGAGATTGTCCAAGAAACCCCTCTAGTGCACCCAAGATTACACCCATTAATGTGGTAGGCTTAGTGGCAGATCCAAGTTCAAGTAGTAGCAATGTGGCTCCTATACAAGCTGTCACTAGAGCACAAGCCTTAAAACAGGATAAACCAGTAGAACAATCAGAGTCGAGTGAATCGGGAGAGCCTAGTAAGAGGAAAACAAGAACATGGAAGGATACCAGAGAGAAGGCCAATCGCAAATGGAATAAAAAGTTATCGGAACTAGAAGAAAGCTTAAAAGAAGCGAAAACAAAAATAGAAGACATTGCATCTCAAAGCCCCTCGCATGCCGAAACTCCATCCACTCCATCTCATCCCACCCCACCACCCATTGTAAATAGACCGCAACCAGGGTCTGTTCTCGCAGATCCAACCCCAGAAGGTTTGGACATGATGTTCAAGGCCTACCAGGCTCGACTTCAAAAAGGGCCTACTGCTGCAAACCTAGACAAGAGTTACCCTAGAGCAGATTTAGAGATTGAACGGATGAAAATGTGCATGAAAATGGTAGCACAAGCTCAAGCCATACTTGAGACTAGTCAAAAGTTCAATCAGACAAACTCTATCAAATCGGATTTGCATTTCCAGGGCTTACTAGAACGATTAGAGCAGTTGGTAAACAAACCACAAGTTTCTCTACCTCCACAGGCTCAACCAGTTATTGAAAGAGGAAGCTCACCACCAAGGGGAGCTTATGTTCCTAATTCCACGGATGCTGGAATACCTCCTTCTACTCAACAGTACTCTCAAGAGTTCTTGTGGGAAATACAAGAGGAGAAATGGGCCAAGGAGAAGGGTAATTCCCCTCCTATTCCTGAGATTGATGATCTTCATGATCAATTTCCCCAAGACATTCCATCTATTTACGAAGATGAAGCAGAACAAGGAGACGAAAAATTAGATTTTGAATCTAATACCTTAGAAGAACTGCCTCAATTTCTAGGCCCATGGGAATTGGAATCACTCCAGATTAGAGCTCCCACAATACTAGTAAGAAATGAAGACTCAGTGGTTCCAAGGAACACTGATGTCGTGAAGAACACTAAGGTTCAGTGTCATCTCACTGTAGAAGAGCTGCTCAAAGCAAAACCTGAGTTATGGAATCATGTGAAGGATCAGGTCCCAGAACTTGATTCCAACATGCCAAAAGCAGGCTCCAAGCAAAGGGTACCCGAGATACCTCTAGACAAAATAGGGGACATGTGTGAAGGTGAAGAAGGTAATACTTATCTTCCAATCACCTACCAAGATTACACAACCAAAGCAATCATAGATTCAGGTGCTGGTGTTGCTATTGCGACCACCTCCTTGTGGAAGCAATGGGGCAAACCCACATTAAGACCAACTAGAATGAAGCTCCAAATGGCTGATGGTCATTTTGAAAGACCTCTAGGATTGCTAGAAGGGATCACTCTAACCACTTGTGGTGTAGAGTTTGAGCACACATTTGCTATATGTGACTTTGAGAAAAATAATGTCTTTGAGATGATCCTAGGAAGACCCTTCCTACGACAATTGCAAATAGTACAGGATTGGGGAACTAACTCCTTGTACTTACAGCACTTAGGGGTCACCACTAAGGTCAATTTGAAGGATTACACCTTCAGAGATGTACCACCCCTACAGTGGAATTCTATCCACAAAGCGAAAGAAGATTCCATCTCTGTGCATTCTGGAAGTTCACCTGATCCATCATGGCTGCATGAAGATACTCATTTGTGGATGTACAAGGTCGCAAAGGAAGAGGAAAAATGTTTAAAGGCAAGAGAAGAAGGAACTTCGCTAGGAGATAGACCAGTTAGGGACCCAGCCTACACACCGATGATCTTTCCAGATGAGGAGTTTGAGCCTCATGGCTGGCCAGAAATCTTAGCCACCATGGACATTGCTGTCAATGAGGAACAGTGGACACCTCATTGTGATGAGGAAGGTTATGATATCTCAGTGTTCATGTGTCAACCCTTGCTAGAAGAATGTGACCCTAATGATGTCATAGAAGAAGAAGAGAATGACGATGATTTGGAGTCTATTGTGATGGATAGTTGCTTTAACTCAGAGCAGCACTATCTAGAAGATATAGGAGTGTTCACCCAAAAAGAAGAAGAACCTCTCACAAGTATTAAAACAGTAAACTCAAAGGATGGAAGTGAGAGTAGTCAAAAGAAAAAGAAAAGAAAAGTAGTGAAACAAGAAAAGGAGGAATCAGTGTTTGAAGTACCAGAAAACTTCAAGAAATATGAAGTTGACGACCGCAAAATTTTGGTACGAATGCCTAAGAGAGAGGCCATCATAGGAGAATCATATGATAATAAAGAAAAGACCAAGAAGATTGTAGTGACCATTGAAGAGAACGAAGAGAGATGCACATATATAGGAGATGACCTAAGTGCAAGAGAAGAAATGGAGCTCATAGCTCTATTAAGGGAATATAGGGATGTGTTTGCATGGCACTACAGAGACTTAAAAGGGGTAGATCCAAGAATTTGCTCTCATACTATCCCCATGATTGCTGATGCTAAGCCCACCAAACAGAAGCCCTACACATATAATGACACCTATGCAGCCAAAATAAAAGAAGAAATTGATAGGTTGATTGAAGCTGGATTCATCTATGAGATTGAGCATACTGAATGGGTGTCCCCCATTGTAGTAGTGCCCAAGAAGAACGGAAAGTTGCGAGTGTGCATTAACCTGAAAAAAGTTAATGCCGCTACAATCAGAGATAGCTATCCACTTCCAATCACCGAACATTTATTGGAGCGTGTTGCAGGCAAGGAAGTTTATAGCTTTCTTGATGGATTTTCAGGTTACAACCAAGTAGCCATTGCCCCAGAAGATCAACACAAGACGGCTTTTGCCACCGAATGGGGAATCTTTGCATTTCACGTGATGCCATTTGGGCTCACCAATGCACCTGCAACATTCCAAAGGCTCATGTGTCATGTCTTCAAAGAGTTCTTACGAAAGAGCTTAGAAGTGTATGTGGATGATTTATGTGCTCATTCCCAAGAAAGAAGATTTCACATCCCTGAGCTCAGACAGATCTTCAACAAGTGTAGAGAATATCGAGTGTGTCTGAACCCAGAAAAGTGTGTGTTCATGGTGCGTCAAGGTAAAATCCTCGGTCATATTGTTTCTAAGAATGGAATCTCAACGGATGAAGATAAGGTACGAGCCATAGCGGAGCTGCCAAGGCCAAGGAATGTTAAAGAGGTACAAGCCTTTATGGGCCATTGTGGATATTACCGTAGGTTTATCCACATGTACGCGATCATAGCTAGACCCCTTTATGCCTTGTTGTCTAATTTTGAGTGGAACGACGAATGCGAGAATTCTTTCAATGAACTGAAGAAACGTTTGTGCACAGCACCAATATTGACCACTCCTGATTGGAATAAGGCATTCCATGTCCATGTGGATGCATCCAATCATGCCATAGGATGTGTGCTAGCACAACCCACAAGTGAAGGGAATTTAGATTTGCCCATAGCATATGCTAGTAGACAACTAAACCCAGCCGAAAGAAATTATACCACAACCGAGCGAGAAGGGTTAGGCATGGTATATGCCGTAAAGAAGTTTAGACACTATTTATTGGCCAACAAGTTCAAGTTCTTCACTGATCATCAAGCTTTGTTATATTTGGTCAATAAACCTTGCAATACTGGACGCTTAGTAAGATGGTTCCTCTTACTAATGGAGTATGACTTTGAAGTTGTTGTCAGGAAAGGTAGAACCCACCTTCGGGCAGATCACCTTTCTCGCATTACTTCAGGAGAGTCACCACAAGGAGTGTCTGATGAACTACCTGATGCTTATCTGTTCAATTTGGAAGTTGTTCCTAAATGGGCAAATAAGTTGGTACCAGTCCTAACCTTCGGCCCTGCAAATAAGAATGTGAAAACATCACAAGAAGAAATTGTAAAATCACAAAAATATCACATATTGGCAGGAAGCATGTACAAACAAGATACTGAGGGTGTATTAGCTTGTTGTGTCGAGGATGATGAACATAGTAGTTGGTTGCAGCAAGCTCATGAGGGATTGCTAGGAAATCACTATTCTAAACAACGAACATTGCAGAATTTGAAACGTTTAGGAGTGTATTGGCCTAGCATGGACAAAGAAATACATGAGTGGATCAAGAATTGTCCAATGTGTAGAGAGAAACCACCAGTGGAGCATGCGACCCTTTATCAAGTATCATTAATTCCAGATTGGAGTACTCCATTGGTAGAGTTTATGAGATCGGGAAGATTACCCAAAGAGGCCAGTCTAGCAAGAAGACGAAATATGGAGCAAGAGGCTCAAGGCTATGCCTTAGTAGGAGAAAACCTATACCGAAGAGGTAAAGATGGTTACTTAAGACTGTGCGTTCATGAATCAGACTATTTAAGGGTCTTAGAGACTGCACACAGTGGTGTTGCAGGTGGACATTTTGGCCCTGACCGAGTGATTAAAACCATTCTATTCTCAGGACTTTGGTGGCCCACTCTTCATATGGATGCACATACCTATGTGAAGAAATGTGACACATGCCAACGTGCACAATATCCAGTGAGAAAAGACGAGATGCCCTTGAGGCCAATGATGGGAGGACGTGCATTTTCGAAGTGGGGCATAGACTTCATAGGTCCTATTAACCCCCCAGCTAGAAACTCCCATGCAGAGTACATCATTGTAGCCACAGATTACCTTACAAAGTGGGTAGAAGTCAAAGCCACAACAAAGAATGATGCTCAGACTACGGCTAAGTTCTTATTCGAGAATGTGTTCACGAGATATGGACTACCAATAGAGTTGGTGAGCGATAGAGGCACACACTTCTTGAATGAAGTCATTGAAAATCTTCTCCAAGAATTCTTGGTGATACATAAGAAATCCGCCCCCTATCATCCACAAGCCAACGGACAAGCCGAGAGTACCAATAAGATCCTCTGTAACGTATTGACAAAACTGGTGAATAATAAACGCTCTGATTGGGACAAACAACTTCATCATGCTGTTTGGGCTTATCGAGTTGCCTACAAAACGGTACTCAACGCCACCCCATTTCAGATGGTCTTCGGACAGAACGCTGTGCTACCATTAGATTTCTTAATCCCTGCCTTAAAAGTAGCACAAGAGTATGAGTGGAATGGGCATGAATTGTCCTCTAGGATCTTTGATCTCGAACGCTTGGGTGAAACGAGGCTACGAGCGGCAGCAGGCATCTACACTGCAAAGAAGAGGCAAAAGGCATACTTTGATGCACACATCAAGGATAAGGGATTGAAAGAGGGAGATCTAGTGTTGGTATACACACTAAAACAACATGCCCGTAAGTTGGAAAAAAGAGGATATGGACCCATGATCATTAATAGAATTTCCACTAGTGGTGCAGTTCAGTTGGCCACTCTAGAAGGAGATATCTTGCCAAACTATATTAGTGGTTGTAGAGTCAAGCTATATCAAGAACCTCTTACTGAGGATATGCTAATGAGACTCAACATTGCGAAGAAGCGAAAAGAAGAAGAGTTAAGAGTGAGAGAAGAAGCACAGGTAGAGGCCAGAGAGCGTATTAGGCACAATAAGTTAAGGCGATTAGGCCTAGATGTCAACTCAAAAGCCCCAAAATATCACATGGATATGTGTCAAAAGTCAGGCATTGCGACTTCTCAAGTCATTGACCGAAGACCCTTTGTGACCATAGAGATAGGACAAGGGAAGGGTGCAAGGACGGTGAAAGCATTGATTGACTCAGGTGCAGCAAGTAGTGCAGTTAAACTTTCCTACTGCCAAGACTTGGGGTTGAACATCAATCCCATAGAAGCTTATCTCATAGGATTGGGAGGTGTGGAAACCCCTTGTTTGGGCGAGGTGGAACTTCCCATCTACCTTCAAGATGTTCCAATGAAAGTCAAAGCGCTAGTATGTCAAGATGAGAACCTTACAGAACCACTTGTCTTGGGTCAAGATTGGATCTATGACCATGCAGTTAACTTAAACCTAAGAAGTCAAATTCTTCAAGTTTGGGTACAAGAACAATGCATTACATTAGAATTAGAGAACTGCATGCTCCTAGATCATGGCACCACACACTCTCTTAGTTCTTCCAAGACTAATCATATGAAAGAAGATGTTGTATGTGTCAAAAGCTCTATGATGCAGAAGGAGTCAATCGTGGAAGACCAGGTTCGAAGGCGGGTGGATCTTTCTTCTTCTCCAAAGACTCAAGTAGCCACAGTAGTGAGCCCACCACACAAGCAAACACAACCGTTCACGACAACTGCTACATCAAATAGGAAGACACCATTCGATAAAAAAGCGGTTCTGGGCATGAAGCAGATCTGGGTACGCAAAGGAGAGCAACCACCAGCCTTACCCCCACAAATCCCATCCATGCACACTAACCAGGCCAGAAGACGAAGGAAGCAGCTCAGACAAGCTCCATCACAAGGTATTCAACAAGTTTGGGTGCCTAAGAAGTTAGCTGCAGCTCAACAAGGGCAATTACAGATGTGGGTACCTAAGAAGCTCTTACATCCACAACAACCTATGTTCTCCCACATGCGAAAGGTCTCACCCAAGAAGCCAAAAAGGGAAGAGGGTAAGAACCACGTACAGAGACCGAAAGAAGATCAAATCAGCTCTTCAAGAAAAGTAGGAAGACGTGCAAAAAGGATAAGGGTTTGGAAGCCAAAAGTACAAGCAGCCTCCATCGAACCAAAGCGCCAACCACACTGGATACCACCGTTCAGAACGCATCCAAAGAGGAAGACGGCTGAAGTGATCTCTACAGTGCCAAATGATGTTCTAAAATGGACTCCAATAAGGAGGATTACATCAGTTCGAGACTCAATGGATACCTCCACCAAGGTCGGCATCAACCTCCACAAATAACATCGAAGGCCTCGAACGAGCAACAACCATGTGCTCCATGCACAACCCTGTCCTTTGCACCATTTAGGTCATGCATTTCCAAAGTATGCATTAATATAGGGCCACATTACACGGCCGTGCATAGACACGCTTGAGAATCCCATGCACAAGAGCACAGTGACATATGTCGAACATTTCTATTGATACTAACTTTTGTGTTCTTGTTTTGTGATATCCTTTTTCTCCAAAAAAAAAAAAAAAAAAAAAGAAAAAAAAAAAAAGAAAAAAAGAAGTGGGAGAGAGCTTGTTCCCAGTGTGTCTCGGCCAGCAGTGGAATTATTGCTGCCTTATCTGGTAGATGACAAGCATTTGGCATGAACATGGCATCTACAACTATGATTTTCTCTTGCCATGGTAGGAATGAAGAGCTTGAAGGTCCGCAACTTGAGTGATGCTTAACTACTTCATGTACCAGAGCATCCAAGGAGATATCTGCAAAAGGTAGTTTTGGAGGAGAAGACTCCTGCATATGGTGAGCTAAAGAGAATATGTGAAACTCAGCTTGGTGTAGTTACCCGATGTTGCTTGCCAAGGAATATAAAGCAATTCAATTCTCAGTATTTTCTGAACCAGTATGGAACAGTAGCACTGGTGAATGGTCTATGTCAATCAGCATGGTAATCTCTTAGAAACCGGCACGTGCCCAATATTCCTCTGAGTGTCAATATAGGGAACTGAACGTGCATGAGCCCAAGCTCAGAAATGCACATTGTTAGTGACAAATGTTGCTTTGAAAAGAGGAGGGGGGATCCACCACCCAAAAGATCTCATCCGTGGACAATCAACATGGACATGCATCAACAAGGTTCCATTCCAAGGCCGAGTGTACAACACGAAGAGACAAACATCCATTAACCTTCTCCATGGTAAGTCTCTTTACTCTGGAAACACCATAACCATGATAGTTTAGGAAACCTCTTCGTCAGCATACCCTTGAGCACTTAGCTCAAGAACCGCAATTTTTGCACCATACTTCTTCCAATGCATTTTCCAAGTAAGCATGCGTAGGGCTACATTACAAGGCCGGGCACAAGGCACATACTTTTTTCAACCCAGGCACGAACACACTTACCCATCATTCATTATGGGTTATGAGTAGTTGGCATGAATGCTCTCAACATCATCTTTAAAAGAGCTAGCAGACATCTTGGGAACAACATCCATATCTCGAAAGCAAATTGAAGCCAGTAGTTGCTCCAAATCACTCTTGACCACCTCTTCTGAGCAACTTGCAGTTTTGAAAGCTCACAACGACACATTCTTGCTGGAATCCAAGGAACCAGCTCATACAACGGATGGACACCACCTCTCAAAGCACTACACAGAACAGCCCTTCCAACAAGGGTCTGTCAGGGACGACAGACTCGAGAGGGGGGGGAGTGTTGAAGCTCAAAGTCAAGGACAAAGCATGGAAGCACATCAAAAGGTGGACACACGAGGAAAGGGAGCAAGTAGGGAGCTCCAAGAAGTGTATGTCAAATTTTCAGAAGAATCCCCTACAAAAATAGTGATTTTCATCACTAGAAACCATTGTAAATACCATTATCTATTTTTAGTAACTCCATTTTGTTCAAGCCGAGGAGTCCTCGAGCTTGAGGAGTATTAGAAGTACCATCGTACCAATTTTCATAATTTTTAGACTTCGTTTGAGCCCTCAAATAAGCCCTGGAACCTAATTTTTAACTAGGCCAGACACTAGGTCTGGACAGGGCCAAAACTAGTCAAAAAACTATAAAAAGAGCTAGAGAGCTCATTTTTGGGGTTAGCTTGTTAGAGAATAGAACTTTTGTAAGAGAAATCTTTTGCAATCTAAGCTTTCCATTGTTCCTCTCTTTGATCTTACTTTGTGCTCGTGTGTGTGTATGTGTGTGCATGTTAGTGTGCTTTCACTCACGCACTTGTGCCTTCACTTGCTCGTGGTCTTCATACCGGTCCTCACGTCTCCGCGGATTGACAAGTAAAGGAGGTGGTGCTTACGCTTGAGCTACAGAGTGGCATTGAGTACTGTTTTGTAGGTAGCTCGATAAGCCCAAACAACATGATGAAGTTGTTTATCCCAATCAGAGCGTTTATTATTTACCAGTTTTGTCAATACATTACATAGGATCTTATTTGTGCTCTCGGCTTGTCCATTAGCTTGTGGATGATAGGGGCCAACTTCATATGAATCACCAAGAATTCTTGGAGAAGGGTTTCAATGACTTCATTAATCAAGAAGTGCATGCCTTTGTCACTTACTAACTCTATTGGTAACCCATATCTGTTGAACACGTTCTCGAATAAGAACTTAGCCATCATTTGAGAATCATTCTTTGTCATGGCTTCGACTTCTACCCACTTTGTAAGGTAATATGTGGCTACAATAATGTACTCTGCATGGGAGTTTCTAGCAGGGGGGTTAATCAGACCTACAAATTCTATACCCCACTTTGAAAATGGATGTCCTCCCATCATTGGCCTCAAAGGCATCTCATCTTTTATGATCAGATATTATGCAAATTGGCATGTATCACATCGCTTCACATAGGTATGTGCATCCATATGAAGAGTGGGTTGCCAAAGTCCTAAGAATAGAATGGTCTTAATTACTCAATCAAGCCCAAAGTGTCCACCTGCAACATTGCTATGTGCAACTTCTAAGACTTTCAAATAGTCTGATTCATGAACACATAGTCTTAAGTAGCCATCCTTGCCTCTTCGATATAGGTTATCTCTACTCAGGCATAGTCTTGAGCCTCTTGATCCATGCTTCGTTTTCTTGCTAGACTAGCCTCCTTGGATAGTGTTCCTGATCTCATAAATTCTACCAATGGAGCACTCCATTCTGGAATTAATGACATGTGATAAAGGGTAGCATACTCCATTGGGGGTCTCTCGTGGCACACTGGACAATTCTTAATCCACTCCTGTATTTCTTTGTCCATACTAGGCCAATACACTCCTAAACGTTTGACATTATGCAATGTTCATTGTTGAGAATAGTGATTTCCTAGCAATCCTTCATGGGCTTGTTGCAACCAATTGCGATGTTCATCCTCCTCAACACAACAAGCTAATACACCCTCTGTATCTTGTTTGTACATGCTTCCTACCATTATTTGATATCTTTTTTCTTTTACAATTTCATCTTTGTTCATTTTCACCTTCTTATCTGCGGATCCGAAGGTTAGGATAGGTACTAACATATTTTCCCATTTAGGAACAACTTCTAAATTGAACAGATAAGCGTCGGGTAGTTCATTAGATACTCCTTGCGGTGACCCACCTGAAGTGATGTGAGAAAGGTGATCCCCTCTTAGATGGGTCCTACCTTTCCTAACAACCACTTCAAAGTCATATTCCATTAGTAAGAGGAACCATCTTACTAAGCGTCCTGTATCAGTGAAAAACTTAAACTTGTTGGCCAATGGATAGTGTCTAAACTTCTTCACATCATATACCATACCTAAGCCTTCTCTTTCAGTTGTTGTATAGTTTTGTTTAGCCGCATTTAGTTGTCTACTAGCATATGCTAGAGGCAAATCTAGATTTCCTTCCCCTGTGGGTTGTGCCAGAATGCATCCTATTGCATAATTGGATGCATCTACATGGACATTAAATGGTTTATTCCAATCAGGGGTGGTTAGTATCGATGATGTGCACAAATGTCTCTTTAGCTCATTGAAGGAATTCTCACATTCATTGTTCCACTCAAAATTGTCAACAAAGCGTATTGAGGTTTAGCTATGATCGCGTACATGTGGATAAATCTACGATAATATCCACAATGTCCCATAAAGGCTTGTACCTCTTTAACATTCCTTGGCCTGGACAACCCCGATATGGCCCTAACTTTGTCCTCACCTATTCATATTCCATTCTTAGAAACAATATGACCTAAGATTTTACCTTGAGGTACCATGAACACACATATACTCCTAACCTCTTTCCTAAGAACTCTTTGAAGACGTGACACATGAGCCTTTGAAATGTTAAAGGTGCATTGACGAGCCCAAATGGCATCACACAAAATGCAAAGATCCCCCACTCTATGGCAAAAGCAGTCTTGTGTTGATCTTCTAGGTCAATGGCTACTTAGCTGTAACCTAAAAATCCATCAAGGAAGCTATAAACTTCCTTGCTTGCAACACGCTCCAATAAATGTTCAGTGATTGGAAGCAGATAACTATCTCTAATCATAACAACATTAACTTTTTTAAGGTTAATACACACTTGAAACTTTCCATTCTTCTTGGGAGCCACTACGATAGGGGACACCCATCCACTATGCTTAATCTCATAGATAAATCTAGCTTCAATCTATAAATTTCTTCTTTTATTTTTGCAACATAAGTGTCATTATATGTATAGGGCTTCTGTTTGCTAGGCTTGGCATTAGCCATCATGGGGATCATATGAGAGCATATTTTCGGATCTACTCCCTTGAGATCTTTATAGGTCCATGCAAACACATCCCTATATTCCCTTAATAAGGCTATAAGCTCGACTCTTCTTCCACACTTAGGTCTTCTCCTATGTATGTACATCGCTCTTCGTTCTCTTTAATGGTTAGTACAGCTTTTTTGGTCTTTTCTTTATTATCATATGCTACTCCTATGATGGCCTCTCTCTTAGGCATACGTACCAAAAATTTTCGGTCAACTTCATATTTCTTGAAATTCTCTGGTACTTCAAACAATGATTCCTCCTCTTCTTATTCCACTACTTTTCTTTTCTTTTTCTTTTGACTATCCTCACTTACCTCTCTTGAATTTATAGTTTTAATGCTAGTGAGAGGTTCTTCTTCTTTTTGCATAAATACTCCTACATCTTTTAGATAATGCTCCTCTAAATTAAAGCAACTATCCATCACAATGGATTCTATATCATCATCGTTCTTTTTTGTTGCTATGACCTCATTAGAGTCGCACTCTTCTATCAAAGTTTCACACATGAAAAAAGAGATATCATAACCCTCCTCATCACAATGAGGCATCCATTGTTCTTCATTGACAGCAATGTCCATGGTGGCTAAGATTTCTGCCCACCCATGAGGCTCAAATTCCTCATCTAGAAAGATCATCAATGTGTAGGTTAGTCTCTAAGTAGTCTCAATCCTTGAGAAGTTCCTTCTTCTCTCGCTTTTAGGTGTCTTTCCTCTTCCTCTGCAACCTTTCACATCCACAACTAAGTGTCTTCATGCATCCAGGATGGATCACATGAATTTTCAGAATGCATAGAGATTGAATCTTATAGTGCCTTGTGGATAGGATTCCACTGTAGAGGTGGCACATCTCTGAAGGTATAATCTTTCATATTGACTTTTGTCATGACCCCTAAGTGTTGCAAGTACAAGGAGTTGGTTCCCCAATCTTGTACTATTTGCAATTGTCATAGGAAGGGTCTTCTTAGGATCATCTCATAGACGTTATTTTTGCCAAAGTCACATATAGCAAAGGTGTGCTCAAACTCTACACCACGCATGGTTAGAGTTATCCCTTCTAGCAATCCTAGAGGTCTTTCAATATGGCCATCAGCCATTTGAAGCTTGATTCTAGTTGGTCTTAATGTGGGTTTACCCCATTGCTTCCACAAGGAGGTGGTTGCAATAGCAACACCAACACCTGAATCTAAGATAGCTTTGGTTGTGTAACCTCGGTAGGTGATTGGAAGATAAGTGTTACCTTCTTCACCTTCACTCATGTCGTCGATTTTTTCTAGAGGTATCTATGGGACTTTTTTCTTAGAGCCTACTTTTGACACATTAGAACCAAGTTATGGAACCTGATTTGCCACATGTTCCATAACTCAGCTTTTACTTTGAGCAGCTCTTCTAAGGTGAGATGACATTAATTTGGATCTTAGTGTTCTTCACAGCTTCAATGTTTCTTTGAACCACTGAGTCTTCGTTTCTTACCAGTATTGTGGGAGCTCTGATTCGAAGAGATTCAGATTCCCATGGGCCTGTGTGTTGGAGACCTCTTAATCTCCAAAGGTTTGATCTATACTGACTTAAGAACACTTCTATGTCAGTTATAAACCAAACTTTACACAAACAATGTTCTTCTTTACCAAAACTTCAAGCAACACTTCTCTGAGTGAAGAAGTGTCTACTTCAGAAAGTCTGCTTCAGGAATCCACTTCATTACCTGCATAAAGTTTCAAATTTCTTCAAGCAAATGATGCACAAGTATTCGCAATACCTTTGCGCAAACATGTCAATCATTAGTTCTCAAAACTAATCACCAAAAGTTTAATTTGATCATTAAGATCAAAGACATGTCAGAAAATGTCTCTCAGAAGTTGCGCCTTCGACATAGTCAACTTCTTAAGTTGATTTCTCTCAATCTAAAACCCGTTTTGCTAAATGCTTTTAGCCATAGCTTCCTTATCTTCTAACTTAAATTTTAAGTGCTCACTCATCAAAAACTTTACAGTATACACTCAGATCTGATCAAAATACTGAGACGGAAAAGTGCGCTACTCTCAGGCTTCAGTTCCCAAAGTTCACATATGAATGTTCCTATTGATCATTCTCACAGTAGGAGAGAAATTAGATTCTGAAACTCTAGACATAACTTCATTAGCTTCTCAATTAGATGTGTACAAAAGGATTTCTGATCCACGTGATCAGACACAGAGCACTCAGAGAAAAACCCGTCACTACTTTCTGGGAAAAAACTCTCTACACTTCTTTCTGAAGTTTGTCATCTACAAATGACTCTCTTACATATTTCTTGTCCTCATTAACTTATATATACATGACTTTTGACTCATCCCGCGTCTATGACATTGCTACTAATCATCCTAAAGACTTAGCTATACTCAGCTTACAAGATTCTTCACTTATATGTACATATGTGTACAAGACATCATCCTGAAATCTTCTTCACTTTCATAAGTATCTTCCTTCACTTCATTCTGACCATAAGTCTTCTTCAAGATCTCTATAATCACCAATTTGTGATTGGCTTGTTCCAACACTGTGAAGTGAGGCAACTCTTGTAAAGAATTAGATTCAAAATCTAATCATTCACCTTCTTGTTGCTCTGCTTGGTTGCCATAATAGATGTAATGTCTTGGGGAAATTGATCATGAAGATCATCAATTTCAAGAATAGGAGGGGAATTGTCCTTCTCCTTGGCCATTTCTCTTCTTGTGTTTCCCGCAAGAATTCTTGAGAGTACTCTTGAATTGAAAGAGGTGTTCCATCATCCATGGAATTAGGAACATAATTGTGTACAAGTGACAACTTAGGGACTTGTGACGAAAGAGACTATTTCTCTATCACCAACAAGTGCATATAGTGGGGATCACACATTTAAATTATCAATCCGAGAAGTATCTTGAACCTAACTGGCTGTATGAAGACTTGCACTTACACGATGGTCAATGAAGTGAAATAGCTATCATTGCATGCAGATGAGTAGTATCTCTCACATTCATCACTCACACATGTGGAAATGGTGTCGCGATACATGAAACAATAGTAAGCACAAAAATAGTCTTTTCCCTCAGCTTCGAACTCAAAATATGGTCAAATGGGGTTCCTTTCAAAGCTCTCAATGAGACGCATCCAATGGTTGTGCTCTTGTCCGATTCTGACAAACTTGCTTCAAGTTATGAGCAAAAAATTGAGTTGCACAACTCACCTAGTTTCACCACACACCTCCTCACGCTTCACGCACACATTACACACTTCAAAAAATCAATGAATTGGATAGACAACACTTCCCTTCACTCATTCCAAGCTACAATCACACATGCAAGCTCACAAGCAAGGAGATAAAAGAGGGAGAAGAGGCAAATTCAAAAATCTGAGTTCTCTCTTACTCACAATGGCAAAAAATCTTTTCAAAGTGTCACGAGATGTCTTATATACATGTGCCCTAAAAATGTTCCTTTCACATAAGAGACCGGCACTTTTTTAAAGAAAGCCTAAATTCCTATTATTTTACAAAGATTATGATACAATGTTTGGGATTTATGCATCTAGAGGACTCCTCTAGTTCATTTATATCTTCTTGAGACTTCCATAAACATTTGAAGAAGAAAATTGATGCGATAATTGAAAATTTTTGGGGGCTCTTTTTCTTGTGCTTCTTTACTCTGCAACGCTTGCCCCCCCCTTTGTCTCTATCGTCCCTTGATAGGCTTTGTTGTGCTAATTTCAGTTGCCACGCACGCATCTAGTGACTAAGAATGTAATTGTCTTAGTCACCCATTTCAACTTCTCAGCCTCTACCTCTTTGTAACTTTTGGCCTTCTGATATATCTTAGTTCACACACAACTGGCCTCGTTGTATTGTTGAAGCCTGTTGATTTCTTCTCACTACACGCACCTAGTGGCTAAGAGTGTGACTATCTTAGTCACCCTCTTCAACTTCTCAGCCTCTACCCCTTTGTAACTTTTGATCTTCGAATAAATCTTGTTTTCACCCTTCGAGACCTCCTTCCTTAGTGTTGTAGCCTAATGCCTGCCCCTACGGGGCTCTGGGCAAAGGGTGGTGCTTGCTAATGAGTAGTCTTTCTTTTTTATTTTCTTCTTCATCGTCATTTTCTTGATTCTCTTGTCTCCCCTTCCACATGTCCCCCCTCCAAAACTCTATCATCCCCGACAGGCTTTGGAAGTCGACGAGAGTACGTCTTGTATATCTTTTGCTCTGTATCATTTAGCAAATTGGCTTCACGTATCATTAATTGCTCCCATTGTTCTGACTTAACTCCATCGTGGGATGGTCATCGGTGGTCGACAAAAAAACTTAATTCATATGCTACTAGTCGTGCATTGAGGTTAGTAGACATCTTTAAGAATACTTCTGAATCGATTTCAAAGAGGCCTGTGAAGAATGCTTCTTCAAAAGTTTGCATATACATGCTAGGCAAAAACATTAGCCTTGAATAGTAGGCCATGATAGTGAGTCAACTTGGCATGACAGAAAGGTCGAATACTAAAATATATGTTCCTTGATCAATACCAATGAAATTCAAAAATGTGTATTCTACATGCTTGAAGACTTTGAGCACTATCATGCTGAGTATTTTATTCATTAGTTTGATTGTGAGATTGGGGACCTTTGCACACCGAGATAACCAAAATTCGATGGTTCTCACCATGTACTCTTCCATGGGTAGGTAGTTGTGCGGCGGGCTCGAGAATAAGAGAAAATTAAGCCACTGATTATTTATTTTACCTTCACTTTTCAAGTCCCAAAATTTTGGCCAGTATCGTCGACGTGGTACAAGACAAAACGTTGGATTGACTTGAAGTAAATATGGTGCTTCTTGCCAATGCACCTGCAATGTTGGATTTTTCTCCAAAAATTCTCCTCCAAATGGGATCAACGGCTTTGAACTCCTGTTGATTATAATTAAAAGTATTTGCCTTGAAGTTGAGGTGCACATCCGGATCCTTTCCTGTGGTCTTCTTTGTTGGAGATCTCTAAATCTCAAAAGGCTTTGACATATTCTCATGAAACAACGACTTTGACATAGTCAACTTCTAAGGTTGATTTCTCATAACACACATCCCGTTTTGCTAAATGCTTTTAGCCATAGCTTCCTTACCTTCTAACTTAGATTTTGAATGCTCATTCATCAAAAACTTTACACTGTGCACTGAGATCCAAGCAAAACATTCACATGAAAAAATGTGTGACTCTGAGAGGTCTATCTGCAGACATTACATACACATGTTCCTATTGATCATACTCACAGCATGAAAAGAATGAGACAATGAAACTTTGAACATAGCTTCATTAGTCTCTAGATTAGATGTGTACAAAAGATTTCCTGATCCACATGATCAGGCTGAGAGAAATCAGAGAAAGACTCAATGCTAATTTCTTAAGATAACACTACAGCATTTGAGGGGCATACTGACGCTGTCTATACCGACGGTCACTCTCGGCATCAGTATAAATGTTGGAAAAGTCCACTTAATGATACCGACGGTCAAGTGACTGTCAATATGACCATTTAAAATGGATGGTCGGTGTGTCCCGCAACCGTCGGTATAAGTGTCGGTATGGGCATCGGTATGGGCATCGGTATGAGCATTGATATAAGCGCTGGTAATTTACTGGAAGTTACTGATGCCCATACCGATGCCCATACCGATGCCCATACCGAGGCCATGTTTTAAACATACGGGGAACCCGAGAGCAAAACTGAACATTTTTGTGTGTGTCTGAGTACTGAGTGTCTTCTGTCAAACCTGCACGCACGAACCGAATTGCGAAATGCATTGTCTTGTGCACACACACACACACACACAGATCTCTCTCTCTCTACACACACTCTCTCTCGATTTAGATCTCACATCTTGGTAAGTGGTGCGCATACTCTTAGCCTTTGTCTTTCTCTATGTTTTAGGTCTTATAATTTCTCTTCTCTTTGATTTTGCAGAGTTCTTTGGTGTCGATTGTTTGGAATTCGACAATAGACGACATACATTATGCTTTGACGACAATGATCCAAAAGAGGGACATACTTGTAAGTGATTGTTTATTCTCTATTGATAGAGAGAGAAAGAGAGAGAAAGATGAGAGAGATAGAGATAGAGAGGGAAAGAGAGAGAGAAAAGAGAGAGAGAGAGAGAGAGAGAGAGAGAAAGAGAGTGAGAAAGAGAGAGAAAGAGAGAGAGAGAGAGAGAGAGAGAGAGATAAAGAGAGAGAGTGAGAGATAAAGAGAGAGAGAGAGTGAGAGATAAAGAGAGATGAAAGAGAGGAAGAGATAGGAAAATAGAGCATACATACACACACACACACATCTACACATGCATACATACACACATACATGTACACACATGCATGCTTACATACACACACATATACACAAATGCATGCTTACATACACACACATATACACACATGCATGCATACACACACATACAAATATACACACATGCATACATACACACACACATGCATACATACACATATGCATACATACACATACACACACACATGCATACAGACATACATACACACACACATATATACACACATACATACACACACACATACATACACACATATACAC
Source organism: Ceratopteris richardii (assembly GCA_020310875.1). Taxonomy (NCBI): domain Eukaryota; kingdom Viridiplantae; phylum Streptophyta; class Polypodiopsida; order Polypodiales; family Pteridaceae; genus Ceratopteris; species Ceratopteris richardii. The sequence goes on from CM035442.1 coordinate 284,634, forward strand.
ACATGCATGCATACACACACACACATATACACACATGCATGCATACACACATATACACACATGTATGCATAAATACACACACATACACATATACACACATGCATAAATACACACACACATGTACACACATGCATACATACACACACATATGTAAACACATGCATACATACACACATATACACACATGCATACACACACATACATACACACATGCATGCATACATAAACACACATATACACACATGCATGCATACACACATATACACATATACACACATGCGTGCATACATACACACACATACATATCTACACACATGCATACATACACACACACATGTACACACATGCATACATACACACACATATGTACACACATGCATACATACACACATGCATGCATACATACACACACATATACACACATGCATGCATACACTCACACGCACACACACATATACACACATGCATGCATACACTCACACACATACACACATACATACACACATGCATGCACACACACACACATGAATGCATACACACACATGCATACATATGCACACATACACATATACTGACACATGCATACATAGACACACATACACATATACACACATGCATACATTCACACGCACATAAATACACACATGCACACCTATACACACACATAAGCTAGTGTTTTAATTAAATATATGTAATTAAATATATAACATTTTGATTTTGAAGTTTTTTTTAACATCAAATATATAAAAATAGGATTAGGGTTTTTATGCTATTTACACATACATACACATATACTTATACACATATATATACACATACACATATATATACACATGCATACACATACACACATGTTTTAGGTGTAGGTCTTTCCGATTAGGGTTTTAGGGTTTTTACACATGCATAGCATATATGCACACATACACATACACATATAATACATATATACATATATATACACATGCATACAGAAATATACATATTTTAGGTCTAGATATTTAAGATTAGAGTTTTAGGGTTTAGGCATATATATAATTCAATTACATTTATATTAAGAAAAAATATAGAAAAAAATATGAATATATAAATAAACATATATATAAAATAGGATTAGGCTTTTAGGATAAGGGGTTTAGGTTTTTTTAGGTGTTTAAGTATTTAGGTTTTAGTATTTCAGGTTTAAGTCTTTAGGTTGTAGTATTTCAGGTTTAAGTCTAAGTCTTTCTGATTAGGGTTTTAGAGTTCTAACACCTACATAACATATATACACACATACACATACACATATAATACATATATACATGTATACACACATGCATACAGAAATATACATATTTTAGGTCTAGATCTTTAAGATTAGGGTTTTAGGGTTTAAGCATACATATAACTCAATTAAATTTATATAAAGAGAAAATGTAGAAAAAATATAAATATATAAATATAAATATATAAATAAATATATATATAAAATAGGATAATTATATAGATAAATAAATATAAAAAGAACTAGTGTTTTAAATAATTTAACTAAATATATATAATTAAATATATATAAAAATAGGATTAATTAAGAGAAAAATTGAATATATAAATAAATAAATATATATATATATAAAATAGGATACTTATATAGATAAATAAATATGATTAGAACTAGTGTTTTAAATAAATAAATCTAATATATAAGATTAAATATATAAAAATAGGTTTAATTTTAATCATTTTAATCACAGTAAATATACATACACATACACATACACACATATACTTATACACCTATTTATATACACATATATATACACATATATATACACATATATATACACATACACATATTTATACACATGCATACGCATATATACATGTTTTAGGTCTAGGTCTTTCTGATTAGGGTTTTAGGGTTTTAACACCTACATAACATATATACACACATACATATAATACATATATACATGTATATACACATGCATACAGAAATATACATATTTTAGGTCTAGATCTTTAAGATTAGGGTTTTAGGGCTTAGGCATACATATAACTCAATTAAATTTATATAAAGAGAAAATATAGAAAAAAATTAAGGAAAAAAATCTGAATATATAAATAAATATATATATATATAAAATAGGATAATTATATAGATAAATAAATATAAAAATAACTAGTGTTTTAAATAATTTAATTAAATATATATAATTATATATATAAAAATAGGATTAATTAAGAAAAAAATCTAAATATATAGATAAAATATATAGATTAGGGTTTTAGGTTTTTTTAGGTGTTTAAGTATTTAGGCTTTAGTATTTCAGGTTTAAGTCTTTAGGAGTATGATTTTTAGGTTTAATAAAAAAACAAATGTTCTAAAATGTCCATATTGTATCAGATGGCTAGTTTGGATCCGGAGGAGAGAATGGCATGTCCTTGCACCCAGTGCAAGTATCAAATTTATCAAAAATGACGGATTTATACTGCACATGTTAGAGAGTATGGATCCTTTGATAAAAGTCGACTAGAAAACCTATGCTACCATTCGCATGGTCCCCCAGGTGAGCAGATGGACCCAAACGACATTGCATCAGTAACCTCTCGTGCACAAAAGAGAACAGAAAAGGACTTAGATGTACAAGCAAGTACTAATAACATTACACGGAATGAACATATGGAAGAGATGCTCGAAGCATTTTATGAGATGGACGAAGATCATGATGGTGGAGAAGATGTCGAGAGTTTCATGGACACAACAAAATTTCCATGATCAGAAGTCGATGAAGAATATGAGAACATGTGAAGACTAGCTCGTTTACCACTTTACAATGGAGCAAAGATATTTGTATTATGTGTGTCACTCGTGATGCTCAATCTGCAATCCATTTATGGATGGTCAGATAGTAGTGTCACTAAATTGTTCAAGTAAGTGCATTTGAAATAAACTTTTATTGTTGTATCAAAATAACTTTATTTACTAATATCATTTTAATTGCTCATTGCAAGCTTCTTAAAGATCAATTTTTGCCAGAGGGCAATGACATGCCTCCAACACGTGGAGATGCAAAAAAACTTTTACAGTCCATTGGAATGGATTATACTAAGATTCATGCTTGTCCGAATGATTGCATCCTCTTTCGGAATGAGTATGAGCATCTCCACGTATGTCCAAAATGTAGAGAAAATAGATTTAGAGAAGACCTTGTAGGCGAAGCAATCTCCGCAAAGGTTCTTTGCCACTTTCCTATCATTCCACGAATTAAGAACATGTTTAGATGCAAATCTATAGCTGACTTAATGTCATGGCATACAAAGAGCAGGTCTACAGATGGTGTAATGCGAGTGCCTGCTAACTTTGATGCTTGGAAGCACATAGATAGTAAGTGGTGAGAGTTTGCTAGTGAGCCTCGGTCCATACATCTAGGCCTAGCTATGGATGGAGTGAATCCATTTGGTTTATGCAGTTCCTCATGGAGCACATGGCCTGTATGTTTGGTCAATTATAACATCCCACCATGGTTGGCCACAAAGAAAGGTCATTTATTATTAGCTCTTATTGTACTAAGTATAAGGTAAAAAACGTGGATGTATATCTTGCACCACTTGTGGAAGAACTGCACATTTTATGGGATGGGATTACTGTGCGTGACATGTCTCAACCTATAAGAAGACGAGATGTGCGAGTGCAAGGCATACTTATATGGACGATGCATGATTGGCCTGGTTATGGTAAATGTTTAGGTTTATCGATTTTGGGTTAGCATGCTTGTCCCTTATGCGGACCACGACTTGAAGCACGGTATTCCAAAGCACTACGTAAAACTCTCTATAAAGGACACCATAGATATTTGCATGATGAACATGTTTTACGTAAAGGACAAATTGGTCGACAAGCGCAACGCCAAATGAAAGCTAGCGATTGGAAACAACTGTGGGATTGAGAAAACCAAGTCACTAGCATGAAACCGTTGTCCATTTTTCATGAACTCCCTTATTGGAGTGAATTATTCATCAATCATTTGGTAGACTCGATGCATATTTTTAAGAATGTGGGAGAGATTCTTTGGAAGACTTTGATCGCAAAGAAAGAAAGCAAAGCACAAAGGAAGGACTTAGAAGAGTGAGGTCGTATGCAAGAGTTGTGGGCGATTACTAAGCCCAACGGAACAGTATCGTTACCAAGAGCTCCTTGGGTGCTTCGCAGGATGGAAGAGCAACAAGTGAAGAAAACAATTTCAGAGTTTCAGACACCTACTGGATGCATGAGGTGTCTAAAGACTGCTTTCACATGAAACGACGATCTTGGAGGGGTCAAGTCTCATGACTGGCACAAGTTTTTAGAGTTTGTGCTCCCTATAGCCCTAAAAGATTGTCTTTCGAAGGATGCATGAAGAACCATTTATAAAATTAGTTCTTTAGTACGATGGATCTCTTCTAAAGAGATAAATAAAGATAGCATAGAGAGTGTGAAACTCAATGCTATTGAGGTTGTTTGTATGGTAGAGAAATACTTTCCCACAAGTATTCTCACTATTCAACTTCATTTACTGGTTCATGTGGTAGATGAAGTTGCAATAGCAGGAACTGTCCATAGTCGATGGATGTTCTTCTTAGAGCGCTTTATGAAGACATTAAAAGGGTTTGTTCGACAGAGAGCACGTTGAGAGGGTAGCATGGTCAAGGGAAGGCTTGTACAAGAGTCTCTTGTATTCATAACTGAGTTTCTACGTATGTCGGATCCCGAAATGCCTCGCTTATGGAGCGATGATGAAGATGTTCATCTCGTAGGCGATCAACCAGAAGGTAAAGGATTGCAAAGAAAAATGGATGCAGCTTTCAGAGAGAAGGCAATGAAGTTTTGCATAGTTAACTCTGAGCCTATGCAGAAGTGGTTAGAAAAGTATGAGCTTTCCAAGGAAACCAACGCAAAGGAAAGAGCTCAATTTCGAAGGAATCGTTCCACTCAATTTTTGCCTCTTCTAGAAATTCTTTGATCTCTTCCACCTTTTCCAATGAGCAAATAGCTAGATACAGTGGTTTCACAAGCAAAGGCAGCGGGTGAAGATATCTCTGAAGAAGAAGAAGAACTCACAAAGGGATGTGATTGGGAGTATACTAAATACAATGCACTATGGTCTCATGGACGACACTTTTGAATTGCACGAATCGATAAAAATAGGTCTACTTTTGATAGTGGGGTGATGGTGAACTTTTTGCAAAAAAGTAGAGCAAGTGTAAGAGATGATAATGCTCAAGAAGGCCAGCTAGATTATTGTGGTGTGATTCAAGATATCTTGAAACTATCTTTTAGGAAGTTTGATTACTTTGTTTTTTATGTAAAATGGTTCAAAGTAGTCACCTCTGGAAGAAACACAACAGTGAGGTGGGATAAAAGTCGACTCCACAAAGTTATGGACGGATGAAAGGGATACATTTGTACTTCCCGAACACTATGAGCAAGTTTTTTTAATACCAGATTCAAAAGAACCAGAGTGGCTATTTGTTTTACAAGTTGCCGCATGTAGTAGATAAATTTGAAGAAGAGGTCATTGTTCAAGAAGACGAAGCCATAGACGATGATCAGGAAGAAACCAGCCTAGCAAGTGATTTAGAAGCCATCAATATAGAGATAGATATTCTCGGTGCATCGGATCTCCAAGAGGATGCTAAACTAGAGGATTTTTGAATCAAACACTTGTACGTACCAATTTTTGTTTTTTTTTTGGCTAGGTTTTTTTGTACACTATCATTTCTCTATATTACCTTTATTATCACATGTTAATTATTTGAGTTCTTCTGTTACAAAGCACGACGAGAAACAGTCCTCCAATCACTCCACATTCCATGACAGAGGAGCAGTTTTTAGAGTTCATCTTGCAAGTACCTTCTGCATATATGGCCCCTGCATCACAATATTGGATCGCTCGTGGTACCACTCCTCCCGGCCTCACTTCTGGCAGCCTTACTCCTGCCGACCTCACTCCTGCTGGCCTCACTCCCGTCGGTGTCACTCCTGCTGGTGGTGCTACTCCTGCAGGAGGTATGTCTCCTAGCTTTATGACTCCACCACGAACATCTTTTCAGCCATCCCCTACTGGGTCTAGTAGTAGACATGTGCGTTCGACACCTTAGCGTGATAGAGGTTCTGGCCTGTCTCCTAGGTCAAGGTCATGCTCTGGAGCAGGAGGTTCTAGGAGTGGATCTACAGGTAGGTCTGGAGGAGGTAGTTGTTGTGGAGGCAGTGCGATGGATGTTGTGTCGCCCGTTTCTACTCCTAGGACGAGTACCTCAGATGTAGGTATGCCACGCGGTACACCGCGTGGAACACCACGTACACCTTGGGATGCTCATGACCATGATGACTCCAAGGTATATAGTAGCCGAGATGGAGCTCCGGTGATGGATGCGGCTGGCAAAGCAATGTGTGCACATATACGACAGCTTTGCTCCATATAGTTTGGACACTCTATCATGTTGAGATGGAGTGAACAAGATAAAGATTGGAAGAATTATATCACACAGACGATTTATCAAGAGCTCCGGCTAGTCGATGGATAGCCTCTTTGTTGAAGTTGAAGATCAAGGACAAAGCACAGGAGCACATCAAAGAGGTGAACACCCAAGAAGAAGGAGCAAGTAGGGAGCTCCAAGAAGTGTATGTCAAATTTTCATAAGAAATCCCCTAGAATAATAGTGATTTTCATCAATAAAAACCATTGTAAATACCATTTTCTATTTTTGTAACTCCATTTTGTTCAAGCTAAGGAGTCCTTGAGCTTGAAGAGTATTAGAAGTATCATCCTACCAATTTTCATAATTTTTAGACTTCGTTTGAGCCCTCAAATAAGCCCTGGAACCTAATTTTTAACTAGGCCAGACACTAGGTCTGGACAGGGCCAAAACTAGTCAAAAAACTATAAAAAGAGCTAGAGAGCTCATTTTTGGGGTTAGCTTATTAGAGAATAGAGCTTTTGTAAGAGAACCCTTTTGCAATCAAAGCTTTCCATTGTTCCTCTCTTTGATCTTACCTTGTGCGTGTGTGTGTATGTGTGTGCATGTTTATGTGGTTTCACTCACGCACTTGTGCCTTAACTTGCTCGTGGTCTTCATACCGGTCCTCACGTCTCCGCAGATTGACAAGTAAAGGAGGTGGTGCTTTCGCTTGAGCTACACCAAATTTTGGTGCCGTTGTCGGGGAGAGAGCTTCGAGGACGAGCATTGTGATGGTAAGATCGTAGATTTGTGACGTTGGAAGGTAAAAAAACTATCATTTCTGTTATTTTTCTGATTTTTCTTCTCCATCTTCATCATCATCATCATCTCCATCTTCATCAATCTTCATCTTCATAGAAATTTCTTGTTTTTTAGTGCATTTTCACCATTTTCATACCATATTTCATGCATTATTGTGTGGGAAGGAGTTAGGAGGTGCAAGGGAGAGCAAGCGCTATGTTTTTTCATGCTTTTCTGCACATACGGAACTCGCCATTGCCCGGCGCTCAAAAATTTGAATTTCCTGCCAAAAAACATGATTCTGTGATGAAAATCACGATTCTGTGAAAAATTCAAATTTTTGTGAAAATCGCGATTTTCTATTTCCCACCTAAAAGTTTGTTGAAAGAAACACGATTCTATGGTCATTCTGAGAATCACGATTCTGTGGTTGTGCTCAAAATCGTGATTCTCACGAATCACGATTTTCAGCCCAAAAACACGATTCTGTGAAAACACGATTCTCTGCTCAAAATCGCGATTCTCAAAAACACGATTCTCTGCTGAAAATCGCAATTCCCAACAACACGATTCTCTGCTCAAAATTGCGATTCTCACAAATCACGATTTTCAACAAAAAACACGATTTTGTGAAAAGACGATTTTGTGAAAACACGATTCTCTGCTCAAAATCGCGATTCTCAAAAATACGATTCTCTGCTCAAAATCACGATTCTCACAAATCAAAAACACGATTTTGTGAAAACACGATTCTCAAGGTACAAAATCATGATTCTTTGATTTCACATAATCGCGATTCTCTGATTTCACACAATCACGATTCTCTTGGTTTAACAGGATCGCAATTCTCTGATTTCATAGCATCGCGATTCTCTTGAGATTTACAAAATCGCGATTCTCTGGAGATTTACAGCATCATGATTCTCTTGAAGTTCACAAAATCGCGATTCTCTTGAAGTTCACAAAATCACGATTCTCTTGAAGTTCACAAAATCGCGATTCTCTTGATTTCACAAAATCGCGATTTTTTCCAAAAGGTCCTGTTTGCCTGTTTTGACCCCCAGGAGCCTGATTTGACATAACTTTTTCATCCAAAGTCTATTTTTTTATCTCTATAGCTCGTTGGACAGCTCGTTTCGAATCCTACATGGTCTCAACTGTTTTTTATAAGAATAATGTGTTGATTTTTAGATAGGATAATTTGAAGTTGGGCTTCAAGTGGGACTAGGAAACCAAGGGGGCTCCAAAGGATTTTTGAACCATACCAAAGGGAAATTTTGGACTCTTAGCCAAAGCTTATGAACCTGAGATCTGGTAGACACCTAGGCAAGGATAGACAAGGCATTAGATCTTCTCAGTCTAGTGTCAACCATACAGCTAAGTCTTGGGCACAACAACTAAGTGGTTGTCCTTACATACTAAACTCTGACACAAGTGACTCTGAAATGTCTTTTAGCATGGGGAAACTAGCAGGTGGCTCAGGAACTGCCCATCTACAAACACCAAAAGGCCCCTATAAGACACAATTGGAATATATTCGGACCAACCGATTAGGTGCTCGCATCTATGAGGATGGCCTGAGGCGATCAGTGGTCCAACTCAAAAATCCAGATCAACCCTTTGGACTTGAACACCCGGTGGTCAAGTTCGAAGAGGGTTCATACATTGATAAGGAAGGAACCATGTATGTGGTCACCAACCTACCAGATAGGACCGATGAGTTTGGAAGTGTCATTCATGAGAATGAGATAGGAGACCTAGAACAAGGAAATGTAGGACAAGGACCCCGGACTCCTAGAGGTAAGTTAGTTCTGACTAGAGTGATCATGCCAGATTGGATCCCTCAATACAACAAAAGCATAGAAATATTCTTGAATAGAGAAACAGAGGAAGCCTTTTGGAGATTCAAGCCAGATCAACCTAGCCAATTGGGCATAGTCATTATCTATGAATTCAAAGATCCTAAGATACCAGGCAAAGTTGTCTACCTGGATAACACATCAGAGAAGATATTCTTGGTAACAGAGCATGATAGACATGCATATACTTGGAAGAGTGAATTGATTTTTCCTCCACCAAGATCCAATGTTTCCCATGGCATCCAAGGAGTAGGATCATCCCAAGCTCATGAAGCCCAGAGAGAAAGAAATAGAGAGAGGCCTGAGGTAAGTTTTGCACACCCTCTGGGCAGGAATAGATCAGGAGTTGAAAATGAAAAACCTGAAAGAGAGAGACATCAAGCACATAGGCAACAAAGAGATGAACAAGATTCTCCATTGCTTAGACCCCGAGAGCACACAAGAACCCTTAGACCCACTCAAGTGATCAAGGCAATGAAAAATTATTTTGACGGGACAGGAGATCCTTATGATCATGTGGCCGAGTTCAAACAAGTGTTAAGAGCTGAACAGATTGAGGATTTGTTCACCCAGTACGAGGCATTTGGTCTGACTCTTAAGGGCACTGCCTTAGCTTGGTTTCAACCACTGAGTAGCCGCAACTATCATGATATAGGTCAGTTGCTAGACGAATTCATTGTAGAATTTTCCAAGAGTGGTATCAGGCATAACACATCATCTTTGATCCACAGTTTCAAGCAGACACCCCAGGTCTTTGCCACAATCAGGACAAAAAGCCTGTATTGTGATAGCCTGACCTTGACTCGGAGATGGTGGGTGGGGGCAATCACGAAGGAAATGGTCGCCCTGACATCTGAAACATGGTCCTTTAGGGGCTTGTGGTCTTACTTGTCTCATTTGGGGCCTAGGGTTAGCATTTGTGTACATGACATTGGAGTATTCAGGCTCCCAATTTTGTTCCATAGGTGGTGCCTCATACTGATACGGATAAATCTCACTATGTTCAGGTGACTCAGTGTAATAAGCATGTGGACTACCTTCATAGGAGTAGTCTGAACTATGAGCATGAGAGTCATTCTCTGAGATCAGTGGGGTCACTGGCACCAATGCTCTATTAAGGTTCTCTTCTGCCACTGCGTACTTAACTGGAATTGTATTGGCAGGAGCTGGTGGTTGGTTTCCCAAGACTGGTTGTGGCCTATATGGTGCCTGATATTGCTGTTGTGGTCTATAATATGGCTGCTGATATTGGTTCTTATACCTACCTTGTGGGTAAGGTTGCTGATAATTATGTCTAACAGCCTGCCTATTGTAGGGACAATCTTGAGCCGTATGGTTTGTGTGCTTCCTTTCAATAGTGCAGTATGGGTGTTGCTCTAGCACAATGGTGAGAACCACGTTAAGAAGCTCCACCTCCTTTGAAAATCACTGTTGGAGGTTTTTGAAAAGTATTTTTAGAACATGATTCTTTGAAAAAAGATTTGACTGGCTTCCTGCTCCGTTGTTACATGCTTCTGCGTCGTCTGTGCCTCTGGCTGCTTCCAACACCCCCCTCCCTCTCGCTTCTGTCGTCCCTGACAGAACCTTGTTGTGAGGTCTGCCGGATATAGTTCTGTAGGAGGTCTTGAGCGAGGGTGTGCTCGGAGATACGAATGCCTCGAACCAGGTCGGCCTCGAGTTTCTCCCAGTCGATTGGTTGCGGTTCTTCCGGTGGCGGGAGCTGATAGTGTGTGGAATAGACCATTCGTTCACAGGCAAATAATTGTAATAAATGTGTAGGCCTGCTTATGAATACCTCTGAATGGTATTCCCAGAAGCCGGTTGTGAACATCTCTTCGAATGTCTGCTTGTAGCACACCGGTAGGTACTTTATTCTGCAGTGCCAGGCATAATACACCCGTAGCGATGGCGTTGTACTCATATCATATACCAGGTCCTGCCATGCTCAAAGCCCGGGGTGTTGACATGTGGTGCCTTGACGCGTCGGAAGACTTTAAAAATCATTTGCATCATGTCAAAGATTTTGACAGTCATATGCGCCGCTATATCATCCATATGCTTTAGCCTAGGGAGCCAGTGGCGAATTGTAGCCATCATGTAGCCAACAGTTGGTAACTCAATGGGTGGCTTAAAATAGGGGTAATTCAACCAGTCTTGGCACTGCTTATTGTTTTGTACCTTAATAGCAAAGGCAGTCCAGGAGCGGCGTCGTGGCACTGGTCCCCAACACGGGTTATACTTCAAATGCAAAGGTGCCTTTACCCATGTACTCATCATCTCTGGATACTGCTGTAGTAAATCTTTTCGCCACTCTGGTTGATAGATCCTTCCTTTCTGTGCATCTAGTGGCAAATCATCCGCCTCGAATTGAGTTGCATGCGATGGTTTCTTACCTGTCTCTTTCTCAATGGCTAACTGGTATTCGGCCATTAACATGAAATACGGTTTATACAGTAGCTCATGCCCAGATATGTATCGTCGCGGGGCCAAATGAGCAAAGAATGGAGACTGTAATATCTTTTCTTCTATCATTGCCATGGCATGTAATTGTGCCTCTACTCTCGCTGAGTGCGTTGTTCCAAGTTCCTCAATAGTCTTCATCCACGCGGGGGTCGGAAGTTCGTACGTCATCTGACCTTTGGCCGTGACGCGTCCGCCTGGGATGGGTTGTGGCTCGTACGCTTCTTCAAACGTTTCCTCCACCGGAATGGTGACCGTTTCTTCCTCAGCTGGAAGCTCAGGTGGGGAATCTGGCCTTGGTGGCGCTTCATATACTGCAATCCTTGATTCAAGGGTCGATACCTGGGCCCGTAATGAGTTGAGTTCCTCTAGGAGGTCAGGAGAGGGGTCCACAGGTGCTGGTATGTCGTGGTGTGCCGGTTCTCGTAACTGGAGTAATTTGTGATCTTCTTTGAGTTTCTGTAACTCCTCGTTCATGCGGTTGTATTCATCTAGCAATCTCACATGATCGTCTAGCAGCATCCTCATCGAGTCTGAAGGAATGGCTTTGAACCTGCTAGGACTGAGTGGTTGGTCTGGGTGGTCGAGCGCTGCTTCGAAGATTTCTCGGTTCTGATCCTGTAAGCGCTGGTTTTCTTCCTTGGCGGCTGCTAGGTGTCTTCGTAGTAAGCCCATGTTTCGTGTTAGTGTTGCATTGCAGACTGTCTGGGTTCTTAATAAGTTATCCAGGTCAGTAAAGGCTTCCTTCGTCTTTTCTTCGCTTTCTAGTTCCAATTTGTGATAAGCCTCGCGTAATTCTTGGTAGCGGGTGTTCAGAGAGGCATTCTCAATAGACAATAAATTAAGCTGCGACTGTAAGTCATTGGTTGTCCTCTGCAGCTGCTGATAATTATCACCAAGAGATGTGAACTCATCTCTTACTTGCGTCATACACATGAACATCTGTCGGAATGCATTATCTACAGTGGGTGATAGTATTAATGGGGTGCTAAATGAAGATGCAGTTGGTGTAGATGCAACAGGAATGGGGAATGGGGGTGGGAAGGTGGATGATGTAGTGATTGTTGAAAATTGTGATATGCCTAAAAATGTTTGTGCCGTGAGTGAAGTGAGTGATGGTGCAGTGGGTGGTGAGATGTCCATGTCAGTGGACGTGTCTAGTGCGGTGACCGTGAATATGGGTGTGATCGTGGGTACTCGTGCTGGTGTAAATACGGGATTTACAAAGGTTGAGGGGTAATTTACAGGGGGGCTGGCTGGAGCAGCTTGGTGGAAAGGGGAAAGAGGGGTTATAGTGGGTCGGGGAGGTGAGACGGGGGAGAAGGTTAATGGCGGTGGGAATGGGAAAAGGGGTCGTGGAGTTGTGCGGAAAGATGGAAGAGATTGATGAAGGAATGGGTTGGATAGAAAGGTGGGTGTGGGAGGGGGTAGACTAGGGCTAATGGGTGCGGGAATTGTGGGGTTAGTGGTCGTAAAGACAATTTCTGCAACACCACCGGCGAATGAAGATGTTGGTTTGGGGGAAGGAGGGTGAAGAGGGGAGGCTGGATGGACGGGCGGTGAGAGAGGAGCGGTTGGGGTGGTCGGTACTTCAGTGACTACTGAGGTTTGTACAGCTGTAGCGCGGGGTGGGGAATCTACAAAGATGGTTTCTACAGCCAACGAACTTTCGGGGATGAGGCGTGCCTCCCTGGCTTGTTCTGAAGATTGTGCTCCGGTTGGTACACGAATGTATTCGCCGGGCTTTGAAAGTAGTCGTACTCTGCGGGGGTCAAACTGTGGTAGTGGCTTTCGTTGCAAGTACCTGAGTGCTTCGTTGGAGCCTACTGATTTGACTAACTCTTTGAATCCTCTGATGTATGCGTCTTCGAATCCACCTGTGACAAGTTCTTGTTCTATTATTGTTTGACTCTCTTCCTCTGTCAGCTTTTTGCGTGCCCAAACTTTTTCCATAGTTCTATACAGCTTCTTGATAGCTAGTGTGTAAGCTGCTGCCTCGTAAGTTTCATCTTCATGGGTACTTGTATCGCCATGTGTGTCTGTTTGTTGGCCTTGGCCATCTGTCTGTTCATGCTCTTGGGATTCTTGTGTTCCCTGGCTAGCTTCGTCGTCTCCTTCGTCGTCATCGGTTGCTGTTCTTTCGTCATCAGAGCTGGACACAACCTGTCCTTGTGGCTGATCCCTGGGTGTGGTAGGGTAGCTAGGCCTTTCAAATTCTTGAGAAAATAATTATCCTTCTGAAAACTGGAACTCATTGGAGAATGCATCAGGCATCTCAAAATCGAAAGTTTGGTCCAGTGGCTCTGCTTGTCCTGGTTCTAAATGCGGTATTGGAAAAGAGAAAGCTTCCGCACCAATAGTGGTGGGAAGTTCAGCTGCTATGGTGATAGGTTCTGTGGTTGTGGCTGCTTGGGGTGCAACAGTACTGGCGGTGCCCTCCGGCGTAACTGGTCTTGACAACCGTATACGAATTGGTGGTACCGTGGGAGTGGCTGCTGTTGGTGACTGCTCTGGAGATGGTTGTGGCGAGGGTGATTCTGGGACTTGTAGGCACGGGATAGTACCTCTCATCCGCTTTCCGGCTCTGCCTTTGCTAGACTTTCTAGCCTTCCGAGTGGTGCCTTTAAATGCTTTCAGTTCCTCACTGGTCATGGCACGCTCAATTGGTAAGTCATACGCCAAGCACATATATATGATCCTGGTGAGGGCGCAGCATCCATTGATTACCTTCTTTCGCTCCCACCTATGTTGTGCCAAATAGAGCTGATCAATTATCCAGCTGGCTAGATCAACAGTTTGAGGTCCAGTACATGCTAAGTACAATCCAAACCAGATTCTCTTGTGAGGCATGGTAAAACGATCCTGAGCTGGGAAAGCAAAGTGCTGCATGCATATCCGTAATGGCTTGGAGAGCTCAGGTGTTATAGCAGAAATATCCTCCCACTTAGTTACGTCACCACGTTTCATCTGCTCTGGGACTAGTCGTTCCCTCTCCGTAGGAGTGTGTGTTCCATGTATTTTCAGAGCTGCGCGAATTAAATCTTTAGACAAATAAAACCTTTTGAATGGAGGATCATTTACCAAGGATGGTAACATGAATGTGCCAGGTAAATCCTTGTTCTCTGAAGCTGTCAAGGTGGTTACTAGGTAAAAGCATATGTAAAAATCGGGTTTAGGCAGAGGGTCACTAAAGTATTCTGTAAATCCCGCTCGTGCCCAAACGTGCGTTAAATCTTGTGTATTCTGCAGTCCTTCAAATTCTCGTGAAAAGAATTGGTACTTGGCCCATGTGCGTAAATCAAATGCCAAATTGGCCTCAAATATGAAATCAGCATCAGCTAATGGTCCTGCTAGGCCTTGAAACCAGTGAGAATTACGATGAATCTTCTCGGTATATCCTCTAGGAGGATCATCGATTGGCATGGGTCCTGGAAAACCTTGAAACTCTGGTGGTTGCATCGTAGGATAAGATTCCGCTAGTAATTCTCCAATAGTGGCCATCGGTGCACTGGGGCCAGCTTCTGATGGTCCTGCTTTGGTTTGCATGATGATTGATGAGCTAATGGAAAAGATCTGCTACAAAAGATTAACACATTAGTATGGAAATTAATTATGATCCCATTAAGGTGAGACCGCAATCCTTTTCCATAACCAATGTGTAACCCGTGTAGCCAAGTATCGTGAAGTGATTGATGCAATGATCTTTTTGCAGAGCTAATGCAGGTCTCTAGACACCTACATGGTCAGACTTGCATACATTTCTTGATGAGCTTTTATTATGCATGATGTGGGGTTATGGTGTGTGAATTTATACAAGGTTTGGTTGAGGGTGAATTATTACAAGGGTGGAGTTTAAACGGGGTGGGAGAATTGTTAGATAATGGGTACAAGAAGACGTTTGGATACGTTTCGGTATCCATTTCCTAAGAGTCTGTGAGTGGATGGTGTGTTTCTTCTGAGGGACAAAAAGTGGTATCAGGTTTGGTGGTATTGAAGGATGGAAAGATTTCTGAGGGGTATATATTACATGGCTAGAGGGTTGGGCTATAATACATTGCTTGGGTACCCAAATTTGCGTGGGTGTGGGTCGATTGATAAGATACTTCTTGGCGATCCAAATCTGCCGAGTATTTGTACTTGGGGAAGAAGATCGAGGGGACTTTGGATGCTGACTCGGCTTCTTTTGAAACTTTGTCCTGTTCTTGTCTGCAGTGTTGCCAATAGCCAGTGGTTGCTGTCCTTTTGGCACCCATATTTGTTTCGTACCACTTGTTCTGTGATGTTGATATTGCTGCCTTCTTTGCCTTGTCTGGTGTTGTCGTCGGTCTGGGTTCCTCTATTGTGGTTGACTCTTTCGAGGTTGGGTTTGAGAGGTCCAATGGACGCTCTGCTTTGGAAAAGAAGGGAGATCCAACACTTGCGTGACCTGCCCATTAGGAAGTGATTCGTTATTTATCTTTAATCTAGGCCAGTCCGCAGCAAGTTTGGAAGGATGAGCACCGCAGGGTGTTGTGCTCATTTGGCCGCTGATGCAACCCACCTGACCGCTGATTGTGTCTATCTGCCCTAGCGGTTGGGTAGCTGCCCCTTCTAGTTTACAGGAAGCCCTAGGGAAGATCTCCTCTCGTACTTCTGATTGACAATTGTCCATAGCCAAGCCCGAGTGGGTTGGTGTAGACCTAACGTGACTGGTCTGACCCAAGATCTTCCGGTCTTCCGTTGCATGCGTTTCATAGGGTCGAGGGTTACAAACCTTAATCGAAATGCAATTAGGGAAGTCAAGTGGTATCACTCGCTTCTGTTCTAAGGTTCCAATCTGTAGGGAGCCTTGTCTAAGATTTAGGTCCACTGAGTGATCGTATAGCCAGTCTTGGCCAAGGATTAGGGGTTCTATCAGGTTGTCATCATGGCACACTAGTAGCTTCGCTGTCATGGTCACATCCTTAATGAGGATAGGAAGGTCCACCTCACCCATGCAAGGGGTTTCCATGCCTCCTAAGCCTATGAGGTATGCCTCAATTGCCCGCATTTCTATTCCTGAATCCTTATAGTGGGACCATCTAATAGCACTAGTCGCAGCACCTGAGTCAATTAAAGCCCTGAGCTCCTTGCAAGGGTTGTCGTGCTCTAGCCTAACTGTAATGAATGGTCTCCTGTCCACTATACTAGGATGAGTGGTTGACTTTACTTGACACATGGCCATGGGATATCTGGGTGTAGTTTCCAGATGGTTATAATGTTCTCTCCCTAGTCCTTGTCTTCTTAACTTCATGCGTTTAATGCGTTCTATTGCTTCTGCCTGAGCTTCCGCTCGTATTCTATTTTCTTCCTCCTTACGCTTCTTTGCCAACGTGAGTCGTCTAAGCATATCCTCAGTAAGAGGTTCCTGATATAGCTTGACTCTACAGCCACTAATATAATTAGGCATTATATCTCCTTCTAAAGTGGCTAATTGTACTGCTCCACTTGTTGAGAGTCTGTTAATGATCATAGGTCCATAACCTCGCTTTTCTAACTTCCGTGTGTGTTGCTTTAGCGTATATACTAGAACTAAATCTCCTTCTTTTAAGCCTTTATCTTTCACATGTGCATCAAAATATGCTTTTTGTCGCTTCTTCGCTGCATATATTCCTGCTGCCGCCTTTAGCCTGGTTTCACCTAATCGTTCCAAGTCCATTATTCTAGCTGATAATTCATGGCCGATCCACTGATGTTCTTGTGCAACCTTAAGGGTCGGTATCAAGAAGTCCAAAGGAAGCACAGCATTCTGACCAAAAACCATCTGAAAGGGAGTTGCATTGAGTACGGTCTTGTAGGCCACTCGATATGCCCAAACAGCGTGGTGTAACTGTTTGTCCCAATCTGAACGTTTGTTATTCACGAGTTTCGTCAGTACGTTACAAAGGATCTTATTAGTGCTTTCAGCCTGACCATTGGCCTGAGGATGATATGGTGCAGATTTCTTGTGAATCACCATAAAATCCTGTAACAAATGTTCAATGACTTGGTTTAGAAAGTGAGTGCCTCGATCGCTCACTAACTCTATAGACAATCCATATCTTGTAAAGACATTCTCAAATAAGAATTTTGCAGTTGTGTGTGCATCATTCTTTTTCGTGGCTTTTGCCTCTACCCATTTCGTAAGATAATCCGTGGCAACAATAATGTATTCCGCATGTGTACCTTTTGCAGGGGGGTTAATGGGTCCTACAAAGTCTATACCCCACTTTGAAAATGCACGTCCGCCCATCATGGGTTTCAATGGCATTTCATCTCTGCGAGTAGGAAACTGAGTTCTTTGGCACACATCACATCTCTTTACATAGGTATGAGCATCCATGTGAAGAGTGGGCCACCATAATCGTGCAAAGAGGATGGCTTTGATTATCCTATCGGGTCCAAAATGACCTCCTGCAACACCTTGGTGTGCAGTCTCTAATATGCTCAGATAATCGCTTTCATGAACACATTGTCTTAGATATCCATCTCGTCCTCTTTTGTATAGATTATCGCCAATAAGTGAATAGTCTTGAGCTTCCTGCTCTAGACTACGTTGTCGAGCTAAGGTCATGCCTTGAGGGAATGTCTTCGTCCTCAAGTATGTCACTAATTGTTCACTCCAGTCTGGTGTGAGAGACACATGATATAATGTAGCATGCTCTACTGGTGGTCTTTCACAACAAACATTGCATCTTTACACAACTTGTAGACATCTGCTTCCATCGTAGGCCAGTATACTCCTAATCTATGCAGAGTCTGTAATGTTCGATGTTTCGAATGATGTTGCTTTAGTGCACCTATGTGTGCTAATTGCAACCAATTCGCATGTTCTGATTCATCTACACAACAAGCAAGAATCTTTTGATTATCCTGTTTATATATACTTCCTGCCATTATTTGGTATCTCTGAGACTTGGTAATCTCTCCCTCTTTGATCTGTATCCTAGGATTCGTGGGTCCATATGTGAGAATAGGGACTAAAGGCATAACCCATTCTGGTGCTATCTCAAGATTGAACAAGTATGCATCTAGTAGATCATCCGCTATTCCTTGAGGAGCTTCTCCTGAGGTTAATCTCGAAAGGTGGTCAGCTCTAAGATGTGTCTTTCCTTTCCTGACTACGACTTCAAAATCATATTCCATGAGTAATAGAAACCAACGTATTAGTCGTCCTGTGTTACATGGTTTGTTGACTAAGTACAATAGGGCTTGATGATCTGTAAAGAACTTGAACTTGTTGGCCAACAAGTAGTGCCTAAACTTCTTTACTGCGTAGATCATCCCTAATCCTTCTCGTTCCGTCGTGGTGTAATTTCTTTCTGCTGCGTTCAATTGTCTGCTCGCGTAGGCTATGGGGAGATCTATGTTACCTTCATTCGTGGGTTGTGCTAACACGCATCCTATGGCGTAATTGGATGCATCCACATGTACATGGAATGGCTTACTCCAATCTGGGGTTGTCAATATAGGTGCTGAGCACAAGCGTCGTTTAAGTTCGTTGAATGAATTCTCACATTCTTCTGTCCATTCAAAATTGGTTAAAAGAGAGTACAAAGGCTTGGCTATGATTGCATACATGTGTATGAATCTCCTATAATAACCGCAATGGCCCATAAATGCCTGTACCTCTTTCACATTAGTTGGTCTAGGTAAATCTGCAATTCCCTTCACCTTTTCTTCATCCGTAGAGATTCCATTTTTTGACACAATGTGTCCTAGAATTTTGCCTTGTCTGACCATGAAAACGCACTTTTCTGGGTTCAAACAAACCTGATATTCTCGACATTTGTCAAATATTTGCCTTAACTCTAGGATATGCGTCTGCCTAATATTAGAATGAGCACATATGTCATCGACATAAACTTCCAAACTCTTGCGTAAGAATTCCTTGAAGACATGACACATGAGTCGCTGGAAAGTGGCGGGTGCATTTGTTAAGCCAAATGGCATCACACGAAATACAAATATGCCCCATTCAGTGGCAAATGCCGTCTTGTGTTGGTCCTCTGGAGCAATGGCTACTTGATTATAGCCTGAAAATCCATCAAGAAAGTTGTAAACTTCCTTGCCCGCAACTCTTTCCAATAGATGTTCCATGATAGGAAGAGGATAACTATCTCTAATCGTTGCGGCATTAACTTTTTTAAGGTTAATGCACACACGCAATTTTCCATTCTTCTTGGGCACAACCACAATGGGGGATACCCATTCGGTATGCTCAATTTTGTAAATGAATCCTGCTTCTATCAAGCGATCTATCTCCTCTTTAATCTTCACAGCGTAGT
Source organism: Ceratopteris richardii (assembly GCA_020310875.1). Taxonomy (NCBI): domain Eukaryota; kingdom Viridiplantae; phylum Streptophyta; class Polypodiopsida; order Polypodiales; family Pteridaceae; genus Ceratopteris; species Ceratopteris richardii. The sequence continues at coordinate 304,459 of CM035442.1, forward strand.
TATCATTGTACGTGTACGGTTTTTGTTTTGTCGGTTTTGCATCTGGAGTCATAGGGATTCTATGAGAACATATATCTGGATCTACTCCTTTCAAATCTTTGTAACTCCACGCAAAAACATCTCTATATTCACGCAATAGGGCAACTAGCTCTTCTTCTTCTTCGGTTGTCAAATCATGCCCTATGTATGTACATTTTTCTTCTTCTCCTTCTATCGCTACTATTATTTTCTTGGTTTTCTCTCGGTTATCATATACTTGTCCGTCATTCGCTTTTCTATTAGGCATTCGTACCATGATTCTTCTATCTTCGATTTCATATTTCTTGAAATTCTCGGGTACCTCAAACAAAGATTCTTCTTTTTCTGACATGGTTTCTTTCTTCTTTCTTTTCTTGCCTTCACTCTTAGTAGTCACTTGAGTGGCTAACCTCACCTCATTCTTAATTTCCTCGTGTCTCTGAGGGTGAGTCTCTACTTCGAAGAAATATTCTTCCTCTGATGCAAATGGAGAGTCCATGATAATTGATTTTAAATCAAAATCGCTTGCATCCTCAAATGCATCAGTGTTAGGTTCACACTCTTCTAAAATTGCATCGCACATGATTGGCTCTATCGTGAAAACTAAAATGTCATAGCCATCCTCGTCACAGTGGGGTGTCCATTGTTCTTCATTGATGGCTACGTCCATGGTTGCTAGGATTTCTGCCCAACCATGGGGTTCAAACTCTTCGTCAGGGAATACTACAGGTGCGTAGGCTGGATCTTGAAGGGTTCGTGGATGTTGTTCTGCACCTAAGGTCCTGGCTTCTAACCTTTCTTCCTCTTGTTTGGCTACTTTACACATCCATAAATGAGTATCCTCATGCAACCAAGAAGGATCTGATTCTAATGAGTGCACGGATTCCGTGTCTACTGGTGTCTTATGGATGGTATTCCATTGTATTGGGGGTACATCTTGATGTGAATAGTCTTTGAGATTGACTTTGGTAGTCACTCCTAAATGTTGCAAGTACAACGAATTAGTTCCCCAATCTTGTACAATTCGCAACTGATGCATGAATGGTCGTCCCAATATCATCTCATAAGCATGGTTTTTTGCAAAGTCACATATGGCAAAGGTATGCTCAAATTCTACGCCACAAGTGGTGAGAGATATGCCTTCTAGTAAGCCTAATGGTTTTTCTATGGGTCCATCAGCCATTTGTAGCTTCATCCTGGTGGGTCTCAATGCTGGCTTACCCCAACGTTTCCATAAGGCGGTGGTAGCTATGGCTACTCCGGCTCCTGAATCTAAGATGGCTCTCGTGGTGTAGCCCTGATGGGTTATCGGAAGATAAGTGTTACCTTCCTCTCCTTCGCTTACATCTCCAATCTTTTCTACTGGTATCTCTGGTACCTTATTTTGTGATCGTATTTGTGAGGAAGTAGTAGCAAGCTCGGGGAATTGATTTGCTACATGTTTCCACAATTCTGGTTTTACCTTTAACAACTCCTCTAGAGTGAGATTACATTGTACTTTAGTGTTCTTGATCACTTCCGTGTTTCTAGGGATTACTGATTCTTCATTCCTCACTATTATCGTGGGTGCTCTCATACTAATAGACTTTGCTTCCGAAGGTCCTGTGAACTGAGGTAATTCTTGTAAAGAATTAGATCCAAATCTTGTGTTTTCACTCAGTTGTTCTTCCTCTAAATCATCGTAAATAGAGGGAATGTCTTGGGGAAATTGTTCCTGCAAGTCATCTATTTCTTGAATAGGAGGATGGGTTCCTTGTTCCTTTCTCCATTTCTCTTCTTGGATCTCTCTCAAAAATTCATGCGAGTACCTATGTATGGAAGACAGGTTGTCTTGACTTTCTGAGTTGGGTACTTGAGACAGGGATGGTGCATTCCTTTCCTGTGTCTCTGGGACAATAGTGTTCCTACGCTGGTCCTTTTTCTCTTTGCTTTCAATCAAATCTTCTAGCCTCTCCATTAGTCCTTGAAAGTGTAGTTCCGGTTTTGCCATGTTATTCCAATTAAGATATCTAGATGCTTCAAACAAAGCTTGTGCTAGTACTACCATCTTCATGCAAAGTTTAGTTCTCTCAATTTCTAGATCAGCTCGAGGGTAGTTTTTGCTCATTTCAGCTACCTGAGGTCCCTCTTTTAATCTAGCCTGATATGCACGAAACATCATGTCTAGATTTTCTGGTATGGGTTCCGCTAAAACTGATCCTGATTTTTGAGCTGGATTCTCTTGATTCAACTCCTGTGAAGTCAATTCTTGGATTTTGGCTCTAGATTCCTTTAAACTTCCTTCCAACTCAGTTATCTTTTTACTCCATTTTCTCTTAATTCTTTCTCTAGAATCTTTCCAAGATTTTGTCTTTTTACTGCTAGATTCTGCAACTTCACTGGTTCCGGCTACTTTCTCTTGATTAAGCTGTTGGTTCTATAAGAGCGTCTGGGCTCTTGTTATAGCTTGGATAGGCACGTATGTAGGGTTGGATCCATCTGCGTTACTTACAATACCTATCACATTGATCGGTGTCACATTCGAAGCGTTAACTGGATTTTTTGGACAATCTTTGATTATGTGCTCTTTGCCACAATCGGCACAAAAGCCTTGTATGTTATAGTACTGTGATTGCCCTGCTATTGGAGGATGTGGACAATCCTTTATGAAATGATCTCCTTGGCACCTAAAGCATGGTCCTCTAGGGCCCTGTGGTCTTTGTTGTCTCAATTGGGGCCGTGGATTTGGGTTTGTGTACATCACATGAGCGTAGTCGGGCTCCCAACTAGGTTCCACTGGTGGACTATCATAATGATGTGTTTCTACGTGTTCTGGTGACTCTGTGTAATATGCGGGTGGACTATCTACATGCGTAGAGTCAAAACTGTTCGAATTCGGGTCACTCTCTGTGATCAAAGGTGAAGAAGGCACTAAGGCCCTACTTAGATTCTCTTCTGCAGCAGCGTATTTGACTGAGATGACATTCGCTGGTGGGGGTGGCTGCTGAGCTAAGACAGGTTGAGGTCTCTGTTGAGCCTGGTATGGGTAGTTCTGAGGAGGCCTATAGTAATAAGGCTGAGCATTGTATTGGCCTTGATACCTACCTGGCTGCTGGTATGTTTGCGGGTAGTTCTGTCTCACGATCTGTTTGTTGTATGGGCAGTCCTGAGCCGTATGATTCGTGTATCTTCTTTCAAGTGTACAGTATTGGCTACTAGGGTTGGCTTGTGGTTGTGGTGCATTGGGACACACATTTGCCATATGCTCACCACCACAGGTGTAACAACGCTTGTTCATTAGCACCCTAGGTTTACTAGAAACTCCTAGTTTCTGGGCCACTTTTTCTGCTAGGTCTTCTATCGAGCTAGACAATTTTGTGTATGCTAGAGATGAACAGTCTGAGTCCTTATAGACCTTTGAGAGTTCCAACTCGTCTCCTAAGTTGTCCTCAATGTCTATACAAATTCTTACACATTGCTCTAGCGTTCTGGGTTCTTTTAGGTACACGTAGGAGCGTAGTTTAGAGCTCAACAAGCCGTCTAAAAACAATGACACTTGCTTGGCTTGTGAGGGTAGCTCTTGCATTGGACATCGTTCAACATACTGTCTAAACCTACGTCGTGCCAGTCTTACTGTTTCTTGAGGAGTCTGTTTAAAGCTATGAATCAACGAAGACGTGTCATGTCTAATCCCACTTTTAGAGAATTCAGTGATGAATGACTCTAAAAAGTGATGGATGTCTCTAAATTGCCTTTGTTGCAAAGGTTGGAACCAAGTTAAAGCTGTATTCTTTAACGTTAGCCCAAATGCGTTGTATTGCGTGAACATGCCTTCGACTTGTTCTGCTCTTAGTACTTGCTTGAATTCTGCGACATGGTCATAGGGATCTCCTGTCCCATCAAAGTAATTTTTCATGGATTTCACAAATTGAGTGGGTCTCAGTATTCTTGCGTGTTCACGTGGTCTAGGTAGAGGAAAATCATCTCTACCACCTGGTATTCCATGATCTCTTTGTCTATCCGCTCTATTAGTGTCCGTGGTTGTTCTATCTCTCCCTATGGGATGAGTGAAGCTTACTTCCGGTCTCTCTTTATTTCCCTCTCTTTGATTTCCATGGGCTGAGGATGTTCCTGCCCCTTGTTGACTTGTATTCATGTTTGTTCTAGATACAGGGAATACCAATTCACCTCTCCATGTGTATGTGTTTTTAGCGCGGTCAGGTACCACAAAGACTCTTTCTGAAGTCTCATCCAGGTATACAACCTTTCTAGGTGTATCCGGGTCCTTGAACTCGTATATCGTGATGATACCTACCTCACTAAGTAGTTCTGTCTTGTATCTCCAAAAGGCTTCATCAGTTTCTTTATTTACAAACAACTCTATGCTTCTGTTGTCTTGAGGGATCCATTCCGTGATTAGTACTCGTGTCAATACAGATTTCCCTCTAGGTGTTCTAGGCTCTTCTAATGGTTCTTTTCCTTGAGATTTCATTTCCGTCTCTGGTTGAATCACGCCAAACTCATTCGTATTGTTTGGCTGTGTACTTAATATGTACATTGTTCCTTCTTTGTCTATGTATGCGTCGCTCTCGAACTTCACCACTGGACGTTCCAATCCAATGGGTTGATCGGGGTTGTGCATTTGCACCACTTGCCTTCGCAAACCATCCTCATAGATGCGAGCACCTAATCGGTTGGTTCGGAGAAACTCTAGTTGAGTCCTATAGGGTCCTTCTGGTTTTTCTAAATAGGCTACATTCGACCCTCCTTCTGGTCTTTCTGTGCTAAATGCCATTTCTGATTCGCTGGTATCTGAGCTCTCGTAGGGATAACTAGTGTTCAATTGTTGAGCCCACGATCGTGCAGTACTTCTTACACTTGCCTCTGATGATCTAAGGCTTCGTCGGTCTGCCTTACCTATATATTTGCCCGATCTAAGGTTCATTAATTTTCTTCCTTGCACACTCAGTACACGCTCAGATCGTCACAGATTCTTTGTTATTACTTTCTTGATTCTTTTTAAATTTCTTTAGATTCTTGTCTTAATGTATGCGTCAGGAATTCGACTTTCCGTTATAATTTTGAGTTCTCGTTCCGTCAGACTTAGGTTCTTTCCTTTAGGTTTTCGTCACACACACCTTTACTTGTAGTCTTAGACTTGAAAGAATTAAATATCTTGGACTTGAGGCGTTCCTATCGTCTTAATCCACAATACTAATGTTTATCCTAAGCTAAGAATTGACTGAGGGGGTTGAGTAATCTTCCAACCTCGAGTCAGCTTTTCTGGTTGCTCTGATGCCCAAGAAGCCGCGCTTCCCAAGCTTTATGCCCTTCACTGCCTTGCTTTGGTTGCCTTTGATTGCCCTTGCTAGACCTGGAAAAATCCAACATTAGACCAATTCATAGTTGGATGATCAAGCACTTGAGTATATACACCTTTTAAGTCCCTTCCCTTTTGCCCAACTTTTCAATGTTTGCCCCCTGGCTTTCTAGTCCCAAACTAGGTCAACCTCAAAATAGCTTATCTAAAAATAGACGTATCCTTTAAGAAAAAAAACAGTTTAGGTCACGTAGTACTCGTAAAGAGCTTTCTAACGAGCTATCAAGCTCAAAAAACGGACTTCGGATGAAAAAGTTATGACCGTTCAAGCCCTGGGGGGTAAAAACTGACAAACAGGTTTTTCTCCAAATAGGAGCTAAGGGGTCTCCTATGAGTCTAATCACCCAAAAATTTCCCAAAAATAGCCCCAAAATTGGCCAAAAAATGAAACCCTAAAATTTGCGATGGGGGTGCACAATCGCGATGGTGTGAGACAATCGCGATGGTCTGGGACCGTCGCGATGGCGTGAAAGTGGACAATCGCGATGGCGTGCAAATGGACAATCGCGATGGCGTGAAAGTGGACAAACGCGATGGCGTGAAAGTGGACAATCGCGATGGTGTGAATTTGAACCGTCGCGATGGCTCGATCAGGCGGACAATCGCGATGGCGTCAGTCAACGGTCAACGTGAACAATCGCGATGGTCCAAAGTGAACCGTCGCGATGGTCACAGATGCGATGGCTTGAGCCAATCGCGATGATCTGGGCGCGATGGCGTGAGCCAATCACGATGGTCCGAATTTATGAAGTGTCACGATGGTGTGAGGGTGTCGTCGCGATGGTCCAAAAAATGAACCGTCGCGATGGTCTAGCTTGCCACGTGGCACTGTCGGCGCGATGGCGTGAGCCAATCGCGATGGTGTGGGGTCAACCGAACAATCGCGATGGTCCGCGAACCGTCGCGATGGTCCAAATGAACCATCGCGATGGCGTGAGACCGTCGCGATGGTCCGGCCGAGCCGTCGCATGGCGTGAGCCAATCGCGATGGTGTGACACAATCGCAATGGTCTGAGACCGTCGCGATGGTCCACCAAACTGATGATTTTGCAAATGCAAGTGTGGATTCCTAGAGGCGCAAGGGTCGCCTACACGCCTATGAAGTCGCTTACCTCAAATTCCGAAGTTTGCAGACCATCGCGATGGTCTGACACACTCGGAAATTTCTGACAGAAGGTGATTTTCTTACCTTTTTGCAGCCTTCCTGATGCACTGGAGTACTGTTCCTGCAAGAAAACTCAAGAAAGCAAAAGCACACACAAGCACAAAAGCTCTCTCTCACTCTCTCGCATGCACAAATGAGGGAAAATGAGGAGAATGGGTGGATATGGTGAATTTTCTGATTTTTTTGGAGATGAAGATGATGATGCGGTGATGAAGATGGAGTGTGGGGGAGGTGAAAAACACTAAAAACTAAGTAAAAACAACAACAAAAACTGAAATTTTTACCTTCCAACGCCACTTCTTGCTATACTCTTACCATCACACATTCGTCCTAGACTCGATCCCCGGCAACGGCGCCAAATTTGGTGTTGCTCTAGCACAATGGTGAGAACCACGTTAAGAAGCTCCACCTCCTTAATTGTCAATCCGCGGAAGAGATAGGAGTGATATGAAGATCGTGAATGTGAGATGAAGTGAGAGTGAAGGTGAGAAGCATAGAAATGCACACACACATACACACACACTACGAAGAGACAAGCAAGACACAATGGAAGGTGAGGAATCAACTCTATTACTCAAGAACACTATTACAAGCTCAAAATAGCTCTAAGCTCTTCTCTACTCCAACAAGCTAAAACTAACCAACCTCAAAAATGAGCTCTCTAGCTCTTTTTATAGTTTCTAGACTAGTTTTGACCGGTTTCACATCTAGTGACCGGCATAGTTAAAAATTAGGTCCTAGATGCTATTTGGAAGGGTAAACGATGTCTAAAAATAACGAAAATTGATACGCTTGTTCTACCTAAGCTCCTCAAGCTCGAGGACTCCTCGGTTTGCACAAAATGGAGCTATGGATTACAAAATGGGGTTTTCTATGTTACATATGTTACAATAGTGATGAAAATCACTGTTGGAGGTTTTTGAAAAGTATTTTTAGAACATGATTCTTTGAAAAAAGATTTGACTGGCTTCCTGCTCCGTTGTTACATGCTTCCGCGTCGTCTGTGCCTCTGGCTGCTTCCAACAATGGGGTATTCCTTTCTCTCATGTTCTCGTTGTGCATTGGGCATACATTAGCCATGTGGTCGCCTTCGCAAGTATAACACCGATTCAATGGAGTGACTCTCTGTGTTTGTCTATTTTGGACTCCCAGCTTCTTGGCAACTTGCTCAGCTATCTCCTCTATTTTTGTGGAGATTTTCGAAGTATGACTAGTAGAACTATCTGAATCCTTATAGAGTTTGGATAATCCTAACTCCTCACCCAAGTTATCTTCTATGTCAATGCACGTCCGCACACACTCTTCTATGGATCTAGGCTCTTTCAAGTACACATATGATCTTAACTTTGTCAGTAAGCCATCTAAGAACAAAGCCACTTGTTTGGCTGGTGTGGGTAACTCTGGAGTAGGGCATCTTTCTAGGTATTGTCTGAACCTTCTACCTACTAGTTGCACTGTTTCTTGGGGTGTCTGCTTGAAACTGTGGATCAAGGATGATGTGTTATGCCTGATACCACTCTTGGAAAATCCTACAATGAATTCGTCTAGCAGTTGACCTATATCGCGATAGTTGCGACTACTCAGTGGTTGAAACCAAGCTAAGGCAGTGCCCTTAAGAGTCAGATCGTACTGGGTGAACAAATCCTCAACCTGTTCACCTCTTAACACGTTTGAATTCTGCCACATGATCATAAGGATCTCCTGACCCGTCAAAATAATTCTTCATTGCCTTGATCACTTGAGTGGGTCTAAGGGTTCTTGGGTGCTCTCGGGGTCTAGGCAATGGAAAATCATGTTCATCTCTTTGTTGCCTATGTGCTTGATGTCTCTCTCTTTCAGGTCTTTCATTTCCAAATCCTGCTCTATTTCTGCCCACCGTGTGTGCAAAACTTACCTCAGGTCTCTCTCTAGTTCTTTCTCTCTCGGCTCCATGAGCTTGGGATGATCCTACTCCTTGGAGGCCATGGGAAACATTGGATCTTGGTGGAGGGAAAATCAATTCATTCTTCCAAGTATATGCATGTCTATCATGTTCTGTTACCAAGAATATCTTCTCTGATGTGTTATCCAGATAGACAACTTTGCCTGGTATCTCAGGATCTTTGAATTCATAGATGATAACTATACCCAATTGGCTAGGTTGATCTGGCTTGAATCTCCAAAAGGCTTCCTCTGTTTCTCTATTCAAAAATAGTTCTATGCTTTTGTTGTCTTGAGGGATCCAATCCGGAGTGATCACTCGGGTCAAAACTGACTTACCTCTAGGAGTTTGGGGTCCTTGTCCTACATTTCCTTGTTCTAGGTCTCCTATCTCATTCTCATGAATGATATTTCCAAACTCATCGGTCCTATCTGGTTGGTTGGTAACCACATACATGGTTCCTTCCTTATCAATATATGAACCCTCTTCGAACTTGACCACCGGTTGTTCAAGTCCAAAAGGTTGATCTGGATTTTTGAGTTGGACCACTGATCGCCTCAGACCATCCTCATAGATGCGAGCACCTAATTGGTTGCTCCGAATATATTCCAACTGTGTCTTATAGGGACCTTTTGGTGTTTGTAGATGGGCAGTCCCTGAGCCACCTGCAGGTTTTCCCATGCTAAAAGACATTTCTGAATCACTTGTGTCTGAACTTAGTAAAAGATGACCACTTAGTTGTTGTGCCCAAGACTTGGATGTATGGTTGACACTACCCTCAGAAGATCTAATGCTTTGTTTATCCTTGCCTAAATGTCTACCAGATCTCACGTTCATATGCTTTAGTCAAGAGTCCAAATTTTCCCCTTGGTATGGTTCAAAATTCTTTGGAGCCCCCTTGGTTCCCTAGTCCCACTTGAGGGTCAACTTCAAATTATCCTATCTCAAAATCAATGCATTATTCTTGAAAAAAACAGTTGAGATCGTGTAGGATTTGAAATGAGCTTTCCAACGAGCTATAGAGCTCAAAAAATGGACTTTGGATGAAAAAGTTATGTCAAATCAGGCTCTTGGGGGTCAAAACAGGCAAACAGGACCTTTTCAAGAAAATCGCGATGTTGAGCTGAAAATCGCGATGTTGAACACAAAATCGTGTTTTGAAAATCATGTTTTTGACTGAAAATCGCGATTTTGAGCACAAAATCGTGTTTTTGAAAATCGCGTTTTTTGACTGAAAATCGCGATTTTGAGCACAGAATCGTGTTTTTGAAAATCGCGTTTTTTGATTGAAAATCGCAATTTTGAGCACAGAATCGTGTTTTTGAAAATCGCGTTTTTTGACTGAAAATCGTGATTTTGAGCACAGAATCGTGTTTTAGAGAATCGTGTTTTTTGACATGAAAATTGCGATTTTGAGCAAAAACTCGTGTTTACATAGAATCGCCTTTTGTCACGAAATCGTGTTTTCACTGAAAATCGTGATTTTTTGAGAATCGCGATTTTGAGTAGGGAATCGTGTTTTCTCAAAATCGTGTTTTTTTTTTTTTTGGCTGAAAATCGTGATTTGTGAGAATCGTGATTTTGAGCACAATCACAGAATCGCGATTATGAGAATGACCACAGAATCGTGATTCTTTCAGTCAACTTTTAGGCGGGAAAACAGAAAATCGTGATTTTTCAAAAAAATTTGAATTTTCACAGAATCGCGATTTTCATCACAGAATCGCGTTTTTTGGCGGGAAATTCAAATTTCTGAGCGCCGGCAATGGCGAGCTCCATATGAGCAAAAGATCATGAAAAAAAACACAGCGCTTGCTCTCCCTTGCACCTCCTAACTCCTTCCCACACAATAATGCATGAAGAATGGTACGAAAATGGTGAAAATGCACTAAAAAACAAGAAATTTCTATGAAGAAGAAGATTGAAGAAGGTGGAGATGATGATGATGATGAAGATGAAGAGGGAAAACAGAAAATGAACTGAAATGACAGTTTTTTTACCTTCCAACGTCGCAAATCTACGATCTTACCATCACAACGCTCGTCCTCGAAGCTCTCTCCCCGGCAACGGTGCCAAAATTTGGTGTAGCTCAAGCGTAAGCACCACCTCCTTTACTTGTCAATCCGCGGAGACGTGAGGACCGGTATGAAGACCACGAGCAAGTGAAGGCACAAGTGCGTGAGTGAAAGCACACAAACATGCACACACATACGCACACACGCGCACAAAGTAAGATCAAAGAGAGGAACAATGGAAAGCTTTGATTGCAAAGAGTTCTCTTACAAAAGCTCTATTCTCTCAACAAGCTAACCTCAAAAATGAGCTCTCTAGCTCTTTTTATAGTTTTTTGACTAGTTTTGGCCCTGTCCAGACCTAGTGTCCGGCCTAGTTAAAAATTAGGTTCCAGGGCTTATTTGAGGGCTCAAACGAAGTCTAAAAATTATGAAAATTGGTAGGATGATACTTCTAATACTCCTCAAGCTCAAGGACTCCTTGGCTTGAACAAAATGGAGTTGCTAAAAATAGAAAATGGTATTTACAATGGTTTTTAGTGATGAAAATCACTATTGTTGTAGGGGATTCTTCTAAAAATTTGACATACACTTCTTGGAGCTCCCTACTTGCTCCCTTTCCTTGTGTGTCCACCTTTTGATGTGCTTCCATGCTTTGTCATTGACTTTGAGCTTCAACAACAATGAATGTGAGAACTCCTTCAATGAGCTAAAAAGGCGTTTGTGCACAGCACCAATATTGACAACCCCAGATTCGAGTAAGCCATTCCATGTCCATGTGGATGCCTCCAATCATGCCATCGGATGTGCGCTAGCACAACCCACAGGTGAAGGGAATTTAGATTTGCCCATAGCATATTCTAGTAAACAACTAAACCCAGCTGAAAGAAATTATACCACAACCGAGCGAGAAGGGTTAGGGATGGTATATGCTGTGAAGAAGTTTAGACACTGTTTATTGGCCAACAAGTTCAAGTTTTTCACTGATCATCAAGCTTTGTTATATTTGGTCAATAAACCTTGCAATACTAGGCGCTTAGTAAGATGGTTCCTCTTACTAATGGAATATGACTTTGAAGTTGTTGTCAGGAAAGGTAGAACCCACCTTAGGGCAGATCACCTTTCTCGCATCACTTCAGGAGAGTCACCGCAAGGAGTGTCTGATGATTTACCCGATGCTTATCTGTTCAATTTAGAAGTTGTTCCTAAATGGGCAAATAAGTTGGCACCAGTCCTAACCTTCGGCCCTGCAAATAAGAATGTGAAAACATCACAAGAAGAAATTCTAAAATCACAAAAATATCATATATTGGCAGGAAGCATGTACAAACAATATATTGAGGGTGTATTAGCTTGTTGTGTCGAGGATGATGAACATTGTAGTTGGTTGCAGCAAGCTCATGAAGGATTGCTAGGAAATCACTATTCTAAACAACGAACATTGCAAAATCTGAAGCGTTTAGGAGTGTATTGGCCTAGCATGGACAAGGAAATACATGAGTGGATTAAGAATTGTCCAATGTGCAGAGAGAGACCCCCAGTGGATCATGCGACCCTTTATCAAGTGTCATTAATTCCAGACTGGAGTGCTCCATTGGTAGAGTTTATGAGGTCGGGAAGATTACCCAAAGAGGCTAGTCTAGCAAGAAGACGAAACATGGAGCAAGAGGCTCAAGGCTATGCCTTAGCAGGAGAGAACCTATACCGAAGAGGCAAACATGGTTACTTAAGATTGTGCGTTCATGAATCAGACTATTTAAAGGTCTTAGAGACTGCACACAGTGGTGTTGCAGGTGGACATTTTGGTCTTGACCGAGTGATCAAGAACATTCTATTCTTAGGACTTTGGTGGCCCACTCTTCATATAGATGCACATACCTATGTGAAGAAATGTGACACATGCCAACGTGCACAATATCAAGTTAGAAAAGACGAGATGCCTTTGAGGCCAATGATGGGAGGGCGTGCATTTTAAAAGTGGGGCATAGACTTCATAGGTCCTATTAACCCCCCAGCTAGAAACTCCCATGCAGAATACATTATTGTAGCCACAGACTACCTTACCAAGTGGGTAGAAGTCAAAGCCACAACAAAGAATGATGCTCAGACAACGGCAAGGTTCTTATTTGAGAATGTGTTCACGAGATATGGGTTACCAATAGAACTAGTGAGCGATAGAGGCACACACTTCTTGAATGAAGTCATTGAAAATCTTCTCCAAGAATTCTTGGTGATACATAAGAAGTTTGCCCCTTATCACCCACAACCTAACGGACAAGCTGAGAGCACCAATAAGATCCTCTCTAACGTATTGACAAAACTGGTAAATAATAAACGCTCTGATTGGGACAAACAACTTCATCATGTTGTTTGGGCTTATCGAGTTGCCTACAAAACGGTACTCAACGCCACCCCATTTCAGATGGTCTTTGGACAGAATGTTGTGCTACCATTGGATTTCCTAATCCCAGCTTTAAAGGTAGCACAAGAGCATGAGTGGAATGGACATCAGTTGTGCTCTAGGATCTTTGATCTAGAACGCTTAGGTGAGACGAGGCTACGAGCGGCGGCACGCATCTATGCTGCAAAGAAAAGACAAAAGGCATACTTTGATGCACACATCAAAGAAAAAGGATTGAAAGAGGGAGATCTAGTGTTGGTTTACACACTAAAACAACATGCCCGTAAGTTGGAAAAACGAGGATATGGACCCATGATCATTAACAGAATTTCCACTAGCGGTGCAGTTCAATTGGCTACTTTAGAAGGTGATATCTTGCCCAACTATATTAGTGGATGTAGAGTCAAGTTATACCAAGAACCTCTTACAAAGGATATGCTTACGAGACTCAACACTACTAAGAAGCAAAAAGGTAAAGGAGTTAAGGCTGAGGGAAGAAGCACAGGTAGAGGCCACAGAGCGTATTAGGCGAAATAAGTTAAGGCGACTAGGCCTAGATCTCAACTCAAAAGCCCCAAAATATCACATGGATATGTGCCAAAAATCAGACATAACTACTTCTCAAGTCATTGACCGACGTCCCTTTGTGACCATAGAGATAGGACAAGGAAAGGCTGCCAGGACTGTGAAAGCATTGATTGACTCAAGTGCAGCAAGTAGTGCAGTTAGACTATCCTACTGCCAAGACTTGCAGTTGAACATCAATCCCATAGAAGCTTATCTCATAGGATTGGGAGGTGTGGAAACCCCTTATTTGGGCGAGGTGGAACTTCCCATCTACCTTAAAGATGTTCCAATGAAAGTCAAAGTGCTTGTGTGTCAAGATGAGAACCCTACAGAACCACTTGTCTTGGGTCAAGATTGGATCTATGACCAGGCAGTTAACTTAAACCTAAGAAGTCGAACTCTTCAAGTTTGGGTACATGAACAATGCATTACATTAGAATTAGAGAACTGCATGCTCCCAGCTCATGGCACCACACACTCTCTTAGTTCTTCTAAGACTAATCATATGGAAGAAGATGTTGTATGTGTCAAAAGCTCTATGCTGCAGAAGGAGTCAATCATGGAAGAACAAGTTCGAAGGCGGGTGGATCTTTCTTCTTCTCCAGAGAATCAAGTAGCCAGAGTAGTGAGTCCACCACACAGGCAAACACAACCATTCATGACAACTGCTACATCAAATAGAAAGACACCATTTGATAAGAAAGCAGTTCCGAGCATGAAGCAGATCTGGGTACGCAAAGGAGAGCAACAACTAGCGTTGCCCCCACAAAACCCATCCAGGCAAGCCAACCAGGCCAGAAGACAAAGGAAGCAGCTCGGACAAGCTCAATCACAAGGTATCCAACCAGCGTGGGTGCCTAAGAAATTAGCTGCAGCTCAACAAGGGCGATTACAGATGTGGGTACCTAAGAAGCTCTTACATCCACAACAACCTATGTTCTCCCACATGCGAAAGGTCTCAACAAAGAATCCAAAAAGAGAAAAGGGTAAGAACCACGTACAGAGATCGAAAGAAGATCAAATCAGCTCTTCAACAATAGTAGGAAGACGAGCCAAAAGGATATGGGTTTGGAAGCCGAAAGTACAAGTAGCCTCCACCGAACCAAAGCGCCAACCACATTGGATACCACAGTTCAGAAAGCATCCAAAGAGGAAGACGCCTGAAGTCATCTCTATAGTGCCAAATGATGTTCTAAAATGGGTCCCTATAAGGAGGAAGGATCAGTTGTCATCTCGAGATCCAATGGATACCTCCAACAAAGATGACATCAACATCTGCAAGTGACATCAGGTCTCGACAAGCGACAACCATGTGCTCTTTGCACAACCCTATCTTTTGCACCATTGAGGTCATGCATTTCCAAAGTATGCATTAATATAGGGCCACATTACATGGCCGTGCATAGACACACTTGAGAGTCCCATGCACGAGAGCACATTGACATATGTCAATTAGTTTTATTGATACTAACGTCTATATTCTTGTTTTGTGACATTGTTCCTCTTAAAAAAAAAAAAAAGAGAAAGAGAAAGCAGTTGTTCCCAGGTTTGGCTCATGAAACATGAATGAGTCATGCTTAGTTGATGGTGGAACTATTGATTAGTGGGCATTTATCAGTTTGGATAGAAGTGTGTCTCGGCTAGCAGATGATATAATTGTTGCCTTATCTAGTAGATGTCAAGAACTTGGCATGAACATGGCATCCACAACTATGGTTTCCTCCTACCATGGGAGTGCAGAGCTTGAAGGTCCGCAACTTGAGTGATGCTTATCTATTGTATGTACAAGAGCATCCAAGGAGATATCTGCAAGGGATAGTTCTGGTAGCCTGCACATCTTTGTATGTATACTGGATGCGAAGACTCCTCCTTATGGTGAGCTAAAGAGAGTATGTGAAACTAAGATTGGTGTAGTTATCAAATGTTGTTTGTCAAGGAATATAAAGAAATTCAATTCTCAGTATTTGGCAAATGATGCTTTGAAAAGAGGAGACAGGATCAGCCACTCAAAAGATCTCATCGGTTCCATCCCAAAGGCCGAGTGTACAACACGAAGCGATGAACATCGATCGACCTTCTCCATGGTAAGTATCTTTACTCTGGAAACACCATAACCATGATAGTTTAGGAAAACTCTTCGTCGGCATACCCTTGAGCACTTAGCTCAAGTCCCCCAATTTTTGCACCATACTTCTTCCGATGCATTTTTCAAGTAAGCATGCATAGGGCTACATTACAAGGCCGTGCACAAGGCACATATTTTCCTCAACCCATGCACGAACACACTTACCCATCATCCATTATGGGTTATGAGTACTTGGCATGACTACTATGAACATCATCTTTGGACGATCTGAGGTCATCAATGGAGACCCATGACGACACAATCATGCTGGATTCCAAGGCAGAAGCACCTACCAAGGGACTACAACGTGCAAAGGCTCGCAATGACAAATGAAGAATTGGACAACCAACCTTTCCCCATTTGGAAGAGAGACGGCTCTGGTTCTTCCGAATGGACACTCCCTCTCAAAGAAACCTGGAACAACCATTACAACAAGGGTCTGTCAGGGACGACACACTCGAGAGGGGGGGAGTGTTGAAGCTGAAGATCAAGGACAAAGCACAGGAGCACATCAAAGAGGTGAACACCCAAGAAGAAGGAGCAAGTATGGAGCTCCAAGAAGTGTATGTCAAATTTTCAGAAGAAATCCCCTAGAATAATAGTGATTTTCATCACTAAAAACCATTGTAAATACCATTTTCTATTTTTTTAACTCCATTTTGTTCAAGCTAAGGAGTCCTTGACCTTGAGGAGTATTAGAAGTATAATTCTACCAATTTTCATAATTTTTAGACTTCGTTTGAGCCCTCAAATAAGCCCTGGAACCTAATTTTTAACTAGGTCGAACACTAGGTCTCGACAGGGCCAAAACTAAAGAAACTATAAAAAGAGCTAGAGAGCTCATTTTTGGGGTTAGCTTATTAGATAATAGACTTTTGTAAGAGAACCCTTTTGCAATCAAATCTTTCCATTGTTCCTCTCTTTGATCTTACCTTGTGTGCATGTGTGTGCATGTTTGTGTGCTTTCACTCACGCACTTGTGCCTTCACTTTCTCATGGTCTTCATACCAGTCCTCACGTCTCCACAGATTGACAAGTAAAGGAGGTGGTGCTTACGCTTGAGCTACACTCTTGTCAGTTCAGAGTGGATTCTACACACTGCACGTGAAGTTATGTCCCATCGACGATCCGAAGCTCGTGATGCTTTCAGAGCAGGCTTACCAAAGCCTATATGTTTAGATGCTGAGGAGTGGGATATGATTCACAAGGAGCAATAGCAGACTCCTTACCGATATCGCCAGCAGCGAGATGTCGCAGCCACACGTTTAGATACGGTTAGACCATCACATTTGGGCAACGGTGGATATGACATGATGCATCACGAGTTTGTAAGTACCATTTGATTTATTGAATTTGTTTGTGTTAAGTTTCTCATGTATGTTCCTCTAATGTTTTGTATATTTATTGCAGGAGCTGGCAATGGGTCGTCCTCCAACACGAACAGAGGAGGCATATGGATATCGTCATGGATTGACTACACTATTGGAGGAATTGGAGGGACGCGATGCAGTCGTTTCATGGGAGCATTTGTGATGAGGTGATTAATTTATAAACTTGGTTTTTACTTGTTGCTTGTAAATTTCATGTGAATTTATCTCATTTCATTAATGTTCTTTGTTGCAGGACTGTTGATATGGAACGTTCTTTGCATGTGTATGGCAGTGGCACACCAAAATTTTGTATTTGATTTTTATATGGCAATGCATTGCTTTGCCACATTTTGTAAAAGTGTCATATATAACAGTGGTTTTCCACACTCTTGTACATACTTCATTTATGAAATATATAACTCTTTTTGTACATGGTTCATGGTTCATTTTGATTATCTCTTTTGTGTCCAATAATATTTTGTTTTATGAAATCATATTTCGGTTGACATTAGAGTACACATCACATGAAATCGGTTTTTTTTGGGCACAGTGTATTGTCTTTTGCTAAGCAACATCATGGTAATGTTGCTATAGCAAAAGACAACACACTCTGCCCAAAAAAAAATTTGTAGATATGGTTGTCGGTATAAGCCACGGTACTCCCAGTAATGTCATCGTAATAAACATCAGTACACCCAGGGGTTGCCGGTATACATGACGGTGCACCCAGTAGAGCTGTCGGTATGGCAGTCCATATGGGCGTCGATAATACCGATGCTTATATCGACGCACATACCAGAACAAATATCAACACCCATAGCGGCGCTTTTGATACCGATGCACATACCAACACCTACATCGACATCGCGGCAAAAATATGCGCGTTCATTTCCCTCGGCAAAACCCTCGGTATATGATCGATCTCTTGTAGTGTAACTCTCTAGACATCTATCTCATAGACACTTGTCTTCTAATGACTCTCTCTAGTATTTCTTTACATCGTTGACTTATATACATGTGATTCTAGACTCATCCCGAATCTATTGCATTACTCCTTATCATTCTAATAACCACCTACACTCATATTACAAGAATATTAAATTGTAATGTACATATGTATACAAGCTTCACTTCTGAGATTTTTTCACTTTCTCAAATGGCTTCTTTGACTTCATTTTGACCATTGACTTGCTTCAAGCTCTTGATAATCATCAATTTGGGATTGCTTTGATTCAACAGCTCCCCCTCAATCAATAATTGTGATTATTCCATTCTTCTTTATTCCTGCCATCTCTTTGAACTTCTGTAGCTTAGGTCCATCTAAGCTTTTTGTCAACATATCTACACTTGCTCTTTTGTTGGAATATACAATACTCCAGTCTCTTTATCAAGTACCTTTTCTCTCAAGAAATAATAATGAATCTCTATGTGTTTAGTCTTGGCATGAAAAATAGGATTAGCTGCCAAATATAATGAACTCATGTTGTCTCCAAAAATAATTGGAGTACTCTCATGAGTTCCAAAACTCATCAACAAGGTCTTTAACCATATCACTTCTTTTGTAGCCTCTACCATTCCTTTATACTCAGCTTCTCTAGATGACAAAGCAACTGTATGTTGCTTCTTTGAGCACCAAGAAACCAGCGTATCTCCAATATAACATAGATACCCATGAGTATACCTTCTATCATCTAAATCACCTGCCCAATCTGCATTACTAAACACTTTGATTCTTGTGTCAGAAGTAAAACCATAATACAAACCTTCACTCAGAGTCCCTTGATATATCTGAGTACCCTTTGAGCTGCAATCCAATGAGTCTTCTTTGGACAATGCATAAATTGTGATAACACACCTACTGCATATGATAGGTCTGGTCTTGTCAAGGTAGCATAGATTAGACTACCTACCAAACTCTGATATTTCTTCATGTCATTAAATTCTTCACCTCCATATCTGCTCAATTTATGATTAACCTCCAATGTTGTGGTTGAAGGCTTGCACTCTTCCATGTTGAACTTGACCAGAAGATTCTTCAAGTATCTCTCTTGTGTAATATATACTCCATGTTGAGTATACACAATCTGCATTTCTGAGAAATAAGATAAGTTTCCCAAATCACTTATCTTAAACTCCATCTCTATTTGTTTCTTAAGCTCCTTGATTCCTTGAGCATCTGTCCCTATGACAATAATATTATCAACATTTTTACACATGTATATATACCCGTTTTCACTTGCCTTCACTAGCAAACCACTATCTACCTTTGAAGCTTGATATCCACATTCATTCAAGAACTTAACAAGCCTATAATTCCATGCTCTTGGGTCCTGCTTCAAACCATACAAAGCTCTTTTTAGCTTACATACCTAATATGATCCAATTGAATCCATGAAACCTTCTGGTTGCTCCTTGTATACTTCATCTGCAATATATCCATTCAGAAATGCATTCTTCACATCTAATTGTGATAACTTCCATCCTTTACAAGGTACAATAGCAATTAGAGTTCTAATTGTAGACATCTTAGCAACTAGACTAAAGGTTTCATCATAATCTACCCCGTAAGTTTGGGCGTAACCTTTAACCACAAGTCTAGCCTTGTATCTAGACAATTTTCCATCTGCAAATCTTTTTGTTTTATACACCCACTTACATCCAATGACCTTCTGGTTCTTTGGTCTTGGCACCAATTCCCATGTCTCATTTTCAAGTAGAGCATCATACTCTTCTTGCATTGCCTTATACTAATTCTGCTTTCCTTTAGCTTCCTCTGGATCTTCTTCTATCTTCACAATATAAGCATAATCTTTTGTTGTTAAGAAAGATGTATCATAGCTATACCTGATAGGTTCTTTTCTTTCTCTCAAAGATCTTTTGACCTCTGCACTTCTTGAAGTCTCAGCCACATTTGATTCTGGATCAAAACTTGGCCCATCTTCAACATTGCCCTGCAATTTACTTTTACAATCATCATCATCAATATCTTCTTCATACACTTTTACTTTGGTCTTCCCTTTCCTTTGTATTTCTTCAACATCTGCATAATCATTTGTTAACCATGTATACCATGTGCTTTGCTCATCAAATGTGGCATCTTTTGTAACAAGAAATTGCTTTCTAGATGGACTCCACAATCTGTAACCCATTTGTCTATCATCATACCCAATAAACACATACTTCTCTTCTTTGGGTTCTAGCTTATGTCTTAATTGTGAAGGAACATAAGCATATGCCAAACATACAAATACCTTACAATGATCAAGAGTAGGTTTCTTACCCCACCATTCTTCATAAGGTGTTCTTCCATACAAAGCTTTACAAGGTAACCTATTCACAAGGTATGTTGCACTGTTGATAGCTTCTTCCCATAAGTAGTTTGGACAATTCTTCTCTTTCATCATTGTTCTTGCAAACTCTACAAGAGTTCTATTTCTTCTTTTTGCAACTCCATTTTGTTGAGGGGAGTACCTGCAAGTTACTTCTCTTTTTATACCTGCATTCCACAAATAATCATCAAACTCTTTAGAAAAATACTCTCCCCCTCCATCTGATCTCAACCTCTTGAGCTTTTGTCCTGTAATCCTTTCTGCATAAGCATGATAATGCTTGAATGTCTTGAACACTTCTGATTTGTCCTTGATTACATATAAAGTAATCCATCAGGTTGCATCATCAACAAACAACACATAATATCTGGATCCATTTATACTATAGTCCCTTGAAGGACCCCACACATCTATATGAACCAACTCAAGCATGTTTGAGTACCTGTATCCTGGCTTATTGTATGACCTCTTGTGTGCTTTACCTAATTGACAAGCTTCACACTTGTACACCATGTGTTGACCTTCAAGATTTGGCAATCCAAGCACTATATCATTCTTTGACATTTCTTTTATGGCTCTCTCATTAAAATGACCTAGCCTTTTATGCCATAGGTCTAACTCAGACATCTTTTGACTTCCATAAGTAAATAATGCATGTCCCACATTACCTTGACCTTGAGAGTAAAAAGCCTTCCTTCCTTTTTACCTGCAATAATGTTTCTATATCCTTGATTTGGATCTTGCACATAAACACCATCATTTGTGAATCTCACTTCATATCTTTTCTCTACAATTTGTCCTACACTTATCAAGTTCTTAGGAATATTAGGAACATAAGGTACCTTGGTCAAGAGTGTGCTTCCACTCTTTGTCTTCACTGATCCAATGCTTTCCATTTTATGCTTAGTGTTATCTCCTATTTGAATTGTATGTCCATTCCCCTTTGCTTCCATATTAGTCATCAATGATATATTGCCACTCAAATGATTTCTACATCCTCAGTCAATATAGAACACCCCTTGATCTTCTTCTACTGCTTCATGTGTTGCATTCAAGATAAGGTTCATGTCATCCTTCTGATCTGATGCATAATTATAGTAATTGTTGTTGTAGGACTGAGATTGAAAACTTCTTCCACCTTCTCTAGCATATGATGTCCTACCACCTCTTCCTCTGAAGTTACCTCTTTGATTTCTGCCTCCTCTAGCTCTTTGATTGAAACTCTGGTTATTACTTCCACCATTTTGATTGTTATACCAACAATCATTTGCCAAATGATTTTTTCTGCCACAAATCCAACAAGCTTTAGCATTGTGTTTGTTCTTACCTCCTCTTCCTTTACCACTAAAATTCATCTTTCCTTTTGTGAAATTAACTTGGCTTGAAATTCCTTCATCATCAATTGACTGCTTCCATTTTCCATTCTTTTTCTTGTCCTTGGAGTACATAGCTTGAGTTGCACTCCTATCATTGTCTCCCTTAATGACCTCCTCAAAAGTTAGCATGTGTCCTAGCAATTCATTAAGATCAGGAGTAAAATGATCTAATGCCAATTCTATGGACAATATGAAAGACTTCCACTTCTCATCTCCTCTCATACCTGTAAGTATTTGTCTTACCAAGTTATCCTCTTCAATGTCTTCATCTACTGCTCCCAATCTATCTACAATATCCTTCATCCTTGCCACATAATCAGAACTTAATTGTGAGCTCTTCTTCTTGAAAGTTGTGAACTCTGCCCATAATGAGGACTTCCTAGACTTTGTTGTGTTTTGGAAATGCTCTTATAAAGCATTCCACACATCTGTTGCACTTTCTAATCCTCTAATGTGAGGTAAAAGATAATCATTTACAGCCATGTAAATGATGCTCCTAGCTTGAGCATTTTTCCTCATCCAGCTCTTCAAATCTGCAAGCTCTTACCTAGTTGGAACACTAGGATCTTCAAACTAAGGCTTTTCTTCTTCTCCTGTGATGAATGCCATCAAATCTTTGCTCATGAGATGTGCCTCCATCCTCATGGACCAAGATGGATAGTTCTCCCTATCTAGTTTATCAATCTGCAAGCTCTCTCCCATCTTTGATCTTTTGTGTCTACAATTACTAAGATTTATGATGATATAGTATACCTTTGATATAAAGCACTAATCCTTCTTGATCCTTTGAACTCGTGCTTTGTACTTCTTCAGGTTGTCTTCAAGAATTTGACTTTCTCAACCTTCAATTAGCTTTCCAACGAGCTAAAGAGCTCAAAAAATGGACTTTGGATGAAAAAGTTATGTCAAATCAGGCTCCTGGGGATCAAAACAGGCAAACAGGACCTTTTCAAGAAAATCGCGATTTTGAGCAAAAAATCGTGTTTTGAAAATCACGATGTTGAGCTGAAAATCGCGATGTTGAACACAAAATCGTGTTTTGAAAATCGTGTTTTTGACTGAAAATCGTGTTTTTGACTGAAAATCGTGATTTTGAGCACAGAATCGTGTTTTTGAAAATCGCATTTTTTGAGTAAAAATCGTGATTTTGAGCACAGAATCGTGTTTTCGAAAATCACGTTTTTTGACTGAAAATCGCGATTTTGAGCACAGAATCGTGTTTTTGAAAATCGCGTTTTTTGAGTGAAAATCGCGATTTTGAGCACAGAATCGTGTAGAGAATCGTGTTTTTTGACATGAAAATTGCGATTTTGAGCAAAAACTCGTGTTTACACAAAATCGCCTTTTGTCATAAAATCGTGTTTTCACTGAAAATCGTGATTTTTTGAGAATCGCGATTTTGAGTAGGGAATCGTGTTTTCTCAAAATCGTGTTTTTTTTTTTGGCTGAAAATCGTGATTTGTGAGAATCGCGATTTTGAGCACAATCACAGAATCGCGATTATGAGAATGACCACAGAATCATGATTCTTTCAGCCAACTTTTAGGCGGGAAAACAGAAAATCGTGATTTTTCAAAAAAATTTGAATTTTCACAGAATCGCGATTTTCATCACAGAATCGCGTTTTTTGGCGGGAAATTCAAATTTCTGAGCGTCGGCAATGGCGAGCTCCGTATGAGCAAAAAATCATGAAAAAAAACACAGCGCTTGCTCTCCCTTGCACCTCCTAACTCCTTCCCACACAATAATGCATGAAGAATGGTATGAAAATGGTGAAAATGCACTAAAAAACAAGAAATTTCTATGAAGAAGAAGATTGAAGAAGGTGGAGATGATGATGATGATGAAGATGAAGAGGAAAAACAGAAAATGAACTGAAATGACAGTTTTTTTACCTTCCAACGTCGCAAATCTACGATCTTACCATCACAACGCTCGTCCTCGAAGCTCTCTCCCCGGCAACGGTGCCAAAATTTGGTGTAGCTCAAGCATAAGCACCACCTCCTTTACTTGTCAATCCGCGGAGACGTGAGGACCGGTATGAAGACCACGAGCAAGTGAAGGCACAAGTGCGTGAGTGAAAGCACACAAACATGCACACACATACGCACACACGCGCACAAAGTAAGATCAAAGAGAGGAACAATGGAAAGCTTTGATTGCAAAGAGTTCTCTTACAAAAGCTCTATTCTCTCAACAAGCTAACCTCAAAAGTGAGCTCTCTAGCTCTTTTTATAGTTTTTTGACTAGTTTTGGCCCTATCCAGACCTAGTGTCCGGCCTAGTTAAAAATTAGGTTCTAGGGCTTATTTGAGGGCTCAAACGAAGTCTAAAAATAATGAAAATTGGTAGGATGATACTTCTAATACTCCTCAAGCTCAAGGACTCCTTGGCTTGAACAAAATGGAGTTGCTAAAAATAGAAAATGGTATTTACAATGGTTTTTAGTGATAAAAATCACTACTGCTGTAGGGGATTCTTCTAAAAATTTGACATACACTTCTTGGAGCTCCCTACTTGCTCCCTTTCCTTGTGTGTCCACCTTTTGATGTGCTTCCATGCTTTGTCCTTGACTTTGAGCTTCAACAACAACGAATGTGAGAACTCCTTCAATGAGCTAAAAAGACGTTTGTGCACAGCACCAATATTGACAACCCCAGATTGGAGTAAGCCATTCCATGTCCATGTGGATGCCTCCAATCATGCCATCGGATGTGTGCTAGCACAACCCACAGGTGAAGGGAATTTAGATTTGCCCATAGCATATTCTAGTAAACAACTAAACCCAGCTGAAAGAAATTATACCACAACCGAGCGAGAAGGGTTAGGGATGGTATATGCTGTGAAGAAGTTTAGACACTGTTTATTGGCCAACAAGTTCAAGTTTTTCACTGATCATCAAGCTTTGTTATATTTGGTCAATAAACCTTGCAATACTAGGCGCTTAGTAAGATGGTTCCTCTTACTAATGGAATATGACTTTGAAGTTGTTGTCAGGAAAGGTAGAACCCACCTTAGGGCAGATCACCTTTCTCGCATCACTTCAGGAGAGTCACCGCAAGGAGTGTCTGATGATTTACCCGATGCTTATCTGTTCAATTTAGAAGTTGTTCCTAAATGGGCAAATAAGTTGGTACCAGTCCTAACCTTCGGCCCTGCAAATAAGAATGTGAAAACATCACAAGAAGAAATTCTAAAATCACAAAAATATCATATATTGGCAGGAAGCATGTACAAACAATATATTGAGGGTGTATTAGCTTGTTGTGTCGAGGAAGATGAACATTGTAGTTGGTTGCAGCAAGCTCATGAAGGATTGCTAGGAAATCACTATTCTAAATAACGAACATTGCAGAATCTGAAGCGTTTAGGAGTGTATTGGCCTAGCATGGACAAGGAAATACATGAGTGGATTAAGAATTGTCCAATGTGCAGAGAGAGACCCCCAGTGGATCATGCGACCCTTTATCAAGTGTCATTAATTCCAGACTGGAGTGCTCCATTGGTAGAGTTTATGAGGTCGGGAAGATTACCCAAAGAGGCTAGTCTAGCAAGAAGACGAAACATGGAGCAAGAGGCTCAAGGCTATGCCTTAGTAGGAGAGAACCTATACCGAAGAGGCAAACATGGTTACTTAAGATTGTGCGTTCATGAATCAGACTATTTAAAGGTCTTAGAGACTGCACACAGTGGTGTTGCAGGTGGACATTTTGGTCCTGACCGAGTGATCAAGAACATTCTATTCTTAGGACTTTGGTGGCCCACTCTTCATATGGATGCACATACCTATGTGAAGAAATGTGACACATGCCAACGTGCACAATATCCAGTTAGAAAAGACGAGATGCCTTTGAGGCCAATGATGGGAGGGCGTGCATTTTAAAAGTGGGGCATAGACTTCATAGGTCCTATTAACCCCCCAGCTAGAAACTCACATGCAGAATACGTTATTGTAGCCACATACTACCTTACCAAGTGGGTAGAAGTCAGAGCCACAACAAAGAATGATGCTCAGACAACGGCAAACTTCTTATTTGAGAATGTGTTCACGAGATATGGGTTACCAATAGAACTAGTGAGCGATAGAGGCACACACTTCTTGAATGAAGTCATTGAAAATCTTCTCCAAGAATTCTTGGTGATACATAAGAAGTTTTCCCCCTATCACCCACAAGCTAACGGACAAGCTGAGAGCACCAATAAGATCCTCTCTAACGTATTGACAAAACTGGTAAATAATAAACGCTCTGATTGGGACAAACAACTTCATCATGCTGTTTGGGCTTATCGAGTTGCCTACAAAACGGTACTCAACGCCACCCCATTTCAGATGGTCTTTGGACAGAATGTTGCGCTACCGTTGGATTCCCTAATCCCAGCTTTAAAGGTAGCACAAGAGCATGAGTGGAATGGACATCAGTTGTCCTCTAGGATCTTTGATCTAGAATGCTTAGGTGAGACGAGGCTACAAGCGGCGGCAGGCATCTATGCTGCAAAGAAAAGACAAAAGGCATACTTTGATGCACACATCAAAGAAAAAGGATTGAAAGAGGGAGATCTAGTGTTGGTTTACACACTAAAACAACATGCCCGTAAGTTGGAAAAACGAGGATATGGACCCATGATCATTAACAGAATTTCCACTAGCGGTGCAGTTCAATTGGCTACTTTAGAAGGTGATATCTTGCCCAACTATATGAGTGGATGTAGAGTCAAGTTATACCAAGAACCTCTTACAAAGGATATGCTTACGAGACTCAACACTACTAAGAAGCGAAAAGGAGAGGAGTTAAGGCTGAGGGAAGAAGCACAGGTAGAGGCCACAGAGCGTATTAGGCGAAATAAGTTAAGGCGACTAGGCCTAGATCTCAACTCAAAAGCCCCAAAATATCACATGGATATGTGCCAAAAATCAGACATAACTACTTCTCAAGTCATGGACTGACATCCCTTTGTGACCATAGAGATAGGACAAGGAAAGGGTGCCAGGACTGTGAAAGCATTGATTGACTCAGGTGCAGCAAGTAGTGCAGTTAGACTATCCTACTGCCAAGACTTGCAATTGAACATCAATCCCATAGAAGCTTATCTCATAGGATTGGGAGGTGTGGAAACCCCTTATTTGGGCGAGGTGGAACTTCCCATCTACCTTAAAGATGTTCCAATGAAAGTCAAAGTGCTTGTGTGTCAAGATGAGAACCTTACAGAACCACTTGTCTTGAGTCAAGATTGGATCTATGACCAGGCAGTTAACTTAAAACTAAGAAGTCGAACTCTTCAAGTTTGGGTACATGAACAATGCATTACATTAGAATTAGAGAACTGCATGCTCCCAGCTCATGGCACCACACACTCTCTTAGTTCTTCTAAGACTAATCATATGGAAGAAGATGTTGTATGTGTCAAAAGCTCTATGCTGCAGAAGGAGTCAATCATGGAAGAACAAGTTCGAAGGCGGGTGGATCTTTCTTCTTCTCCAGAGAATCAAGTAGCCAGAGTAGTGAGTCCACCACACAGGCAAACACAACCATTCACGACAACTACTACATCAAATAGAAAGACACCATTTGATAAGAAAGCAGTTCCGAGCATGAAGCAGATCTGGGTACGCAAAGGAGAGCAACCACCAGCCTTGCCCCCACAAAACCCATCCAGGCAAGCCAACCAGGCCAGAAGACAAAGGAAGCAGCTTCGACAAGCTCAATCACAAGGTATCCAACCAGCTTGGGTGCCTAAGAAATTAAATGCAGCTCAACAAGGGCGATTACAGATGTGGGTACCTAAGAAGCTCTTACATCCACAACAACCTATATTCTCCCAATGTGAAAGGTCTCAACAAAGAATCCAAAAAGAGAAAAGGGTAAGAACCACGTACAGAGACCGAAAGAAGATCAAATCAGCTCTTCAACAATAGTAGGAAGACGAGCAAAAAGGATATGGGTTTGGAAGCCGAAAGTACAAGTAGCCTCCACCGAACCAAAGCGCGAACCACACTGGATACCACAGTTCAGAAAGCATCCAAAGAGGAAGACGCCTGAAGTCATCTCTACAATGCCAAATGATGTTCTAAAATGGGTCCCTATAAGGAGGAAGGATCAGTTGTCATCTCGAGATCCAATGGATACCTCCAACAAAGATGACATCAACATCTGCAAGTGACATCAGGTCTCGACAAGCGACAACCATGTGCTCTTTGCACAACCCTATCTTTTGCACCATTGAGGTCATGCATTTCCAAAGTATGCATTAATATAGGGCCACATTACATGGCCGTGCATAGACACACTTGAGAGTCCCATGCACGAGAGCACATTGACATATGTCAATTAGTTTTATTGATACTAACGTCTATATTCTTGTTTTGTGACATTGTTCCTCTTTAAAAAAAAAAAAAAGAGAAAGAGAAAGCACTTGTTCCCAGGTTTGGCTCATGAAACATGAATGAGTCATGCTTAGTTGATGGTGGAACTGTTGATTACTGGGCATTTATCAGTTTGGATAGAAGTGTGTCTCGGATAGCAGATGATATAATTGTTGCCTTATCTAGTAGATGTCAAGAACTTGGCATGAACATGGCATCCACAACTATGGTTTCCTCCTACCATGGGAGTGCAGAGCTTGAAGGTCCGCAACTTGAGTGATGCTTATCTACTGTATGTACAAGAGCATCCAAGGAGATATCTGCAAGGGATAGTTCTGGTACCCTGCACATCTTTGTATGTATACTGGATGCGAAGACTCCTCCTTATGGTGAGCTAAAGAGAGTATGTGAAACTAAGATTGGTGTAGTTATCAAATGTTGTTTGTCAAGGAATATAAAGAAATTCAATTCTCAGTATTTGGCAAATGATGCCTTGAAAAGAGGAGACAGGATCAGCCACTCAAAAGATCTCATCGGTTCCATCCCAAAGGTCGAGTGTACAACACGAAGCGATGAACATCGATCGACCTTCTCCATGGTAAGTATCTTTACTCTGGAAACACCATAACCATGATAGTTTAGGAAAACTCTTCGTCGGCATACCCTTGAGCACTTAGCTCAAGTCCCCCAATTTTTGGACCATACTTCTTCCGATGCATTTTTCAAGTAAGCATGCATAGGGCTACATTACAAGGCCGTGCACAAGGCACATATTTTCCTCAACCCATGCACGAACACACTTACCCATCATCCATTATGGGTTATGAGTACTTGGCATGACTACTATGAACATCATCTTTGGACGATCTGAGGTCATCAATGGAGACCCATGACGACACAATCATGCTGGATTCCAAGGCAGAAGCACCTACCAAGGGACTACAACGTGCAAAGGCTCGCAGTGACAAATGAAGAATTGGACAACCAACCTTTCCCCATTTGGAAGAGAGACGGCTCTGGTTCTTCCGAATGGACACTCCCTCTCAAAGCAACCTGGAACAACCATTACAACAAGGGTCTGTCAGGGACGACAGACTCGAGAGGGGGGGAGTGTTGAAGCTGAAGGTCAAGGACAAAGCACAGGAGCACATCAAAGAGGTGAACACCCACGAAGAAGGAGCAAGTATGGAGCTCCAAGAAGTGTATGTCAAATTTTCAGAAGAAATCCCCTAGAATAATAGTGATTTTCATCACTAAAAACCATTGTAAATACCATTTTCTATTTTTGTAACTCCATTTTGTTCAAGCTAAGGAGTCCTTGTCCTTGAGCTTGAGGAGTATTAGAAGTATAATTCTACCAATTTTCATAATTTTTAGACTTCGTTTGAGCCCTCAAATAAGCCCTGGAACCTAATTTTTAACTAGGTCGAACACTAGGTCTGGACAGGGCCAAAACTAAAGAAACTATAAAAAGAGCTAGAGAGCTCATTTTTGGGGTTAGCTTATTAGATAATAGACTTTTGTAAGAGAACCCTTTTGCAATCAAATCTTTCCATTGTTCCTCTCTTTGATCTTACCTTGTGTGCGTGTGTGTGTATGCGTGTGCATGTTTGTGTGCTTTCACTCACGCACTTGTGCCTTCACTTTCTCATGGTCTTCATACCAGTCCTCACGTCTCCACAGATTGACAAGTAAAGGAGGTGGTGCGACGATCCGAAGCTCGTGATGCTTTCAGAGCAGGCTTACCAAAGCCTATATGTTTAGATGCTGAGGAGTGGGATATGATTCACAAGGAGCAATAGAAGACTCCTGACCGATATCACCAGCAGCGAGATGCCGCAGCCACACGTTTAGATACGGTTAGACCATCACATTTGGGCAACGGTGGATATGACATGATGCATCACGAGTTTGTAAGTACCATTTGATTTATTGAATTTGTTTGTGTTAAGTTTCTCATGTATGTTCCTCTAATGTTTTGTATATTTATTGCAGGAGCTGGCAATGGGTCGTCCTCCAACACGAACAGAGGAGGCATATGGATATCGTCATGGATTGACTACACTATTGGAGGAATTGGAGGGACGCGGTGCAGTCGTTTCATGGGAGCATTTGCGATGAGGTGATTAATTTATAAACTTGGTTTTTACTTGTTGTTTGTAAATTTCATGTGAATTTATCTCATTTCATGTGGCACACCAAAATTTTGTATTTGATTTTTATATGGCAATGCATTGCTTTGCCACATTTTGTAAAAGTGTCATATATAACAGTGGTTTTCCACACTCTTGTACATACTTCATTTATGAAATATATAACTCTTTTTGTACATGGTTCATGGTTCATTTTGATTATCTCTTTTGTGTCCAATAATATTTTGTTTTATGAAATCATTTTTCGGTTGACATTAGAGTACACATCACATGAAATCGGTTTTTTTTGGGTAGAGTGTATTGTCTTTTGCTAAGCAACATCATGGTAATGTTGCTATAGCAAAAGACAACACACTCTGCCGAAAAAAAAATTTGTAGATATGGTTGTCGGTATAAGCCACGGTACTTTCAGTAATGTCATCGTAATAAACATCAGTACACCCAGGGGGTGCCGGTAGAGCTAAAGCACCAATAGGGAAACGGAAACAGTAGAGCTGTCGGTATGGCCGTCCATATGGGCGTCGATAATACCGACGCTTATATCGACGCACATACCAGAACAAATATCAACACCCATACCGGCGCTTTTGATACCGATGCACATACCAACACCTACATCGACATCGCGGCAAAAATATGCGCGTTCATTTCCCTCGGCAAAACCCTCGGTATATGATCGATCTCTTGTAGTGTAACTCTCTAGACATCTATCTCGTACACACTTGTCTTCTAATGACTCTCTCTAGTATTTCTTTACATCATTGACTTATATACATGTGATTCTAGACTTATCCCGCATCTATTGCATTACTCCTTATCATTCTAATAACCACCTACACTCATATTACAAGAATATTAAATTGTAATGTACATAAGTATACAAGCTTCACTTCTGAGATTTTTTCCATTCTCAAATGGCTTCTTTGACTTCATTTTGACCATTGACTTGCTTCAAGCTCTTGATAATCATCAATTTGGGATTGCTTTGTTTCAACAGCTCCCCCTTAATCAATAATTGTGATTATTCCATTCTTCTTTATTCCTGCCATCTCTTTGAACTTCTGTAGCTTAGGTCCATCTAAGCTTTTTGTCAACATATCTACACTTGCTCTTTTGTTGGAATATACAATACTCCAGTCTCTTTATCAAGTACCTTTTCTCTCAAGAAATAATACTGAATCTCTATGTGTTTAGTCTTGGCATGAAAACTAGGATTAGCTGCCAAATATAATGAACTCATGTTGTCTCCAAAAATAATTGGAGTACTCTCATGAGTTCCAAAACTCATCAACAAGGTCTTTAACCATATCACTTCTTTTGTAGCCTCTACCATTCCTTTATACTCAGCTTCTCTAGATGACAAAGCAACTGTATGTTGCTTCTTTGAGCACCAAGAAACCAGCTTATCTCCAATATAACATAGATACCCATGAGTATACCTTCTATCATCTAAATCACCTGCCCAATCTGCATTACTAAACACTTAGATTCTTGTGTCAGAAGTAAAACCATAATACAAACCTTCACTCAGAGTCCCTTGATATATCTGAGTACCCTTTGAGCTGCAATCCAATGAGTCTTCTTTGGACAATGCATAAATTGTGATAACACACCTACTGCATATGATAGGTCTGGTCTTGTCAAGGTAGCATAGATTAGACTACCTACCAAACTCTGATATTTCTTCATGTCATTAAATTCTTCACCTCCATATCTGCTCAATTTATGATTAACCTCCAATGTTGTGGTTGAAGGCTTGCACTCTTCCATGTTGAACTTGACCAGAAGATTCTTCAAGTATCTCTCTTGTGTAACATATACTCCATGTTGAGTATACACAATCTGCATTCCTGAGAAATAAGATAAGTTTCCCAAATCACTTATCTTAAACTCCATCTCTATTTGTTTCTTAAGCTCCTTGATTCCTTGAGCATCTGTCCCTATGACAATAATATTATCAACATTTTTACACATGTATATATACCCGTTTTCACTTGCCTTCACTAGCAAACTACTATCTACCTTTGAAGCTTGATATCCACATTCATTCAAGAACTTAACAAGCCTATAATTCCATGCTCTTGGGTCCTGCTTCAAACCATACAAAGCTCTTTTTAGCTTACATACCTAATATGATCCAATTGAATCCATGAAACCTTCTGGTTGCTCCTTGTATACTTCGTCTGCAATATATCCATTCAGAAATGCATTCTTCACATCTAATTGTGATAACTTCCATCCTTTACAAGGTACAATAGCAATTAGAGTTCTAATTGTAGACATCTTAGCAACTAGACTAAAGGTTTCATCATAATCTACCCCGTAAGTTTGGGTGTAACCTTTAACCACAAGTCTAGCCTTGTATCTAGACAATTTTCCATCTGCAAATCTTTTTGTTTTATACACCCACTTACATCCAATGACCTTCTGGTTCTTTGGTCTTGGCACCAATTCCCATGTCTCATTTTCAAGTAGAGCATCATACTCTTCTTGCATTGCCTTATCCTAATTCTGCTTTCCTTTAGCTTCCTCATATGTGGTTGGATCTTCTTCTGTCTTCACAATATAAGCATAATCTTTTGTTGTTAAGAAAGATGTATCATAGCTATACCTGATAGGTTCTTTTCTTTCTCTCAAAGATCTTTTGACCTCTACACTTCTTGAAGTCTCAGCCACATTTGATTCTGGATCAAAACTTGGCCCATCTTCAACATTGCCCTGCAATTTACTTTTACAATCATCATCATCAATATCTTCTTCATACACTTTTACTTTGGTCTTCCCTTTCCTTTGTATTTCTTCAACATCTGCATAATCATTTGTTAACCATGTATACCATGTGCTTTGCTCATCAAATGTGGCATCTTTTGTAACAAGAAATTGCTTTCTAGATGGACTCCACAATCTGTAACCCATTTGTCTATCATCATACCCAATAAACACATACTTCTCTTCTTTGGTTTATAGCTTATGTCTTAATTGTGAAGGAACATAAGCATATGCCAAACATACAAATACCTTACAATGATCAAGAGTAGGTTTCTTACCCCACCATTCTTCATAAGGTGTTCTTCCATACAAAGCTTTACAAGGTAACCTATTCACAAGGTATGTTGCACTGTTGATAGCTTCTTCCCATAAGTAGTTTGGACAATTCTTCTCTTTCATCATTGTTCTTGCAAACTCTACAAGAGTTCTATTTCTTCTTTTTGCAACTCCATTTTGTTGAGGGGAGTACCTGCAAGTTACTTCTCTTTTTATACCTGCATTCCACAAATAATCATCAAACTCTTTAGAAAAATACTCTCCCCCTCCATCTGATCTCAACCTCTTGAGCTTTTGTCCTGTAATCCTTTCTGCATAAGCATGATAATGCTTGAATGTCTTGAACACTTCTGATTTGTCCTTGATTACATATAAAGTAATCCATCAGGTTGCATCATCAACAAACAACACATAATATCTAGATCCATTTATACTATAGTCCCTTGAAGGACCCCACACATCTATATGAACCAACTCAAGCATGTTTGAGTACTTGTATCCTGGCTTATTGTATGACCTCTTGTGTGCTTTACCTAATTGACAAGCTTCACACTTGTACACCATGTGTTGACCTTCAAGATTTGGCAATCCAAGCACTATATCATTCTTTGACATTTCTTTTATGGCTCTCTCATTAAAATGACCTAGCCTTTTATGCCATAGGTCTAACTCAGACATCTTTTGACTTCCATAAGTAAATAATGCATGTCCCACATTACCTTGACCTTGAGAGTAAAAAGCCTTCCTTCCTTTTTACCTGCAATAATGTTTCTATATCCTTGATTTGGATCTTGCACATAAACACCATCATTTGTGAATCTCACTTCATATCTTTTCTCCACAATTTGTCCTACACTTATCAAGTTCTTAGGAATAGTAGGAACATAAGGTACCTTGGTCAAGAGTGTGCTTCCACTCTTTGTCTTCACTGATCCAATGCTTTCCATTTTATGCTTAGTGTTATCTCCTGTTTGAATTGTATGTCCATTCCCCTTTGCTTCCATATCAGTCATCAATGATATATTGCCACTCAAATGATTTCTACATCCTCAGTCAATATAGAACACCCCTTGATCTTCTTCTACTACTTCATGTGTTGCATTCAAGATAAGGTTCATGTCATCCTTCTGATCTGATGCATAATTATAGTAATTGTTGTTGTAGGACTGAGATTGAAAACTTCTTCCACCTCCTCTAGCATATGATGTCCTACCACCTCTTCCTCTGAAGTTACCTCTTTGATTTCTGCCTCCTCTATCTCTTTGATTGAAACTCTAGTTATTACTTCCACCATTTTGATTGTTATACCAACAATCATTTGCCAAATGATTTTTTCTGCCACAAACCCAACAAGCTTTAGCATTGTGTTTGTTCTTACCTCCTCTTCCTTTACCACTAAAATTCATCTTTCCTTTTGTGAAATTAACTTGGCTTGAAATTCCTTCATCATCAATTGACTGCTTCCATTTTCCATTCTTTTTCTTGTCCTTGGAGTACATAGCTTGAGTTGCACTCCTATCATTGTCTCCCTTAATGACCTCCTCAAAAGTTAGCATGTGTCCTAGCAATTCATTAAGATCAGGAGTAAAATGATCTAATGCCAATTCTATGGACAATATGAAAGACTTCCACTTCTCATCTCCTCTCATACCTGTAAGTATTTGTCTTACCAAGTTATCCTCTTCAATGTCTTCATCTATTGCTCCCAATCTATCTACACTATCCTTCATCCTTGCCACATAATCAGAACTTAATTGCGAGCTCTTCTTCTTGAAAGTTGTGAACTCTGCCCATAATGAGGACTTCCTAGACTTTGTTGTGTTTTGGAAATGCTCTTATAAAGCATTCCACACATCTGTTGCACTTTCTAATCCTCTAATGTGAGGTAAAAGATAATCATTTACAGCCATGTAAATGATGCTCCTAGCTTGAGCATTTTTCCTCATCTAGCTCTTCAAATCTGCAAGCTCTTACCTAGTTGGAACACTAGGATCTTCAAACTCAGGCTTTTCTTCTTCTCCTGTGATGAATGCCATCAAATCTTTGCTCATGAGATGTGCCTCCATCCTCATGGACCAAGATGGATAGTTCTCCCTATCTAGTTTATCAATCTGCAAGCTCTCTCCCATCTTTGATCTTTTGTGTCTACAATTACTAAGATTTATGATGATATAGTATACCTTTGATAGAAAGCACTAATCCTTCTTGATCCTTTGAACTCGTGCTTTGTACTTCTTCAGGTTGTCTTCAAGAATTTGACTTTCTCAACCTTCAATTAGCTTTCCAACGAGCTATAGAGCTCAAAAAATGGACTTTGGATGAAAAAGTTATGTCAAATCAGGCTCCTGGGGGTCAAAACAGGCAAACAGGACCTTTTCAAGAAAATCGCGATTTTGAGCAGAAAATCGTGTTTTGAAAATCATGATGTTGAGCTGAAAATCGCGTTGTTGAACACAAAATCGTGTTTTGAAAATCGTGTGTTTGACTGAAAATCGCGATTTTGAGCACAGAATCGTGTTTTTGAAAATCGCGTTTTTTGACTAAAAATCGCGATTTCAAGCACAGAATCGTGTTTTCGAAAATCGCGTTTTTTGATTGAAAATCGCGATTTTGAGCACAGAATCGTGTTTTTGAAAATCGCGTTTTTTGACTGAAAATCGCGTTTTTTTACTGAATCGTGTAGAGAATCGTGTTTTTTGACATGAAAATTGCGATTTTGAGCAAAAACTCGTGTTTACACAGAATCGCCTTTTGTCACAAAATCGTGTTTTCCCTGAAAATCGTGATTTTTTGAGAATCGCGATTTTGAGTAGGGAATCGTGTTTTCTCAAAATCATTTTTTTTTTTTTGGCTGAAAATCGTGATTTGTGAGAATCGCGATTTTGAGCACAATCACAGAATCGCGATTATGAGAATGACCACAGAATCGTGATTCTTTCAGTCAACTTTTAGGCGGGAAAACAGAAAATCGTGATTTTTCAAAAAAATTTGAATTTTCACAGAATCGCGATTTTCATCACAGAATCGCGTTTTTTGGCGGGAAATTCAAATTTCTGAGCGCCGGCAATGGCGAGCTCCGTATGAGCAAAAGATCATGAAAAAAAACACAACGCTTGCTCTCCCTTGCACCTCCTAACTCCTTCCCACACAATAATGCATGAAGAATGGTACGAAAATGGTGAAAATGCACTAAAAAACAAGAAATTTCTATGAAGAAGAAGATTGAAGAAGGTGGAGATGATGATGATGATGAAGATGAAGAGGAAAAACAGAAAATGAACTGAAATGACAGTTTTTTTACCTTCCAACGTCGCAAATCTACGATCTTACCATCACAACGCTCGTCCTCGAAGCTCTCTCCCGGGCAACGGTGCCAAAATTTGGTGTAGCTCAAGCGTAAGCACCACCTCCTTTACTTGTCAATCCGCGGAGACGTGAGGACCGGTATGAAGACCACGAGCAAGTGAAGGCACAAGTGCATGAGTGAAAGCACACAAACATGCACACACATACGCACACACGCGCACAAAGTAAGATCAAAGAGAGGAACAATGGAAAGCTTTGATTGCAAAGAGTTCTCTTACAAAAGCTCTATTCTCTCAACAAGCTAACCTCAAAAATGAGCTCTCTAGCTCTTTTTATAGTTTTTTGACTAGTTTTGGCCCTGTCCAGACCTAGTGTTCGGCCTAGTTAAAAATTAGGTTCCAGGGCTTATTTGAGGGCTCAAACGAAGTCTAAAAATTATGAAAATTGGTAGGATGATACTTCTAATACTCCTCAAGCTCAAGGACTCCTTGGCTTGAACAAAATGGAGTTGCTAAAAATAGAAAATGGTATTTACAATGGTTTTTAGTGATGAAAATCACTATTGTTGTAGGGGATTCTTCTAAAAATTTGACATACACTTCTTGGAGCTCCCTACTTGCTCCCTTTCCTTGTGTGTCCACCTTTTGATGTGCTTCCATGCTTTGTCCTTGACTTTGAGCTTCAACAACAACGAATGTGAGAACTCCTTCAATGAGCTAAAAAGACGTTTGTGCACAGCACCAATATTGACAACCCCAGATTGGAGTAAGCCATTCCATGTCCATGTGGATGCCTCCAATCATGCCATCGGATGTGCGCTAGCACAACCCACAGGTGAAGGGAATTTAGATTTGCCCATAGCATATTCTAGTAAACAACTAAACCCAGCTGAAAGAAATTATACCACAACCGAGCGAGAAGGGTTAGGGATGGTATATGCTGTGAAGAAGTTTAGACACTGTTTATTGGCCAACAAGTTCAAGTTTTTCACTGATCATCAAGCTTTGTTATATTTGGTCAATAAACCTTGCAATACTGGGCGCTTAGTAAGATGGTTCCTCTTACTAATGGAATATGACTTTGAAGTTGTTGTCAGGAAAGGTAGAACCCACCTTAGGGCAGATCACCTTTCTCGCATCACTTCAGGAGAGTCACCGCAAGGAATGTCTAATGATTTACCCGATGCTTATCTGTTCAATTTAGAAGTTGTTCCTAAATGGGCAAATAAGTTGGTACCAGTCCTAACCTTCGGCCCTGCAAATAAGAATGTGAAAACATCACAAGAAGAAATTGTAAAATCACAAAATATCATATATTGGCAGGAAGCATGTACAAACAATATATTGAGGGTGTATTAGCTTGTTGTGTCGAGGATGATGAACATTGTAGTTGGTTGCAGCAAGCTCATGAAGGATTGCTAGGAAATCACTATTCTAAACAACGAACATTGCAAAATCTGAAGCGTTTAGGAGTGTATTGGCCTAGCATGGACAAGGAAATACATGAGTGGATTAAGAATTGTCCAATGTGCAGAGAGAGACCCCCAGTGGATCATGCGACCCTTTATCAAGTGTCATTAATTCCAGACTGGAGTGCTCCATTGGTAGAGTTTATGAGGTCGGGAAGATTACCCAAAGAGGCTAGTCTAGCAAGAAGACGAAACATGGAGCAAGAGGCTCAAGGCTATGCCTTAGTAGGAGAGAACCTATACCGAAGAGGCAAACATGGTTACTTAAGATTGTGCGTTCATGAATCAGACTATTTAAAGGTTGTTGACAGTATACGGGAAGAAGCAAGTACGGATACACATGCAGATCTAGCACCAAGGCAACCCTTCATATTTTTTCAAAACCCTTACATCATTTTAAAGTGATTCTCATCACTAAAAACCCTTGTAAACATCATTTCACCTTTTTCTAGCTCCATTTTGTACAAGCCGAGGAGTCCTCGAGCTTGGGGAGCCTTAGAAGTAGTTGGCTGCCAATTTTCATAATTTTTAGATCTCGTTTGAGCCCTCAAATAAGCCCTGGAACCTAATTTTTAAATAGGCTGGACACTATGTCTGGACAGGGCCAAAGCTAGTCAAAAACTATAAACAGAGCTAGAGAGCTCATTTTTGGGCTAGCTTCTTGTAGTTTGAGCTTGTATGAGAACTTGGTTGCAATAGAAGTGATTTCATTGTCTTACTCTCTTTGTTCTTGCCGTGTGTGCGCGTGTGTGTATGTGTGTGCATGTTAGTGTGCTTCTCACTCACGCACTTGTGCTTCCACTTGCTCGTGGTCTTCATACCATCCTCGCGTCTTCCTGGATTGACATTAAAGGAGGTGCTACTCATCACTGAGCTACACCAAATTTTGGCGCCGTTGCCAGGGATCCGAGCTTTGAGGACAAGCGTGTGATGGTAAGACGTAGAGAGGACGCGTTGGAATGGTAAGTAGTAGGTAAATTTCTGATTTTTTTTCCATCTCCATCTCCATCTTCACCTCCTTCTCCATCTCCACCTCCACCTCCTTCTCCACTACATATTCCCTCTTCCTTGTCATTCCCCTCATTTGTGGTGTGTGAGTTTGAGAGAGAGAGAGAGCTTGTGTGTTCTTGTTTTGTGTGTTTTTTGCATGTTTCTTGCAGGTGGCAGCTCCATCATCATCTCCAGCAAGCTCAGCAGCTACAGAATCTGTCTGCACAATCCCCGAGGTATTGAGCTCGAGCTATCGCGACACTCCGAAAATTTCACCCAATCACGATTCTGAGTGCACCACGACACTGCGCAGGCCTAGAGCTCCCAGGATCACTAGACAGAACAGAAAAATTCACCATATCCCGAGCTATCGCGACACCTCACGACCTATCGCGACACTTCACGACCTATTGCGACACCTCACGATCTATCGCGACACCTCACGAGCTATCGCGACACCTCACGACCTATCGCGACACCTCACGACCTATCGCGACATCTCACGACCTATCGCGACACCTCACGACCTATCGCGACATCTCATGACCTATCCCGACACTCACGAGCTATCGCGACACCTCACGACCTATCGTGACACCTCACGACCTATCGCGACACCTCACGACCTATCGCGACACCTCACGAGCTATCGCGACACTTCGACCTATCGTGACACTTCGAGCTATCGCGACACCTCGACCCGACCTATCGCGATACACGGCCTTTAACGCATGAAAATTTAGGGTTATTTTTGAGTGATTGGAAGGGTAGTTGAGCTTAATTTTAGGCACCTTGGTATAACTTTAGAACCTTGGAAGTGGGCAAAAGGCCGAGAAACCAAAGAGGGATCTCCTGAACCCTGAGAGCCTGTTTTGACCCTTTAGTACCTGAATGGTCATAACTTGACCATACGAACTCCGATTGATGAGATTTTGGTCTCGTTGGAAAGCTCGTTGAGAATCCTACGTGGACCTCGATTGGTTTTTGTAAGAATCATACATGGAGTTTTAGAACATGCATTTTTAAGTTGACCTTTAGGTGGAACTAAGTGGTCCTCAGATTCAGGGGGTACAGTGAGTTACTCCAGGGGGACTAAAATTATTGATGTGTGTCTGTCAATTACTTGTGGTAAGAGAGCTATACTGACTGGTGAGTTTTTGCAGGAACATTGTGTGCACTCAAGGCAGTCCAAAGCAAGCTAGCAAGGGTGAGTACCAAGCTTGGGAGAAGGCTTCCTGGGCTTGTGTAGCAGTCTGGTCAACCAGCTAATTGAGGTTGGAAGATCTCTAAACCCTCCTTTGTCAATTCCTAGCCTAGGCTAAGTACGACTTAGGTGTGGTAATTAATTAGGGCAACATTAGGCACGAATCAAGTCCAAGAGTATTAATCAACCAAGTGCAAGAATTAAGTAGGTCTTAAGTGCGAAAAACCTAAGGGACAAAAGGAAAACTGGAATCGATCACTTATCAAGTGCGGAAATTCACTTAAGTACTCCTGACGACGCGATTTCAGACAAGACCATAAACATAATATTCAACTCAAAAGAACAAAGTGATTGGTGCAAATTAACTGGCAACGAGAGTGTGCTTGGGTCCAAGGGGGTAAATAAATCAGGCATATGAACCTTAGATCAGGCAGACACTTAGGCCGAGACAGACAAAGCCTCAGATCTTCTGAAGCTAGTGTCAATCACACTGCCAGGTCTTGGGCCCAGCAGTTGAGTGATTACCCATACACTCCCAGATCAGAAACAAGTGATTCTGAGATGTCCTATCACATGGAGAGACCAGTAGGTAGTTCAGGGTTGGCTTATCTAGAAAAGCCAGAGGGACCTTACAAGACTCAACTGGAATATATCAGGACAAATCGTCTAGGTGCTCGCATCTACGAAGACGGACTGAGAAGATCGGTGGTCCAGATTAAGAACCCCGATCAACCCCATGGATTAGACCACCCGGTAGTCAAGTTTGAGAATGGAGCATACCTAGATAAAGAGGGGAATGTATATGTAGTCACCACTCTTCCTGATAGAACTTATGAGTTTGGAAATGTGATTGCGGAGACCGACATGGGTGATATAGAGCAACGAAACTTAGAGACAGAGCCAAGAACTCCCCGTGGTAAATCTGTCTTGACCAGAATCATGACTCCAGAGTGGATTCCACAGGATAATAAAAGCATCGATCTGCTTTTAAACCGAGAAACCGATGAGGCTTTTTGGAGATATAAATCTGCTCAACCTCAGGAAGTGAGTGCCCTCACAATCTATGAGTTTAAAGACCCTGATAGCCCAGGCCAAGGAACCTACCTAGACAATGCATCAGAGAGAATCTTCATGGTCACTGAGCATGGCAGACATGCCTACACATGGAAGGGTGAATTTGTTTTTCCCCAACCAAGGTCTAATGTGTCCTTTGGTCACCAAGGAGCTGGGACCTCCCAAGCTCTTGGAGCTCAAAGAGATAGAAGTAGAGACAAACCTGAGGTAAGTTTTGCCAACTCCCTGGGAAGAGAAAGAACGGGAACAGAAAGGAATAGAGTGGAACCTGAGAGACATAGAACCCCATGGAATCAAAGGAATACTGACGATTTTCCTTTGCCAAGGCCGAGAGAACACACTAGGACCCTGCGACCAACTCAACTGGTGAAGTCCATGAAGAATTACTTCGATGGCACTGGAGACCCTTATGACCATGTGGCAGAATTTCGGCAAGTATTGAAAGCTGAACAGGTAGAGGACCTATTCACACAATATAATGCTTTTGGTCTAACCCTTAGGAACACTGCCCTTACGTGGTTTCAACCACTAAACGAGAGGCATTTTAGAAACATAGACCAGCTCTTAGAGGCATTTATCGTTGAGTTTTCTAAGAGTGGAATCAGGCATAACACCTCCTCACTAATTCATAGCTTCAAACAAACACCTCAAGAGACGGTCAGACTAGCTGGAAGAAGATTTAGGTAGTACCTGGAGAGATGCCCGATGCCGGAGTTACCCACACCAGCCAAACAAGTGGCCTCGTTCTTAGATGGATTTTTGAGCACCAAGCTCAGGTCATATGTGTATTTGAAGGACCCCAGAACGATCGAAGAGTGTGTGCGCATGTGCATAGACATTGAGGACAATCTAGGTGAGGAATTAGAACTATCAAAAATCTATAAGGATTCTGATAGCTCTAGTAGCCTGAAATCTGGTCAATCCACATCCATTGAGGAACTTGCAGAGAAGGTAGCTCAAAAACTAGGTGTCTCTAGCAAACAAATTCCGAGATTTGCCCCAGTTAAGCGGTGTTACAATTGTGGCGGTGACCATATGGCAAGTGTATGTCCCATTATGACCCAACCCCAGGCGAATCCTAGTAGCCAGTACTGCACCATAGAGCGCAGGTACACCAACCACACTGCACAAGACTGCCCATATAACAAACAAACTGTTAGGCAAAATTACCCGCAACCATATCCACAACAGGGTAGATACCAGAATCAGTACCCACCACAACAATACAACAGACCACAGCAAACTTATCAGCCACCGTATCAAGGGTAGCAGAGACCTCAACCAGTCCTAGTACAGCAACCCCCTGCTCCAACTAATGCAATCCCAATGAAATATGCATCTGCTGAAGAAAATCCGAATAGAGCCATAGTTCTAGTCACCCTTTGCTATCAGACAGTGATCGAAGTGACCATAGTTTTGACTCCACACATATTGATAGCCCACAGGCTTACTACATGCAGTCACCCGAGCATAACGAGTCATACTATTATGAGGACCCAAGTGAAAATAGTGGGGAACCTGAGTATGCTAATGTCATGTACACAAACCCCAACTCTAGACCTCAACCTAGGCAGGTACGACCCCCATTTCCTAGTGGACCATGCTTCAGATGTCAGGGAAATCACCTTATACGTGATTGTCCACTGCCTGCCCCTACACAACCTCAACCAGTAACCATTCAGGGTTTCTGTCAAGACTGCGGGAAAGAACATCTCCTACGAGATTGCCCAAAGAACCCTAATAACATGCCTAAAATCACTCCTATCAATGTCGTTGGGTTAGTTGTAGACTCCACAGGGAGTGTGACTTCCACTGCACTTGTGCAGGTGATCACAAGAGCCCAGGCACTTCAACAACACCAAGGTGTTGGTCAGGAAAAGAGCCCCGAGGTGAGTGAAACAGAGAGCATAACCAAAAAGAGGACTAGAGCCTGGAAGGATAGTCGTGAAAGAATGAAAAGGCAATGGGCAAAAAAGATAAACGAACTTGAAGAAAGCTTGAGAGAAACCAAGGCAAAAATCATGGAGATCACATCTCAACCGCACTCTCACACCTTCCCACCGCTACCATCCCCATCACCCTCCATTCCTCCACCCTCTAATACACCCCACGTAACCCACCCACCACCCTGAGTAGGATCAGTATTAGCTGACCCCACTCCTGAAGGCTTGGACATGATGTTCAAGGCCTACCAGGCTCGACTTCAAAACAGGCCAACAGCTGCAAACCTAGACAAGAGTTACCCTAGAGCAGACTTAGAGATTGAACGGATGAAAATGTGCATGAAAATGGTAGAACAAGCTCAAGCTATACTTGAGACTAGTCAAAAGTTCAATCAGACAAACTCTGTCAAATCAGATTTGCACTTCCAAGGCTTACTAGAAAAATTAGAGCAGTTGGTAAACAAACCACAAGTTCCTTTACCTCCACAGGCTCAACCAGTTATTGAAAGAGGAAGCTCACCACCAATGGGAGCTTATGTTCCCAATTCCACGGATGCTGGAATACCTCCTTCAATTCAACAGTACTCTCAAGAGTTCTTGCGGGAAATACAAGAAGAGAAATGGGCCAAGGAGAAGGGTAATTCCCCTCCTATTCCTAAGATTGATGATCTTCATGATCAATTTCCCCAGGACATTCCGTCTATCTATGGAGACCAAACAAAGCAACAAGAGGATGAGAGATTAGATTTTGAATCTAATTCTTTACAAGAGTTGCCTCATTTCACAGGCCCATGGGAATCTGAATCTCTCCAGATCAGAGCTCCCACAATATTGGTGAGAAATGAAGATTCAGTGATTCCAAGAAACACTGATGTTGTGAAGAACACTAAGGTTCAATGTCATCTCACTGTAGAGGAGCTCCTCAAGGCAAAACTGGAGCTCTGGAATCATGTGAAGGATCAGGTTCCAGAACTTGAACCCAATATACCAAAAGTAGGCTCTAAGCAAAAAGTTCCAGAGATACCTCTCGACAAGATAGGAGACATGAGCGAAGGTGAAGAAGGTAACACTTATCTTCCGATCACCTATCAAGGTTACACAACCAAAGCAATTGTGGATTCGGGTGCTGGTGTTGCTATTGCGACCACCTCCTTGTGGAAGCGATGGGGCAAACCCACCTTAAGACCAACGAGAATGAAACTTCAAATGGCAGATGGTCATTTTGAAAGACCTCTCGGATTGCTTGAAGGGATAACTCTAACCACTTGTGGTGTAGAGTTTGAACATACATTTGCTATATGTGACTTTGAGAAAAATAATGTCTACGAGATGATCCTAGGAAGACCCTTCCTACGACAATTGCAAATAGTACAGGATTGGGGAACCAACTCCTTGTACTTACAGCACTTAGGGGTCACCACCAAGGTCAATTTGAAGGATTACACCTTCAGAGATGTACCACCCCTACAGTGGAATCCTATCCACAAAGCGAAAGAAGATTCTATCTCCGTGCATTTTGGAAG
This sequence comes from Ceratopteris richardii, assembly GCA_020310875.1. Classification (NCBI taxonomy): domain Eukaryota; kingdom Viridiplantae; phylum Streptophyta; class Polypodiopsida; order Polypodiales; family Pteridaceae; genus Ceratopteris; species Ceratopteris richardii. The sequence continues at coordinate 349,168 of CM035442.1, forward strand.
TTCACCTGAACCATCCTGGTTGCATGAGGATACTCACTTGTGGATGTGCAAGGTCGCAGAGGAAGAGGAAAAGCGCCTAAAAGCGAGAGAAGAAGGAACTCCCCCAAGAGATAGACCAATAAAAGACCCAGCCTATACACCGATGATATTTCCAGATGAGGAATTTGAGCCTCATGGTTGGGCAGAAATCTTAGCGACCATGGACATTGCAGTCAATGAAGAACACTGGACACCTCATTGTGATGAGGAGGGTTATGATATTTCAGTGTTCATGTGTCAGCCCCTGTTGGAAGAGTGTGATCCTAGTGAGTTCATAGAAGAAGAAGAGAATGACGATGATCTTGAATCCATTGTGATGGATACTTACTTTGACTCAGAGGAACACTATTTAGAAGACATAGGAGTGTTAACCCAAAAAGAAGAAGAACCCCTCGCGAGTATTAAAACGATAAATTCAAAGAAAGGAAGTGAAGGAGGTCAAAAGAAAAAGAAAAGAAAAGCAATAAAACAAGAGGAGGAAGAATCATTGTTTGAAGTACCAGAAAATTTCAAGAAATATGAAGTGGAAGACCGAAAAATTTTGGTACGGATGCCTAAGAGAGAGGCCATCGTAGGAGAAGCATATGACAATAAGGAAAAGACCAAAAAAATTGTAGTGGCCATTGAAGGGGACGAAGAACGATGTACGTACATAGGAGATGACCTAAGTGCAAAAGAAGAAGCAGAGCTTGTAGCCCTCTTAAGGGAATATAGGGATGTGTTCGCATGGCACTATAGAGACTTGAAAGGAGTAGATCCAGAGATTTGCTCTCATACGATTCCAATGACCGCTGATGCCAAGCCCACCAAACAAAAGCCCTACACATATAATGACACATATGCAGCCAAAATAAAGGAGGAAATTGACAGGCTGATTGAAGCCGGATTCATCTATGAGATTGAGCACACTGAATGGGTGTCCCCCATTGTAGTGGTGCCCAAGAAGAATGGGAAATTGCGAGTGTGCATTAACCTTAAAAAATCTAATGCCGCTACGATCAGAGATAGTTATCCACTTCCAATCACCGAACATCTATTGGAGCGTGTTGCAGGCAAGGAAGTTTATAGCTTCCTTGATGGATTTTCAGGTTACAACCAAGTAGCCATTGCCCCCGAAGATCAACACAAAACGGCCTTTGCCACAGAATGGGGAATCTTTGCATTTCGTGTGATGCCATTTGGGCTCACCAATGCACCTGCAACATTCCAAAGGCTCATGTGCCATGTCTTCAAAGAGTTCTTGCGAAAGAGCTTAGAAGTATATGTGGATGATTTATGCGCTCATTCCCAAGAAAGAAGTTACCACATCCCTGAGCTCAGACAAATCTTCAACAAGTGTAGAGATTATCGAGTGTGTCTGAACCCCAAATAAGAATGTGAAAACAAGCAAAGGGGAAATTGTAAAATCACTAAAGTATCAAATATTGGCCGGAAGTATGTACAAGCAAGACACCGAGGGCGTATTAGCTTGTTGTGTCGAGGACGACGAACATACTAGTTGGTTGCAACAAGCCCATGAGGGATTGCTAGGAAATCACTACTCTAAACAACGAACATTGCAGAATCTAAGACACTTAGGAGTGTATTGGCCTAGCATGGACAAAGAAATACAAGAGTGGATCCACAATTGTTCAGTGTGCCAGAAGAGACCCCCAGTGGAACATGCCACTCTTTATCACGTGTCATTAATCCCAGATTGGAGTGCTCCATTGGTCGAGTTCATGAGATCGGGAACCTTACCCAAACAGGCTAGTCATGCAAGAAGACAGAGCATGGAGCAAGAGGTTCAAGACTATGCCTTAGTAGGAGACAACCTATATCGAAGAGGCAAGGATGGTTACCTAAGAGTGTGCATTCATGAATCAGACTATTTGAAAGTCTTAGAAGCTGCACACAGCGGTGCTGCAGGTGGACACTTTGGGCCTGACAGAGTTATTAAGACCATTCTATTCTCAGGACTTTGGTGGCCCACTCTTCATATGGATGCACATACTTATGTGAAGAGTTGTGACACATGCCAACGTGCCCAATATCCGATAAGAAAAGATGAAATGCCTTTAAGGCCAATGATGGGAGGACGTGCATTTTCAAAGTGGGGTATAGACTTTGTAGGTCCCATCAACCCCCCAGCTAGAAACTCCCATGCAGAATATGTTATTGTAGCTACAGATTACCTTACAAAGTGGGTGGAAGTAAAAGCCACAACAAAGAATGATGCTCAAACGACGGCTAAGTTCTTATTCGAAAATGTGTTCACTAGATATGGGTTACCAATAGAGTTGGTTAGTGATAGAGGTACGCACTTCTTGAATGAGGTCATTGAAAATCTCCTTCAAGAATTCATGGTGATACATAAGAAGTCTGTCCCTTATCACCCACAAGCTAACGGACAAGCCGAGAGCACGAATAAGATCCTATGTAACGTATTGATGAAACTTGTAAATAATAAACGCTCTGATTGGGACAAACAACTTCATCATGTTGTTTGGGCATACCGAGTTGCCTACAAAACGGTACTCAATGCCACCCCATTTCAGATGGTCTTCGGACAGAATGCGGTGCTACCATTATATTTCCTAATTCCAGCTTTAAGAGTAGCACAAGAGCATGAGTGGAATGGACATGAGTTGTCCTCTAGGATCTTTGATCTAGAACGTTTAGGTGAGACGAGGCTACGAGCAGCAGCAGGCATCTATGCTGCAAAGAAACGGCAAAAGGCATACTTTGATGCCCATGTGAAGGATAAGGGCTTGAAAGCAGGAGATCTAGTTTTAGTCTACACATTGAAACAACACGCAAGAAAGCTAGAAAAGAGAGGCTACGGACCTATGATCATCAATAGGATCTCCACGAGTGGAGCAGTACAACTAGCCACTCTAGAGGGGGATGTTCTCCCAAACTATATTAGCGGGTGCAGAGTCAAGCTGTATCAGGAACCCCTCACGGAGGAAATGCTAAGTCGACTCAATACTGCTAAGCAACGTAAAGAGGAGGAAAAATGAATTCGAGAAGAAGCACAGGCAGAGGCCTTAGAGCGTATCAGGCGAATGAAGTTGAGGAGACAAGGGAGGGATCAGCCTATGACTGACACTCCAGAGTCTCCGGGCTATCATATGGCCATGTGTGAGGCTTCAGGTGAACGTACCCATAAGATAGTGGACCGACGCCCTTTTGTGACCATAGAAATAGGACAAAGGGACAGCACAACAAGCGTGAGAGCTTTAATTGATTCAGGAGCCGCCACAAGTGCAGTTCGGCTTTCTCATTGCCAACAGCTTCAATTGGAGGTAAAACCTCTAGAAGCATATCTGATAGGATTAGGAGGTGTTGAAACCCCTTGCATGGGAGAGGTGGATCTTCCCCTCTACATACAAGAGGTCCTCATGCCAGCAAAAGTGCTAGTGTGTGAAGACGAGGATCTGACCGAACCTCTTGTCTTAGGCCAAGACTGGATCTATGATCACGCAGTCAACCTCAACCTAAGAAGTGGACTTCTTCAGGCTTGGGTAGGCCAAAGCCGTCTCACGATTGAATTAGAAAATCAAGCACTCAAACCAATAGAACAGGCACCAACTCCTGGCCCCTCCAGGAATCCACATGAAGATAACAATGTTGTTCTTGTACAAACTTCGCTGGTGCAGAGGATTGTCAATCTTACTGAAGGTACAGGAACCAATAAGGAGTTCCTAACTGATCCAAAGAAGATTCTAGACGAGCAGACCGAACATCACTCGACACGAAGGAGGCTGCTGATCAAGAGGCAGGAGCGCCAACCCATGCAACATGGAGCATCTCGTGGCGCGAAGCAGATCTGGATACGCAAGGAGGGGAAACCCGCAACTCTAATAGCAGACTCTCAAGGAGACAAGAAACGAGCCTTACCATCAAGTAACAAAATGAAGAAGCCCCCTAGGATAAACCCTAGGCATACCATTTCTATTTGGGTTCCTAAGCGGTCAATGAAGGCCATCCCTAATGCTAGACAGATATGGGTGCCCAAGGCCTGCTTACAAGCCCAGATTACTTCACCTTCAGGCACTAGGATGAAGCAACTTTCACAAGCACTCGTGGCCAACAACGCAGAAAATGAAAAGATACCTACACCTCTCACTGTCTCCACTCCCATCAACCCTAGGAATGTCTGGAAATGGGTACCCAAAAGGTCCCAAATACATCACACTCTCATCCAGAAATCTTCACCTATCTTTAGTTCTAAGAGCTACGAATCCTCCATCAAAGTTTGGAGAATTAAACTGTGTATTAAATCCCCTGACCCAATTCTGTAAATCCGTCCACTCTAACACAGGAGCATTCTGAGCCCATTGCATAACCAAAGTATGCATCTAGGATGACACTGACCTCTAATCACCACTCACACCTATCACAAACACTTCACCACTAACCACTGACCTCCGGGATTGTCATGTTAGTATTGTGAAGGGAACACCATTACATCCTGTTTCCTATGCAACACTAATGTGCCTTTCTTCTTCCAGCAGATAAGCAACCTACTCTCATGGCAACAGCGGCAGGCACAAGCTCTCAGGCAGGCTCTGGTGCTCCAATCAATTGGGATGCCATGCCGGTGGAGGCCCCACCAACAGCTCGGCCTGAAGAGTTCGTGAATGTGCGGAGAATTCCTATTCCAGATCCACCAAATGGCCTAACCGAAAGAGTAAAGGGGCATTCTCACTGGTTCAATGAGATGCGAGGAGATTTGGGGGACGCGGATCATATCTGGGAGTCCAAGATGGAATGTGGAGGAGTGTGGTGGACCTTCCAGTTCTTCTCACGAGAATTCGAAGCATTGCAAAATGCAGCTCCACTTCAAGATATCTGGCAAAAAGCAGGATTACAAACGTATTTTAGTGCAGCTCTGCCTAAACCCAATTTCCTCAGGTGCTACTACCTAATTGCCACGCTGAAGCCGACAAGGGATAAAGATCACTCAGGCACATTCTGGGTGCCCTCCTTGTCAAATCTGGAGGAAATGAGGAAGTTTGAATTGAATGTTACTTTAATCAGGGAAGCACTTCATATGTATGGCACGCATGTACCTTCTGACCGCGACCCCTTGATACCTGAGTCGATGAAAAGCAATAGAATCAAGAAGCTAAAAGAAATGTGCGCCCTCACCCCCAACATTGCCATACCTTTGCGGATGTGCCTCCAACACTTCGCATTCCCAGCTCAGGACCGTTTCACCCAACCTCACAAGAAAATATGGTATGGGCTATATCTAGCAGAGACTGGAAGCTTGCCCATTAAGATGCCTGTATGGATATTGGACCAAGTGTATGAGGCAGGCAAACGGGGAGTGAGGAAGCCTACTCTGCATGGCTGTTGTGCGCTGATAAGAATTATCTATAGAGGTCTTGCATATGATGTGCCGGTTGCCAGAGCCCTAAAGTATGCACAACTGGAGTTGTTCAAAGGGCGGAAGTCAGGGAGCCAGCCTGCAAAACGAATGCGTGGATCGCTCTCCCAGGCAATGATCCCTCAAGAGGCCACGACTGAAGCTTCTCCCAGACCAGAAGCTGAGGTCGCACCTTTCACGATCCACCTTCAAGGAGTTCAAGCTGGGGAGGTGTTACAACCCGTTCCATCCGCCCCTCCACTACCTACCGATGCAGAGTTTGCATCTATGGCCACCTTCACAGAGGATCCAAACTTCGATTTTGAAAGATTCCTGCAGACGGTCCCCCTATCAGACAGTGAAGATTCCCCTGACAATGTTGATCCGGGAGCATCCGTCCAAAGAGAACAGCCACGGGGCGAGACAAGCAGAGTACATGGGGAAGAAGTGGCACAACATCCTCATGACCCAAACACTCAAATTCAGGAAGGTGCACAAAGAAATGAACCAGAAGACAGTGAAGAGGAGGCCCCTGCCTACACAGCACAACTCAGACGGCTGTACAAGACAATCAAGCAAGTACAGAAAAGACATAAGATGACAGAAGAGGCGAACAGAGCTCTAGTGAACCAGATGCTTCAAACCGAGAATGTCGACTCACATTTTGTGGAATCATTGAATCTATTGGCAGAGACATGTGGGATCGGGGAAGCATTGAGGACAATGGTCTATCAGGAAAACCCTATCTATGATCAACGAAGGATTGATACACGGCCACGACGCGGGAAAATGATTCAAATGGAAGTCTCTACTGCCTTGCCTACTATAATTTCAGAGGATGTTCACATGACGAGCCCAAGTCCCACCGACGAACAAGAGGTAATTACACAGGTACCATCTCCACCGCCACCTTCCATTCAACCCTCAGAACCCTTCTCCACTAGCCCTTCTGAACAACTGATATCCACCCATCATGAAACCATTGTACACACCTCCATTTTTACATCCTTCCCTTTACCCACATCCAGCACTTCCACCCAAATTTCTGAACCTCACACCGGTCATCCGGCCACCGATCAAACCATAATAGGTCACCATTCCTATCTCCCCGCCCTTGGACAACCACTTGCCACTAGCCAGACCTTATCCCATCCTTTTCCATTCACCCACACCCAAACCCTATCCACCACCTCCCTAGTAACTGCCTCACACTCAACCCAAGTCACACAACCCTCATTCTAGACAAACCTTGTAAACATACTCCAACAGGTGGATAATTATAATAAAAAGTCCCTTTCCCAACCCCACTCCCCCACATTCACTGCCACCACTATCACACCACCCACCATTCCTGTATTCACAGTGCACGAATCACACACTCTCACGTCCGATCCCATGGACATCTCACCATCCACAGGATCACCCACCACCACTGTTATTCCCACATCACCACTTATCATTTCACTCACGTCGCCATTTCCAAACACTGTAGGCACAACATCCACTTTTCCCTTTCCCATCTCCCGACCCCTTGCATCTTCCACCTTTACCCCTGCACCCACCTCATTTAGTCATGCACTCAACACCATGCTCGAAGCTGTTGCCCAACTTAAACAGGAGTACAGGTTATTAGAAGAAAACAATAAAGAGCTCTGTACATTGTCATCCCACCTCCAGGCACATGTCACTGCCTTGGAGTTGTCTAATACGGAATTACAGCAGGAGGTGACCACCCTCCAACAATATCAGGTGGAGCTCGAGTCCACACATACAAAGAAGAGTAGGGCAATGGAAGAACAACTTAGAGATCAGCTAGCCCATAACGCTAGACTACAACGAAACATGGCTCTACTTCGACGCCATTTAGCGGCTGCCCAAGAAGAAAACAAAAGACTACAGCAACAAAATCAAGACAATCTCGAAGCAGCCATGGAAAATACTCCAGGGGCACCCATCAACCCTGCCAAATTTCAAGCCATCCCCTCAGAGAATATACAACAAATATTAGAAACCTATGCCACTCTCTTAGAAGCTCATGATCAGCTTGCTGACCAAGTCAAAGACCTACAGAAAGCCCAAGTGCCTGCACCACACCAACAAGAACCTAAAGAGATGGCCAACGCTGCAACCTCACCAGGGCCAGAATTATCAGTAACCAATGAGGTACTTGAGCTACGGCAACAGGTGGCAGAACTAAAAATTAAATTGTTACAGTATGAATGACCTCCCTCTCCACCTGATCAAACCATAGAAGAAGACACAGTAGTCATTCCAGTGGAGGAGACATTTGAAGACAATTACGAACCTCAACCCCTTCCAGGAGGCAGAATTACGGAGGAAGGCCAGGATACATATGAGGAACCCCCGTTAGCATGGATGAAGCAGGTAGAGGAGATGGGCCACACTCACGAGGAGCGCGTAGCAACTCAGATGCTAGCAATGAAGGCCATTGAAGAAACCATACTTCAATCTGAGTATTTCAGGCACCTTGCTCCTAGACGACTCATCACGAGCTCAGAATTACAATATAAGCCATATTTTGTATTGTTGGCCGACTACAACGCAGAGATCAAAAGAGTCACCAACAAGTGCCCTACCTTCGCCACCCAGTTCGAACCAGAGGACATCCCAGACGCAGCCAAAAAAGGGGCCATATTCCAGCCCATATGGAGGCAAAAGTTACTGGAAACCTATCCGGAAATGCTACGAACATGGGATCATGCTCCCATGCATCTGAAATATAACCCATGCTTCGGACCAGTACAAAGAAGACGCTCCTGGAAAGCATTCGCCATCAAGGTCCAGAACAACGTGAATTGCAAACAGTGGCTGAACTACCCCAAAATCGCACCACCGACAGGCCCACCTACAATAGCGTACATGATGGCTACCATTCGATATTGGCTGCCACGCCTCCACCCCATGCCAGATGTTGCTGCTCAGATGATGCTCAAGACATTCGATATGATGTAGGTGGTGCTCAAAACTTTCCGCAATGTATGCCATATTCAGCCTCCGATTCCCGGTTTCATCAATGGTAATTATGACCTCCTGTATGATATGAGCACAACCCCAAGCATACGAATTGCTTATGCATGGCATGCACGCATCAGATATCTCCCTGCCTACTATAAGCAAACTTTCGACGATATGTTTACCACGGGGTTCTGGGAGTCACACTCAGAAGTGTTCGCACCACGCCCAACCCACCTGCTACATCTATTCGCGTGTGAACAAACCATGCACTCAGAACTCTACACAACGCCACAACCGGACATACCGGGTGCAGTCAATTGGGACACCCTCCAGAGAGACTTGGTTCGGGGACTACGCATCAAGGAACAAGAAGTGGCAACCGACCTCCTGCAAGAGTACATTGATCAAACAGTGGAGCAGAGGTCTGTCAGAGGCGACAGACGCTAGGGGGGGGAGAGTGTTGACAGTATACGGGAAGAAGCAAGTACGGATACACATGCAGATCTAGCACCAAGGCAACCCTTCATATTTTTTCAAAACCCTTACATCATTTTAAAGTGATTCTCATCACTAAAAACCCTTGTAAACATCATTTCACCTTTTTGTAGCTCCATTTTGTACAAGCCGAGGAGTCCTTGAGCTTGGGGAGCCTTAGAAGTAGTTGCCTGCCAATTTTCATAATTTTTAGATCTCGTTTGGGCCCTCAAATAAGCCCTGGAACCTAATTTTTAAATAGGCCGGACACTAGGTCTGGACAGGGCCAAAGCTAGTCAAAAACTATAAATAGAGCTAGAGAGCTCATTTTTGGGCTAGTGTTGCTACAAGGGTTGCCCATATTTTTCCTCATGCTATGGCATCCTTTAGCCCTCATGAAAAAACCATCTTTTGTAAATTAGGAGATGTCCATGTGAACACTCTCCTAAATCCACTTTTTGATAATTCCCCTAAGTCTAAGGTATGTAAGCCTTCTCCATAAAGTAGCCTTTTTGCATATATACAAAAAATCCCACGTAGGAATTCTCCACGCGCCCACTCTCTCTCTAGGTGGTTATCTTTTGAAATTCCCAAATCACATAAAGATCCTCTTTTTGATTTAGCACATGTGGTCTTTTGACCACATGTTTTTATTCACATATGCTTCTCTTCTCTATATAAAGAAGAGCCTCATTTGTAAAAGGGGAGGTCCCTTGGCCATGGCCTTGGCCTCCATTTGGTAATGGAAGAAGGTGTCATTTGCTACTCTCCTGTTTCCTTGTGTGCAAGGCGATGATCTTGGTGTATGGATTTGCATGTGTGTGTGCATGGTTGGGAGGATGTTCTCCTTTGCTCCTTGTGACGTTGGCCATTGTTGCCATTGCTCCATGAGCGTGGGTGAACCTCTCCTCTCATTCTTTGCCTCAACTTGGAGAAACCTCTCACTTCCATGTGAGGCGGTTAGGGTTGTTGTTCCCCATTTTCTCAACAGCTAGCTTCTTGTAGTTTGAGCTTGTATGAGAACTTGGTTGCAATAGAAGTGATTCCATTGTCTTATCTCTTTGTTCTTGCCGTGTGTGCGCGTGTGTGTGTATGTGTGTGCATGTTAGTGTGCTTCTCACTCATGCACTTGTGCTTCCACTTGCTCGTGGTCTTCATACCATCCTCACGTCTTCCCGGATTGACATTAAAGGAGGTGCTACTCATCACTGAGCTACAAAGGTCTTAGAGACTGCACACAGTGGTGTTGCAGGTGGACATTTTGGTCCTGACCGAGTGATCAAGAACATTCTATTCTTAGGACTTTGGTGGCCCACTCTTCATATGGATGCACATACCTATGTGAAGAAATGTGACACATGCCAACGTGCACAATATCCAGTTCGAAAAGACGAGATGCCTTTGAGGCCAATGATGGGAGGGCGTGCATTTTAAAAGTGGGGCATAGACTTCATAGGTCCTATTAACACCCCAACTAGAAACTCCCATGCAGAATACATTATTGTAGCCACAGACTACCTTACCAAGTGGGTAGAAGTCAAAGCCACAACAAAGAATGATGCTCAGACAACGGCAAAGTTCTTATTTGAGAATGTGTTCACGAGATATGGGTTACCAATAGAACTAGTGAGCGATAGAGGCACACACTTCTTGAATGAAGTCATTGAAAATCTTCTCCAAGAATTCTTGGTGATACATAAGAAGTCTGCCCCCTATCACCCACAAGCTAACGGACAAGCTGAGAGCACCAATAAGATCCTCTCTAACGTATTGACAAAACTGGTAAATAATAAACGCTCTGATTGGGACAAACAACTTCATCATGCTGTTTGGGCTTATCGAGTTGCCTACAAAACGGTACTCAACGCCACCCCATTTCAGATGGTCTTTGGACAGAATGTTGTGCTACCATTGGATTTCCTAATCCCAGCTTTAAAGGTAGCACAAGAGCATGAGTGGAATGGACATCAGTTGTCCTCTAGGATCTTTGATCTAGAACGCTTAGGTGAGACGAGGCTACGAGCGGCGGCAGGCATCTATGCTGCAAAGAAAAGACAAAAGGCATACTTTGATGCACACATCAAAGAAAAAGGATTGAAAGAGGGAGATCTAGTGTTGGTTTACACACTAAAACAACATGCCCATAAGTTGGAAAAACGAGGATATGGACCCATGATCATTAACAGAATTTCCACTAGCGGTGCAGTTCAATTGGCTACTTTAGAAGGTGATATCTTGCCCAACTATATTAGTGGATGTAGAGTCGAGTTATACCAAGAACCTCTTACAAAGGATATGCTTACGAGACTCAACACTTCTAAGAAGCGAAAAGAAGAGGAGTTAAGGCTGAGGGAAGAAGCACAGGTAGAGGCCAGAGAGCGTATTAGGCGAAATAAGTTAAGGCGACTAGGCCTAGATGTCAACAGTTAACTTAAACCTAAGAAGTCTAACTCTTCAAGTTTGGGTACATGAACAATGCATTACATTAGAATTAGAGAACTGCATGCTCCCAGCTCATGGCACCACACACTCTCTTAGTTCTTCTAAGACTAATCATATGGAAGAAGATGTTGTATGTGTCAAAAGCTCTATGCTGCAGAAGGAGTCAATCATGGAAGAACAAGTTCAAAGGCGGGTGGATCTTTCTTCTTCTCCAGAGAATCAAGTAGCCAGAGTAGTGAGTCCACCACACAGGCAAACACAACCATTCACGACAACTGCTACATCAAATAGAAAGACACCATTTGATAAGAAAGCAGTTCCGAGCATGAAGCAGATCTGGGTACGCAAAGGAGAGCAACCACCAGCCTTGCCCCCACAAAACCCATCCAGCCAAGCCAACCAGGCCAGAAGACAAAGGAAGCAGCTCGGACAAGCTCAATCACAAGGTATCCAACCAGCTTGGGTGCCTAAGAAATTAGCTGCAGCTCAACAAGGGCGATTACAGATGTGGGTACCTAAGAAGCTCTTACATCCACAACAACCTATGTTCTCCCACATGCGAAAGGTCTCAACAAAGAAGCCAAAAAGAGAAAAGGGTAAGAACCACGTACAGAGATCGAAAGAAGATCAAATCAGCTCTTCAACAATAGTAGGAACACGAGCAAAAAGGATATGGGTTTGGAAGCCGAAAGTACAAGTAGCCTCCACCGAACCAAAGCGCCAACCACACTGGATACCACAGTTCAGAAAGCATCCAAAGAGGAAGACGCCTGAAGTCATCTCTACAGTGCCAAATGATGTTCTAAAATGGGTCCCTATAAGGAGGAAGGATCAGTTGTCATCTCGAGATCCAATGGATACCTCCAACAAAGATGACATCAACATCTGCAAGTGACATCAGGTCTCGACAAGCGACAACCATGTGCTCTTTGCACAACCCTATCTTTTGCACCATTGAGGTCATGCATTTCCAAAGTATGCATTAATATAGGGCCACATTACATGGCCGTGCATAGACACACTTGAGAGTCCCATGCACGAGAGCACATTGACATATGTCAACTAGTTTTATTGATACTAACGTCTATATTCTTGTTTTGTGACATTGTTCCTCTTTAAAAAAAATAAAAGAGAAAGAGAAAGCACTTGTTCCCAGGTTTGGCTCATGAAACATGAATGATTCATGCTTAGTTGATGGTGGAACTGTTGATTACTGGGCATTTATCAGTTTGGATAGAAGTGTGTCTCGGCTAGCAGATGATATAATTGTTGCCTTATCTGGTAGATGTCAAGTACTTGGCATGAACATGGCATCCACAACTATGGTTTCCTCCTACCATGGGAGTGCAGAGCTTGAAGGTCCGCAACTTGAGTGATGCTTATCTACTGTATGTACAAGAGCATCCAAGGACATATCTGCAAGGGATAGTTCTGGTACCCTGCACATCTTTGTATGTATACTGGATGCGAAGACTCCTCCTTATGGTGAGCTAAAGAGAGTATGTGAAACTAAGATTGGTGTAGTTATCAAATGTTGTTTGTCAAGGAATATAAAGAAATTCAATTCTCAGTATTTGGCAAATGATGCTTTGAAAAGAGGAGACAGGACAAGTCACTCAAAAGATCTCATCGGTTCCATCCCAAAGGCCGAGTGTACAACACGAAGCGATGAACATCGATCGACCTTCTCCATGGTAAGTATCTTTACTCTGGAAACACCATAACCATGATAGTTTAGGAAAACTCTTCGTCGGCATACCCTTGAGCACTTAGCTCAAGTCCCCCAATTTTTGCACCATACTTCTTCCGATGCATTTTTCAAGTAAGCATGCATAGGGCTACATTACAAGGCCGTGCACAAGGCACATATTTTCCTCAACCCATGCACGAACACACTTACCCATCATCCATTATGGGTTATGAGTACTTGGCATGACTACTATGAACATCATCTTTGGACGATCTGAGGTCATCAATGGAGACCCATGACGACACAATCATGCTGGATTCCAAGGCAGAAGCACCTACCAAGGGACTACAACGTGCAAAGGCTCGCAGTGACAAATGAAGAATTGGACAACCAACCTTTCCCCATTTGGAAGAGAGACGGCTCTGGTTCTTCCGAATGGACACTCCCTCTCAAAGCAACCTGGAACAACCATTACAACAAGGGTCTGTCAGGGACGACAGACTCGAGAGGGGGGGAGTGTTGAAGCTGAAGGTCAAGGACAAAGCACAGGAGCACATCAAAGAGGTGAACACCCAAGAAGAAGGAGCAAGTATGGAGCTCCAAGAAGTGTATGTCAAATTTTCAGAAGAAATCCCCTAGAATAATAGTGATTTTCATCACTAAAAACCATTGTAAATACCATTTTCTATTTTTGTAACTCCATTTTGTTCAAGCTAAGGAGTCCTTGAGCTTAAGGAGTATTAGAAGTATAATTCTACCAATTTTCATAATTTTTAGACTTCGTTTGAGCCCTCAAATAAGCCCTGGAACCTAATTTTTAACTAGGTCGGACACTAGGTCTGGACAGGGCCAAAACTAAAGAAACTATAAAAAGAGCTAGAGAGCTCATTTTTGGGGTTAGCTTATTAGATAATAGACTTTTGTAAGAGAACCCTTTTGCAATCAAATCTTTCCATTGTTCCTCTCTTTGATCTTACCTTGTGTGCGTGTGTGTGTATGTGTGTGCATGTTTGTGTGCTTTCACTCACGCACTTGTGCCTTCACTTTCTCATGGTCTTCATACCAGTCCTCACGTCTCTGCAGATTGACAAGTAAAGGACGTGGTGCTTACGCTTGAGCTACACTCTTGTCAGTTCAGAGTGGATTCTACACACTGCACGTGAAGTTATGTCCCATCGACGATCCGAAGCTCGTGATGCTTTCAAAGCAGGCTTACCAAAGCCTATATGTTTAGATGCTGAGGAGTGGGATATGATTCACAAGGAGCAATAGCAGACTCCTGACCGATATCGCCAGCAGCGAGATGCCGCAGCCACACGTTTAGATACGGTTAGACCATCACATTTGGGCAACGGTGGATATGACATGATGCATCACGAGTTTGTAAGTACCATTTGATTTATTGAATTTGTTTGTGTTAAGTTTCTCATGTATGTTCCTCTAATGTTTTGTATATTTATTGCAGGAGCTGGCAATGGGTCGTCCTCCAACACGAACAGAGGATGCATATGGATATCGTCATGGATTGACTACACTATTGGAGGAACTGGAGGAACGCGGTGCAGTCGTTTCATGGGAGCATTTGCGATGAGGTGATTAATTTATAAACTTGGTTTTTACTTGTTGTTTGTAAATTTCATGTGAATTTATCTCATTTCATTAATGTTCTTTGTTGCAAGACTGTTGATATGGAACGTTCTTTGCATGTGTATGGCAGTGGCACACCAAAATTTTGTATTTGATTTTTATATGGCAATGCATTGCTTTGCCACATTTTGTAAAAGTGTCATATATAACAGTGGTTTTCCACACTCTTGTACATACTTCATTTATGAAATATATAACTCTTTTTGTACATGGTTCATGGTTCATTTTGATTATCTCTTTTGTGTCCAATAATATTTTGTTTTATGAAATCATATTTTGGTTGACATTAGAGTACACATCACATGAAATCGGTTTTTTTTGGGCAGAGTGTATTGTCTTTTGCTAAGCAACATCATGGAATGTTGCTATAGCAAAAGACAACACACTCTGCCCAAAAAAAAATTTGTAGATATGGTTGTCGGTATAAGCCACGGTACTCCCAGTAATGTCATCGTAATAAACATCAGTACACCCAGGGGGTGCCGGTATACATGACGGTGCACCCAGTAGAGCTGTCGGTATGGCCGTCCATATGGGCGTCGATAATACCGACGCTTATACCGACACACATACCAGAACAAATATCAACACCCATACCGGCGCTTTTGATACCGATGCACATACCAACACCTACATCGACATCGCGGCAAAAATATGCGCGTTCATTTCCCTCGGCAAAACCCTCGGTATATGATCGATCTCTTGTAGTGTAACTCTCTAGACATCTATCTCATAGACACTTGTCTTCTAATGACTCTCTCTAGTATTTCTTTACATCATTGACTTATATACATGTGATTCTAGACTTATCCCGCATCTATTGCATTACTCCTTATCATTCTAATAACCACCTACACTCATATTACAAGAATATTAAATTGTAATGTACATATGTATACAAGCTTCACTTCTGAGATTTTTTCACTTTCTCAAATGGCTTCTTTGACTTCATTTTGACCATTGACTTGCTTCAAGCTCTTGATAATCATCAATTTGGGATTGCTTTGATTCAACAGCTCCCCCTCAATCAATAATTGTGATTATTCCATTCTTCTTTATTCCTGCCATCTCTTTGAACTTCTGTAGCTTAGGTCCATCTAAGCTTTTTGTCAACATATCTACACTTGCTCTTTTGTTGGAATATACAATACTCCAGTCTCTTTAGCAAGTACCTTTTCTCTCAAGAAATAATACTGAATCTCTATGTGTTTAGTCTGGGCATGAAAAATAGGATTAGCTGCCAAATATAATGAACTCATGTTGTCTCCAAAAATAATTGGAGTACTCTCATGAGTTCCAAAACTCATCAACAAGGACTTTAACCATATCACTTCTTTTGTAGCCTCTACCATTCCTTTATACTCAGCTTCTCTAGATGACAAAGCAACTGTATGTTGCTTCTTTGAGCACCAAGAAACCAGCTTATCTCCAATATAACATAGATACCCATGAGTATACCTTCTATCATCTAAATCACCTGCCCAATCTGCATTACTAAACACTTTGATTCTTGTGTCAGAAGTAAAACCATAATACAAACCTTCACTAATAGTCCCTTGATATATCTGAGTACCCTTTGAGCTGCAATCCAATGAGTCTTCTTTGGACAATAAATAAATTGTGATAACACACCTACTGCATATGATAGGTCTGGTCTTGTCAAGGTAGCATAGATTAGACTACCTACCAAACTCTGATATTTCTTCATGTCATTAAATTCTTCACCTCCATATCTGCTCAATTTATGATTAACCTCCAATGTTGTGGTTGAAGGCTTGCACTCTTCCATGTTGAACTTGACCAGAAGATTCTTCAAGTATCTCTCTTGTGTAACATATACTCCATGTTGAGTATACACAATCTACATTCCTGAGAATTAAGATAAGTTTCCCAAATCACTTATCTTAAACTCCTTCTCTATTTGTTTCTTAAGCTCCTTGATTCCTTGAGCATCTGTCCCTATGACAATAATATTATCAACATTTTTACACATGTATATATACCCGTTTTCACTTGCCTTCACTAGCAAACTACTATCTACCTTTGAAGGTTGATATCCACATTCATTC
Organism: Ceratopteris richardii; assembly: GCA_020310875.1. NCBI lineage: Eukaryota > Viridiplantae > Streptophyta > Polypodiopsida > Polypodiales > Pteridaceae > Ceratopteris > Ceratopteris richardii. The sequence continues at coordinate 365,861 of CM035442.1, forward strand.
AAGAACTTAACAAGCCTGTAATTCCATGCTCTTGGGTCCTGCTTCAAACCATACAAAGCTCTTTTTAGCTTACATACCTAATCTGATCCAATTGAATCCATGAAACCTTCTGGTTGCTCCTTGTATACTTCATTTGCAATATATCCATTCAGAAATGCATTCTTCACATCTAATTGTGATAACTTCCATCCTTTACAAGGTACAATAGCAATTATGTTGGAGCAAACCAATCACAAATTGGTTATTATACAGATCTTGGAGAATGCTTATGGTCAGAATGAAGCAAAGGAAGACATTTGCAAAATTAAGAAGAAGTCAGAATGTTGACTTGTACACATATGTACATTAGCATAGTCATAGATGACTTAGATCTTTTGTTCAGTAAGAATTATGTACAAATTATCTATAAATACCTTGAGAAAAGTCGGGGCATGTATGAGAGCATATGTGACAACAGTTACAAGTCAAGAATTAGGGAGATAGAAGCAATGAGATAGTGGAAAATGAATTTGTGTTTGCTCTCATCACTCAGTTGTAAGTTTCTGAGTTAATGAAGAAATATTGCGCCCGATCTTTTCGTGTCTGCTCCTTCTGTGTTTGATCATTAGTGAAATCATTTTGAGGATATCTAAGTTGTTAGTTAATGAGCCTGTGACCTGAATTTCAGAGTCCAATTGTAAACAGGCTAGGAGAATTGTGAATAGGAACATTCATATGTGTTGAATGTCTACAGTTCTCTGAAACAGGCGCAAATTTCGTGTTTAATCTTTTGGTCAGTGCTCACTCCATAGTTTAAAGTTTTGTGCAAGCAAGCACTTAATCTTTAAGTTGGAAGGTGATCTACTCGTGGCTAAAAGCATTTGGCAAAACGGGTTAGATATTGTGAGAATCAAAGTTAAGAAGTTAGGGGTGTCTGAATCGACTTCTCAGAAGTACAGTTTCTGACATAGGTAACTTGAGAAGTTGATTTCTCAAGCTACACTTAATCTTTTGGAGTAATTCAACTTGGAATAGTTGCGCAATCTCTAGGAGATGATTCGTACAAAGTTTCATCAAAAACTTTACACGTTTGATAAGTCAATATAAGGAAATAGTGCAGCAGACTTTTCTGTGTATCACCTTCTTCACAGATTTGTTCATCTTTTGATAATTAGAAGTTGATCCTCTAAATGTGTGAAAGGTTTTGACTTATTCTTGGTATAGAGGTGCTCTAATCACAAGAATAAGTTGTTCTTTTGGAGATTAACATTCTCCATCAGTGGTATCAGAGCAGGAGACATCAATTTGAAGAAAAGGAGGATCTCGACTGCTGCAGATTCAAGAGATTCAACATTTGAAGGATCAAGAAGTGAAAGCTTGGAGTCAAAACTCGAGGAGAAGACAAATTGACATCAAGAAAGGCAAAAGGAGTTCAATTTGAAGTAAAGGTACATACATTGTTTGTAAAGCTTGAAGATTTCAATACACAGGTGGATACAAGATGGGAGAAAGCTTGCAGATTGATAAGCTAGATAGGGAGAACTATCCAGCATGGTCCATGAGGATGGAAGCACACCTCATGAGCAAAGATCTTATATCATTTATTACAGGAGATGAAGAAAAACCAGAATTTGCAGATCCAAGTATTCCTACTAGGGAAGAACTTGCAATGTTGAAGACTTGGATGAGAAAGGATGCTCAAGCAAGGAGTATCATCTACATGGCTGTAAATGATTATCTTCTACCTCACATCAGAGGTTTAGAAAGTGCTACAGATGTTTGGAATGCCTTGGAAGAGCATTTCCAAAATACAACTAAGTCAAGGAAGTCCTCACTATGGGCTGAGTTCACAACTTTCAAGAAGAAGAGCTCACAATCAATTTCAGATTATGTGGCAAGGATGAAAGATATTGCAGATAGCTTGGGAGCAGTGGATGAAGACATTGAAGAAGAAAAGTTGGTAAGACAAATACTTACAGGTCTAAGAGGTGATGAGAAGTGGAAGCCTTTTATCTTGTCCATAGAATTGTCACTTGATCACTTTACTCCTGACCTTAATCAATTGCTAGGACACATGCTAACCTTTGAGCAGGATCTTAAAGGAGACAATGATAGAAGTACAAGTCAAGCTATGTACTCCAAAGATAAGAAAAAGAATGGCAAGGGAAAGCAATCAAATGAGGATGAAGGGAACTCAAATCAAGCCAACTTCACAAAAGGGAAGACAAATTTCAGAGGTAAAGGAAGAGGAGGTAAGAACAAAGATAATGCTAAAGCTTGTTGGATTTGTGGCAGAACAAATCATTTGGCAAATGATTGTTGGTATAACAATCAAAGTGGAGGATACAACAATCAGAATTATAGTCAAAGAGGTAGAGGAGGCAGAAACCAAAGAGGCAACTTCAGAGGAAGAGGAGGTAGGACATCATATGGTAGAGGAGGTGGAAGAAACTTCCAATCTCAGTCCTACAACAATAATTATTACAATTATGCATCAGATCAGAAGGATGACATGACTCTTATCTTGAATGCAACTCATGAATCAATGGGAGAAGATCAAAGAGTGTTTTATATTGACTCAGGGTGCAGCAACCATCTGAGTGGGAACCTATCCTTGATGACTGATATGGAAGCAAGGGTAAATGGACATACAGTTCAAACAGGTGACAATACCAAACATAAAGTGGAGAGCATTGGATCAGTGAAGACAAAGAGTGGAAGTACACTTCTGAGCAAGGTACTTTATGTTCCTACTATTCCTAAAAATTTGATAAGTGTAGGGCAAATTGTGGAGAAAGGATATGAGGTAAGATTTACAAATGATGGTGTCTATGTACAAGATCCAAATCAGGGATATAGAACCATAATTGCAGGAAAAAAGGAGGGAAGATTGTTCACTCTCAAAGTCCAAGGTAATGTAGGACATGCATTGTTTACCTATGGAGGTCAAAAGGTATCTGAATTAGACCTATGGCATAGAAGGCTAGGTCATTTCAATGAGAGAGCTATAAAGGAGATGTCAAAGAATCAGGTGGTGCTTGGATTGCCAAACATTGAAGGGCAACATATGGTGTACAAGTGTGAAACTTGTCAATTAGGTAAAGCACATAAAGGTTCTTATAACAAATCAGGGTACAAGTATTCAAATATGCTTGAATTGGTTCATACAGATGTATGGGGACCCTCAAGGGACTATAGCATAAATGGATCCAGATATTATGTGTTGTTTGTTGATGATGCAACCAGGTGGATTACTTTGTATGTAATCAAGGACAAATCAGAAGTCTTCAAGACATTCAAACATTTTCATGCTTATGCAGAAAGGATCACAGGACAAAAGCTAAAGAGATTAAGATCAGATGGAGGGGGAGAGTATTTCTCAAAAGAGTTTGATGATTATTTATGGAATGCAGGTATCAAAAGAGAAGTAACTTGCAGGTACTCCCCTCAACAAAATGGAGTAGCAGAAAGGAGGAATAGGACCCTTGTAGAGTTTGCAAGAGCCATGATGAAGGAAAAGAATTGTCCAAATTACTTATGGGCAGAGGCCATTAACACTGCAACATATCTTGTGAATAGGTTGCCTTGCAAAGCTTTGGATGGAGGAACCCCTTATGAAGCATGGTGGGGTAAGAAACCTAGTCTTGATCATTGTAAAGTATTTGGATGTATTGCATATGCTTATGTTCCTTCACAATTAAGACATAAGCTAGAACCAAAAGCAGAGAAGTATGTGTTTATTGGATATGATGATAGACAAATGGGTTACAGGTTGTGGAGTCCATCCACAAAGCAATTTCTTGTTACTAAAGATGTAACATTTGATGAGCAAAACATGTGGTATACAGGATCACCAAATGAGTATGCAGGTGTTGAAGAAATTCAAAGGAAAGGAAAGGCAAAGGTAAAGGTATGTGAAGAAATTGTTGATGAAGTTGACTCTAGATGTAGAGTGCAGGATCATGTAGAAGAAGGGCCAAGATTTGATCCAGAATCAAATGAGGCTGAAACATCAAGAAGTGCAGAAATCAGAAGATCTACAAGGGAAAGGAAAGAGCCTATAAGGTATAGCTATGATACATCTTTCCTAACAACAAGAGATTATGCTTACATTGTGAAAACAGAAGAAGATCCAACCACTTATGAAGAAGCCAAAGGTAAACAGAATTGGGAGAAGGCAATGCAAGAAGAGTATGATGCTCTACTTGAAAATGAAACTTGGGAATTAGTACCAAGACCAAAGAATCAGAAAGTCATTGGATGCAAGTGGGTATACAAAACAAAGAGGTTTGCAGATGGTAAGGTGTCTAGATATAAGGCTAGACTTGTGGTTAAAGGTTATGCCCAAACTTATGGGGTAGATTATGATGAAACCTTTAGTCCTGTTGCTAAGATGTCTACAATTAGGACATTGATTGCTATTGCTGCTTGCAAAGGATGGAAATTATCACAATTGGATGTGAAGAATGCATTTCTTAATGGTTACATTGCAGATGAAGTATATATGGAGCAACCAGAAGGCTTCATGGAATCAATTGGATCAGATTATGTGTGTAAGCTCAAGAGAGCTTTATATGGGTTGAAGCAAGCCCCAAGAGCTTGGAATTACAGATTGGTCAAGTTCTTGAATGAATGTGGATTTCAAGCATCAAAGGCAGATAGTAGCTTGCTAGTGAAGGCAAGTGAAAATGGATATATTTACATGTGCATTTATGTTGATGATATTATTGTTACAGGAACAGATGCTCAAGGAATCAATGAACTCAAGAAGCAAATAGAGAAGGAGTTTAAGATAAGTGACTTGGGAAACTTATCTTATTTTCTAGGAATGCAGATTGTGTATACTCAACATGGAGTATATGTTTCACAAGAAAGATATTTGAAGAATCTTCTAGCCAAGTTTAACATGGAAGATTGCAAGACCTCAACCACTCCATTGGAGGTAAATCATAAATTAAGCAGGTATGGAGGTGAAGAGTTCAATGACATGAAGAAATATCAGAGTTTGGTAGGTAGTCTAATCTATGCTACCTTGACAAGGCCAGACCTATCATATGCAGTAGGTGTGTTGTCACAATTTATGCATTGTCCAAAGAAGACTCATTGGATTGCAGCCCAAAGGGTACTTAGATATATCAAAGGAACCCTAAGTGAAGGTTTGTACTATGGTTTCACTTCTGACACAAGAATCAAAGTGTTTAGTGATGCAGATTGGGCAGGTGACTCAGATGATAGAAGGTCTACTCATGGATATCTATGTTATGTTGGAGACAAGTTAGTATCTTGGTGTTCAAAGAAGCAACACACAGTTGCTTTATCATCCACAGAGGCTGAGTATAAGGGAATGGTAGAAGCTGCAAAAGAAGTTATATGGTTAAAGACCTTGATGAAAAGTTTTGAGACTGATCATAGTACTCCAATAATTTTTGGAGACAATATGAGTTCTTTGTATTTGGCAGCTAACCCTGTTTTTCATGCCAGGACTAAGCATATAGAGATACAGTATCATTTCTTGAGGGAAAAGGTACTTGATAAAGAGATTGAAGTGATGTACACTCCAACAAAAGAACAAGTGGCAGATATGATGACAAAAAGCTTGGATGGACCTAAGCTACAGAGATTCAAGGAGATGGCAGGAGTGAAGAAGAATGGAATAATCACAATTAGTGATTGAGGGGGAGCTGTTGGAGCAAACCAATCACAAATTGGTGATTATACAGATCTTGGAGAATGCTTATGGTCAGAATGAAGCAAAGGAAGACATTTGCAAAATTAAGAAGAAGTCAGAATGTTGACTTGTACACATATGTACATTAGCATAGTCATAGATGACTTAGATCTTTTGTTCAGTAAGAATTATGTACAAATTATCTATAAATACCTTGAGAAGAGTCGGGGCATGTATGAGAGCATATGTGACAATAGTTACAAGTCAAGAATTAGGGAGATAGAAGCAATGAGATAGTGGAAAATGAATTTGTGTTTGCTCTCATCACTCAGTTGTAAGTTTCTGAGTTAATGAAGAAATATTGCGCCCGATCTTTTCGTGTCTGCTCCTTCTGTGTTTGATCATTAGTGAAATCATTTTGAGGATATCTAAGTTGTTAGTTAATGAGCCTGTGACCTGAATTTCAGAGTCCAATTGTAAACAGGCTAGGAGAATTGTGAATAGGAACATTCATATGTGTTGAATGTCTACAGTTCTCTGAAACAGGCGCAAATTTCGTGTTTAATCTTTTGGTCAGTGCTCACTCCATAGTTTAAAGTTTTGTGCAAGCAAGCACTTAATCTTTAAGTTGGAAGGTGATCTACTCGTGGCTAAAAGCATTTGGCAAAACGGGTTAGATATTGTGAGAATCAAAGTTAAGAAGTTAGGGGTGTCTGAATCGACTTCTCAGAAGTACAGTTTCTGACATAGGTAACTTGAGAAGTTGATTTCTCAAGCTACACTTAATCTTTTGGAGTAATTCAACTTGGAATAGTTGCGCAATCTCTAGGAGATGATTCGTACAAAGTTTCATCAAAAACTTTACACGTTTGATAAGTCAATATAAGGAAATAGTGCAGCAGACTTTTCTGTGTATCACCTTCTTCACAGATTTGTTCATCTTTTGATAATTAGAAGTTGATCCTCTAAATGTGTGAAAGGTTTGGACTTATTCTTGGTATAGAGGTGCTCTAATCACAAGAATAAGTTGTTCTTTTGGAGATTAACATTCTCCATCAAATTAGAGTTCTAATTGTAGACATCTTAGCAACTAGACTAAAGGTTTCATCATAATCTACCCCGTAAGTTTGGGCGTAACCTTTAACCACAAGTCTAGCCTTGTATCTAGACAATTTCCCATCTGCAAATCTTTTTGTTTTATACACCCACTTACATCCAATGACCTTCTAGTTCTTTGGTCTTGGCACCAATTCCCATGTCTCATTTTCAAGTAGAGCATCATACTCTTCTTGCATTGCCTTATCCTAATTCTGCTTTCCTTTAGCTTCCTCATATGTGGTTGGATCTTCTTCTGTCTTCACAATATAAGCATAATCTTTTGTTGTTAAGAAAGATGTATCATAGCTATACCTGATAGGTTCTTTTCTTTCTCTCAAAGATCTTTTGACCTCTGCACTTCTTGAAGTCTCAGCCACATTTGATTCTGGATCAAAACTTGGCCCATCTTCAACATTGCCCTGCAATTTACTTTTACAATCATCATCATCAATATCTTCTTCATACACTTTTACTTTGGTCTTCCCTTTCCTTTGTATTTCTTCAACATCTGCATAATCATTTGTTAACCATGTATACCAAGTGCTTTGCTCATCAAATGTGGCATCTTTTGTAACAAGAAATTGCTTTCTAGATGGACTCCACAATATGTAACCCATTTGTCTATCATCATACCCAATAAACACATACTTCTCTTCTTTGGGTTCTAGCTTATGTCTTAATTGTGAAGGAGCATAAGCATATGCAAACATACAAATACCTTACAATGATCAAGAGTAGGTTTCTTACCCCACCATTCTTCATAAGGTGTTCTTCCATACAAAGCTTTACAAGGTAACCTATTCACAAGGTATGTTGCACTGTTGAGAGCTTCTTCCCATAAGTAGTTTGGACAATTCTTCTCTTTCATCATTGTTCTTGCAAACTCTACAAGAGTTCTATTTCTTCTTTTTGCAACTCCATTTCGTTGAGGGGAGTACCTGCAAGTTACTTCTCTTTTTATACCTGCATTCCACAAATAATCATCAAACTCTTTAGAAAAATACTCTCCCCCTCCATCTGATCTCAACCTCTTGAGCTTTTGTCCTGTAATCCTTTCTGCATAAGCATGATAATGCTTGAATGTCTTGAACACTTCTGATTTGTCCTTGATTACATATAAAGTAATCCATCAGGTTGCATCATCAACAAACAACACATAATATCTGGATCCATTTATACTATAGTCCCTTGAAGGACCCCACACATCTATATGAACCAACTCAAGCATGTTTGAGTACTTGTATCCTGGCTTATTGTATGACCTCTTGTGTGCTTTACCTAATTGACAAGCTTCACACTTGTACACCATGTGTTGACCTTCAAGATTTGGCAATCCAAGCACTATATCATTCTTTGACATTTCTTTTATTGCTCTCTCATTAAAATGACCTAGCCTTTTATGCCATAGGTCTAACTCAGACATCTTTTGACTTCCATAAGTAAATAATGCATGTCCCACATTACCTTGACCTTGAGAGTAAAAAGCCTTCCTTCCTTTTTACCTGCAATAATGTTTCTATATCCTTGATTTGGATCTTGCACATAAACACCATCATTTGTGAATCTCACTTCATATCTTTTCTCCACAATTTGTCCTACACTTATCAAGTTCTTAGGAATAGTAGGAACATAAGGTACCTTGGTCAAGAGTGTGCTTCCACTCTTTGTCTTCACTGATCCAATGCTTTCCATTTTATGCTTAGTGTTATCTCCTGTTTGAATTGTATGTCCATTCCCCTTTGCTTCCATATCAGTCATCAATGATATATTGCCACTCAAATGATTTCTACATCCTCAGTCAATATAGAACACCCCTTGATCTTCTTCTACTGCTTCATGTGTTGCATTCAAGATAAGGTTCATGTCATCCTTCTGATCTGATGCATAATTATAGTAATTGTTGTTGTAGGACTGAGATTGAAAACTTCTTCCACCTCCTCTAGCATATGATGTCCTACCACCTCTTCCTCTGAAGTTACCTCTTTGATTTCTGCCTCCTCTAGCTCTTTGATTGAAACTCTGGTTATTACTTCCATCATTTTGATTGTTATACCAACAATCATTTGCCAAATGATTTTTTCTGCCACAAATCCAACAAGCTTTAGCATTGTGTTTGTTCTTACCTCCTCTTCCTTTACCACTAAAATTCATCTTTCCTTTTGTGAAATTAACTTGGCTTGAAATTCCTTCATCATCAATTGACTGCTTCCATTTTCCATTCTTTTTCTTGTCCTTGGAGTACATAACTTGAGTTGCACTCCTATCATTGTCTCCCTTAATGACCTCCTCAAAAGTTAGCATGTGTCCTAGCAATTCATTAAGATCAGGAGTAAAATGATCTAATGCCAATTCTATGGACAATATGAAAGACTTCCACTTCTCATCTCCTCTCAGACCTGTAAGTATTTGTCTTACCAAGTTATCCTCTTCAATGTCTTCATCTACTGCTCCCAATCTATCTACAATATCCTTCATCCTTGCCACATAATCAGAACTTAATTGTGAGCTCTTCTTCTTGAAAGTTGTGAACTCTGCCCATAATGAGGACTTCCTAGACTTTGTTGTGTTTTGGAAATGCTCTTTTAAAGCATTCCACACATCTGTTGCACTTTCTAATCCTCTAATGTGAGGTAAAAGATAATCATTTACAGCCATGTAAATGATGCTCCTAGCTTGAGCATTTTTCCTCATCCAGCTCTTCAAATCTGCAAGCTCTTACCTAGTTGGAACACTAGGATCTTCAAACTAAGGCTTTTCTTCTTCTCCTGTGATGAATGCCATCAAATCTTTGCTCATGAGATGTGCCTCCATCCTCATGGACCAAGATGGATAGTTCTCCCTATCTAGTTTATCAATCTGCAAGCTCTCTCCCATCTTTGATCTTTTGTGTCTACAATTACTAAGATTTATGATGATATAGTATACCTTTGATATAAAGCACTAATCCTTCTTGATCCTTTGAACTCGTGCTTTGTACTTCTTCAGGTTGTCTTCAAGAATTTGACTTTCTCAACCTTCAATTAGAAGAAACTTCAATATCTGCAACAGTCGGGACTTCCAATGCTTTTATTATACTTGTATTACACCTTCAGCTCTGCTACCACTGTTTGAGATCTCTAAATCTCCAAAGGCTTGATCTATACTGATTTAAGAGCACCTCTAAATCAGTTATAGACCAAACATTACACAAATGTTACATTAATCTATCAAGTTTTCCATTTTCACTTCTCTAAATGAAAATTTTCCTTCTTCAAGAAGTCTGCTTCAAAGATTGACTTCAATACCTGCACATATCTTTAGATTTCTTCAATCTAATGATATACGTACCTCCATGCTACCTTTTCACAATCATATCAACCATTAGTCCTTCAAAATAATCATTAAAACTTTATTTTGTTCCTTAAGATCAGAAGTATGTTAGAAATTGTTCTCCTGGAACAACAACTTTGACATAGTCAACTTCTAAGGTTGATTTCTCACAACACACATCCCATTTTGCTAAATGATTTTAGCCATAGCTTCCTTACCATCTAACTTAGATTTTGAATGTTGATTCCTCACAAACTTTACACTGTGCACTGAGATCCAAGCAAAACATTGACACAAAAAATTGTGCAACTCTGAGAGGTCTATCTGCAAACTTTACATACACATGTTCCTATTGATCATACTCACAGCATGAAAAGAATTAGACAATGGAACTTTGAACATATCTCCATTAGCTTCTAGATTAGATGTGTACAAAAGATTTCCTGATCCACATGATCAGGTTGAGAGAAATCAGAGAAAGACTCGATGCTAATTTCTTAAGATAACTCTCTACACATCTATCTCACAGACACTTGTCTTCTAATGACTCTCTCTAGTATTTCTTTACATCATTGACTTATATACATGTGATTCTAGACTTATCCCACATCTATTGCATTACTCCTTATCATTCTGATAAGCATCTACACTCATATTACAAGAATTTTCATTTGTAATGTACATATGTATACAAGCTTCACTTCTGAGATTTTTTTACTTTCTCAAATGGCATCTTTGACTTCATTCTGATCATTGGCTTGCTTCAAGCTCTTGATAATCATCAATTTGGGATTGCTTTGTTCCAACATTCTTGATGTATCTTTGTGTTTGCTCTTTCATGATTCCATAAGGGAGGTTGAAGGGCATCATTATCTCATTTAGATCTTTGCTTGTGATCTGAGCCTCTTTCATAACTTTCACTACTTCATTTTCAAAATTTTCTGTGAGAGGAGACACCAGTAGTGTTTGTTCCTTTTGACTTAGTTCAGCAGTATATGGCATTGGATGGTCATCATATTCGCATATAGCTGGCTCCTTTATTGGTGAATGAACGATTCGGGAAGAAAGAGGGCGTACCTCAGTCTCATCAGTAGCCATCTTGGATGGTTGCACTACTGGTGTCCCCATGTTCTTTGCTTGTTCTAACTGTGCTCTGAGGTCTGCTATGATTTTATCTTTCTCTTCATGTTGTACTTTACTAGCCTTGATCTCGTCTTCCACTGTCACTTTAGCTTCGCAAATGATCCTTACCTGATCAGTGTCTTCACTGCATTGCTCCGTGTATTTTTGCAATGCCTCTTTCCACTTAAATTTCAATGCTTTGGTGTCCACTTTATATTTGGCTTCTAACTCACCCTGTTTCCTTTGTGCTCTTGCTTTAGCTGATCTTCCATTGCTAACAACTTTGCGTTCAATTCCTGTAATCTTGTTTCTTCTGTGATATTGCCTTCAAAGGGTTGATTTAATAGAATAGAGTTCATTAACTCTTTGATCCTTGTTCATAGATTGTTTGCTTCATCCATATACACTTTAATATGATTTTCTAACAGTTTACTTCGGTTGGTCATTCATATTTTTTCTGTTTCATACGTTTCCTATTTCTTTTTCAATGTCCTTACTTCAATTTGAAGTTCTGAAACAAATGTAGTTATGTCTTTGAATTTTTCTTTGAGCAACGAGTGTTCCTCCTGGATATGATTGCATTTTTCAGTCTTCTTTGCCAAGTCTTCTGTTTTCTGTGTGAGTTCCTTCTGAATGTTTATATTTGTTGCTGAGAGTTCCTTGAATATAGTTTGGAATTGACTTATTGCTTCAAATAGTTCTGCCTTTTCTTTTTATTCATCCATCAATAGGGTTTGGGCAGTCATGGCTGTGTCAATCATGTTTCTAACTATAGGCTTTAGTTGGTTCACATCTACATTCAGCCATGTTTGTGATATGAGTGGTTCCTTACACATTCGCACATCTTTACCTTGCGTAACATGAAATGTTTCCTAATGTGGCTGCGTGATATGAAGTTGCACTCTTGGCTCAGCCTTCTCGATGGTGTTTGTTGTTTCTTGTGCTTCTGGTTCCTCAAAGGGAACTTTTTGAGAATCAACCAAGACATCCAAGCGTAATGGTTCAGCAAGCACTCGGATTGGTAAGGTAGGTTCTCATTCTTCTTGTACTTCATTGACTTCTTGTGCTTGCTTGGGATGTATAACTGTTCTGGACTTGGGAGGCGATACTTCCTTGAGAGATAACCTTGTTTGCTCACTCAATTGGATGGTGTGTCCTCCTTCTTGTGGTTCTTCAATCATAGACTGGACTTGTGCCCTCTGTTCACTTTCCTTTTCCACTTGATGTTGTACTTGATTCAACTCATCCCAGTCTTCACCCACATGCTCATCCATGTGTATATTAGTATTGAGTGTATCATGGTCTTGGGATGATTCATCTTCTGAGCTTGAATCATTTAACCCCAATTCTTTATACCTTTCTTGTTGTGATACATTCTCGGTTGCTTGTGATGGTCTTTGTTGCTTACTTGACTGGTGGTAATGGTGGCCTTGTATCGTAAGGTTGACTTGACCTCTCATATAAACATGTGTGGCTTCTAGTGTTGTGGAGAGATCCCTTCTTGTAATGGCTAAATGTTGGTGCAAACAAGCCTTAACACTTGGCTTTGATTTGTGCCTTGAAGACTCAACATGAAGATTGCACAAAGATCACTTAGCATTGGATATCAACATTGAAGTTTATTGCAAAAGTTTGGATTACTTCATTTCAAGGAAGAGCATAGGAACATATGCTTATGCTTAGTTACTTATTACTTCATGTAAAAGTCAAAGTGACTTCTTGTAATTGTACCTACCTTCAAAAGTCGTGGAATTTGGAAGGTATGAATGGAGAGAATATCTCCATGTGATTAGATGAGAAATTTGAGGGAGCCTATATTTGAATTTGAAATTCAAATCTCAAGTGATGACTTATAAAAGAGCTATGTAAAAGTCGCGGGTATGTGGCTCACTCCCCGAGGCTAATCCAAGCAGATCATAGAGTGTGTGAGAGCTACTACCTAGCCTACACCTCTGAGTACCATTGGGCATCACTTTACATGCCAATGGGAATGTACATTTGATAGATTCAATACATATACTCATAGTTCTTAACTCTGTGTTTTCTGAGTCATTCATCTCAAAGTCTGTCAACTTCAACAGGACATATCTCAAGATCTACTGAACCAAATTTGATGATCCAGGGCTCATTGGAACCAACTCAAAGCATTCTACAACACTACAAAATTTCAAGTCATTCTATTCAGCCAATTGGGAGAAATCACAGTCGAAGCAGTCACTGGTATATTTCTGTGTTGTTCCTAAAAAGTCGGGGGTGTCTCTGATTTTGCTAAAGATCATGCTCAGTGTATAGTTTGTTATTTGGAGTGATTTAACTTGCTAATGGTAGCTTGTTAAGTTAATTTAATACTCCCAGAAGGAATTGAATCAATTGCAAGTGTGCTGGACACACTAAGCTTAGGACTGAGCAGGTATCAATACAGGAATAGAAAGTTTTTGGAGTAGTGAAGGTTCAAAATCATCTGTTTTGATTTGGTCATTACTCAATCATTTTGTAAAGCACATATATAGTTTCTTGGTGTCATTTGGAAGCTCAAGGAGTCTCCTAACCATATCTGAAGAGAAAAGAGGGCAGGTGTGAAGCAGGTCTAGCAGCACCAACTTAATCTTCTGATTGTACCCAGCCATCACATCCTACACTAAAGCTACTGTTAAAGGTACCTTAGGGAGTTCATGCATTCTTTTTTACTGTGGGGTTTTGGATGCTTTTGCCACTCGAGCTCGTTTTGCACCTCTTATGGTGGTTCTTGAGCTAGTGCCAACTTCCTCCACTATTCCAACAACTTTCCTCCTCTTTGGTACAGTGGCGGCCTTTACATATTTGACATTTCAGCTTTTGATATCATAGGTCATAAACATTCTTTCATTTCTAATGCCTGATAGATAAGTAATGTTAAAGCAGAGCTTCCATTTAAGAACTTCTTGTGTCCCCACTGCCTTTTGGCTTCAAATATCCGCTCTTGAATGTATGGGGTCAAATTGATTTGGTTACCAATTTGCCTGACTGCATGGGATAATAATTGTACTACCACTTTCTGTGGAGCTATGTATCAATGCATATTTGGAAAGCAAAAGTGTTGGTGCATGAGTCGTACTTCATCTTCAATATCAACTCTATTAATGTCTAAGAAGGTTCTTTTCTTAGCCTCATGGCATTCATCCTTGAGATCATTGAGACTATCCTTGCTCCAGCCAAATGTTGTCTTGAACAGCTCATGTGTGAATGAAATAGTCTGTGATTCTCCATTTCGATCTAATACCATAGCTTCAGGGACGAATGGCTTGTCCAGTGCTGGATGCAAAGTATTCATTACTTGTGTAGACCTTTGAAATTCAGGCTTGTAAATAGGAAGCTTCAAATAAGCCTCAATTCTAGCTTGTGTCCACATATCCACTTTCCTTGGCATCTGATGCACAATTCAAAAATCTTGAGTCATTACTGGGAATTGATGCTCTCTATCCATGATCCTAATAGTGATAAGGAACATGTGCTCACTTGCAGGATTATCATCTTAGAACCAGTGTCCTTGAGCCTTTGTGGCCGATTCTAGAGCAAACTCCAGTATTTCAGCGTCATGAGTGGCTTCAGAATCAAAGGATGCCTCTTGTGTAGCTTCAGAGTTAGAGTAAGCCATCTGCATTTGAAGGATTCTAATGATTAGTGTCAAACTTGGAATGATTTTTCTTGGTGTTGGAATCGTTCAATCCGTGTGTATTGTCCCCACTCATAGTGTATAAGGAACATAGTACCTGATCTTTTTTATAAACATATATATTTTTTTCTTAAGCTGGAATGAAAACAGAAAACATTACTGACAAAGCCGAGGCAATTTTAGTTTTGTTATTATTGTTTTATAGTACAAGGTGTTTCCTATTCCCCCTAAGGGAAATGTGCATACTTAGTAGTATAGAGATGCTACTGTGTGGAATGCATGGCCTTGTAAAGTGGCCCTATTATGCTTACTCCAGGTGCATTTGACTCAACATGAGTGCAAGAAGAATTTTCAACTCTGATCAATAATGGTGCCCTTCTTGACTTCATAATCCACATTTTCCTAGCTTTAGTGCTTTGAATGTCCTTTTGGAATCTCCTTATGTTTACTGGAGGCAGTTAGTTTTGTTGTACTTTCACTCTCCACTCGTATCGCTGCTTGGTAGGAACTTCTGTTTGTTCTATTAGCAGCATCTGCTTCATGGGAGTTCTTTGTCTCCTAGAAGGTTGCCCGGATTGACTTTCCTCTTTACGTACATTTCGTGGTTGTGCCTTGGTGATCTTCATTGTTGTCTTGGGTATCCATATTTGAGTCTTGGAAGTTTGAGCTGCCTTTAATATCTTTGGTATCCACACTTGCACTACATGTGTGGACCCATCTTTGATCGGTTGGTTAGGTCATTGTTGCCTTCGATTGAATTCCTTTTGGTTCTCTGTCATTTGAGATTTGCAGTTGTCTAACTAGTCCTTGCAAATCCATATTTTTCGCATCATTTTTATCACTAGTGAATGAATTGGTGGCAATTCTATTTTTGGTTGTTCGACTCCCAGTCGCTTGTCTATAATAAGATCCTCACTTGTTCCCTCAGATTGGCTAAATTGAGATGAAGGGCTTAGCTGAGTATCATGTATAAGGAGAGTTGGGATTTCTGGACTTGAGTCAGAAGTGGAAGCTAGTTGATTAGGGTTTGGCAATGGTATAGACTCACATGCAGGCATACATTCGTTATCGTTACACTTCAGGTGGACCGTCTTTAGAGACTTCTCATCTAGTAGGCTAAAGACTTCTCTGTGTCCAATCTTAGCAGATATGTAGCCTAAGGCTAACTCGATTGTCACCTCAAATTTGTATATCCAATCTTGACCTAACACTAATTCCTCTAATAGGTCATCATCTTTGTAGTCTAGAAGCTTTTGATGCATTGAATTGTTACCCAAGTGTAAAGACAGGATGATTTCTCCTAAACATTCAATGGTACTTCCTCCTATGCCCATCATGTACACCTTAGTTGGGTAAAGTGATGCATCTAATTGCCAAGCTAATGAAACGTGAATGCAAATTGATGCTACCCCGGTATCAATCAATCCATCCACTAAGTGGTATTCCTCAGTTCCTACTCCTAGATTTAGGTAGGGTTGTCTGACTTGTCGTCCTACAGTCATAGTTTTTGCTACCCTATAATTGGCCATAGGTACTAGCTCCTCTCCTTGTCGATATCTTTCATCTCTTTCTCTCATCCATTCTTTTTGCTTCCGTATGCATTCTAATGCTTCAAGTCTTACTTCTTCTCTAATTCTCTCATCCTCTTCCCTTTGGTTCTTTGCCCTTAGAAGTTTATTCATTATCTCAACCCTTAAGGGTTCTAAAGATTTCTTCACATGACATCAACTTATATAATTTGGTAGAATTTCTCCATCTAGGGTGGCTAGTTTTACTTCTCCACTGGTAGAAATACGATTGATTACCAACGGTCCATGTCCTCACTTTTGCAATTTTTTTGCATGTTGCTTCAAAGTGTATACCAGGACTAAATCACCTTCTTTGAGTCCCTCATCTTTAATATGGGCGTCATAGTAGGCTTTTTGTTGCCTCTTGGTTACATAAATACCTGCTACTACCTGTAATCTAGTTTCATGCAATCTTTCAATTTGATTTAATTGTTGGGACAATTCGTTTCTAGTCCACTCATATTTCTCAGCTACTCGAAGAGTAGGAATTAAGAAATCAATTGGTAAGATTGCATTCTAAGCATACACAAGATTGAAAGGTGTTGTGCATATAGCGGTCTTGTAAGCAACTCGAAAAGCCCAAATGGCATGATGTAATTGTTTATCCCAATCTAATCATCTATTATTCACAATCTTAGTTAAGATGGTACATAGCAACTTATTGGAACTTTCTGCCGGTCCATTGGCTTGTGGGTGATAAGGGGCCGATTTCTTATGAATTACTAGGAAATCATTCATCAAAGTTTCTATTACTTCATTAATGAACTGTGTGCCTCGATCACTCATGATTTCAATGGGTAGCCCGAACCTTATAACTATATTCTCAAAGAGAAACTTGGTAGTAGTTCTTGCATCATTCTTCTTCGTGCCCTTTGCTTCCACCCATTTGGTCAAATAGTCTGTAGCAACTATTATGTACTCATCATGAGAACTTTCACCAGGTGGGCTAATTGGTCCAACAAAATCTATACCCCATTTAGTGAAACCTCTAGCATTGATCATAGGTTGCAGTGGCAGTTCGTCTCTTCGGATGGGGTACTTTGTTCTTTGACACACATCACACCTCTGAACATATGTTGTCGCATCTTGATATAAATTTGACCACCATAATCCAAAAAAAAGAATCATTTTTGTGGTCTTGTCAGCTGAAAAATGACCTCCTGCTGCTCCGGTATGGGCCATCTCCAAAACATAGATATACTCATCTTCATGTATGCATAGTCATAGTCAGTTTTCTTGTCCATGTTTAAAGAGTTGTCTTCCTATAAGGGTATAATCTTTAATTTGCTCTTCTAAAGCCCGTTTTCTTGCTAGGCTTGCCCCTTTCAGGTATTCATGTGTCTTTAAAAAGTTCACTAAAGTTAAATCCATCTAGGTGCTATTGTGGAATAGCATAGCGTAGAGTTCTCCTCTAATCATTCCTCTTGATAGGTGGGACAATTTATTACATGCAAATGAACATCTTTGTGAAACCTTGGCCAATACACTCCTAACCTTTTTAGTTCTTGTATTGTATCATTGACACTTCTATGTTTCTTCCATGGATTTATGTGGGCGTGTCTCAACCAAGTTTCTTGTTCATCCTCATCTACACATCTCAGCAGAAGTCCACTAGAATCTTGATTATATAGGCTTCCTGCTACGATGTGAAGATTTTGAGTCTTCCATAATTGTTGGGTTTTATCTAAATTAATCCTATGACCAGGTCCATGTGTGAGTATACGTATCAATTTTTCAGCCCACTGTGGACAAACTTCCAAGTTAAAAAGATAGGTGTCAGACAGATCATCCGCAACTCCAGTTGCAGGTTCTCCATGGGTCATTCAATAGATGATCAACTCTTACATGCATGTTTCCTTTCTTAACCACTACTTCAAAATCAAATTACATTAATAATAGAAACCATCTCACTAGTCTTCTAGTGTTACATAGTTTATTGACTAGGTATAAAAGAGCTTGATGATCAATAAAGAATTTGAATTTGGTTGCCAATAATTAGTGTCGGAATTTCTTTACAGCGTACACCATTCCTTATCCCTCTTGTTTGATGGTGGTATAATTACATTCAGACTGGTTGAGCTGTCTGATAGCATAGGCTATAGGATGATCAAGTTTTTCTTCATCTACAGGTTGTGCTAAGATGCATCCTGTGGCAAATTTGGAAGCATCCACATGGATGTGAAATGGTTTATTCCAATTTGGGACTTTTAGAATGGGTGTTGAACTCAGTTTGCTTTTCAACTTGTTGAATGCTTTCTCACAATCTTCAGTCCAATTGAACTGAGTCAGTAAGCCATATAGAGGTCGGGCAATTATGGCATACATGTGGATAAATCTATGATAACATCCACAATGTCCCATAAATGCTTGTACTTCTTTTGCATTTTTAGGTCGGGGTAGTTCTAGAATAACTTTGATCTTGTCTTCATATGTGGATATTCCATTCTTAGACACTATGTGTCCTAAGATTTTTCCTTGCCGCACCATGAAGACACATTTTTGTGGGTTTAGACAGACTCTGTATTGTCTACACTTTTCAAAAATTCTCCTCAACTTGGGTATGTGATCCACTCTTTGTGAAGAATAAGTGCACACATCATCAATGTATACTTCCATGCTTTTCCTAAGGAATTCCTTAAAGACATGACACATTAATCTCTAAAAGGTGGCTGGCCCATTGGTTAGACCAAATTGCATAACCCTAAAAGCATATACTCCCCATTCTGTGGCAAATGCAGTTTTGTGTTGATTCTCCCGATCAATTGCAACTTGGTTGCAACCAGAGAATCCATCAAGGAAGCTATAAATTTCCTTGCCTGCCACTCTCTCCAAGAGGTGATTGGTAATGGGTAACTATCTCAAATAGTGGTTGCATTAACTTTCTTAAGGTTAATGCACACCCTTAGTTTACCGTTTTTCTTGGGTACTACTACCAAGGGCGACACCCATTCTGTGTGTTCGATTTCATAAATGAATCCTGCTGCCAATAATTTGTCTATTTCTTCCTTAATTTTGGTGGAGTATACATCATTGTACATGTATGGTCGTTGTTTGGACGGTTTAGCATCAGGGTTCATGGGAGTACATTGTGAACAAATAGATGGATCCACTCCTTTTAAGTCCTTGTATGCCCAAGCAAATACATCCCTATAATTTCGAATCAACTCTATAAGCTCTTGTTCTTCGCTTTCTGACACATCCTTCCCTATGTAGGTGCGTCTCTCCTCTTCTCCTTCTATGGTCACAGTGACTTTCTTGGTATGTTCCTTATTATCATATACTATTCCTTCGTGTGCTTGTTGTTTAGGCATTTGGATGGCAATTTTCCTTTCCTCCAATTCACATCTTTTAAAATGTTCAAGATCTTTGAACTATTCTTGTGGTCTATTCTCTTCCCTGCTAGTCTCTTCTGAATTGATATTATCTTGGCTTCCTTTTTCCTTGAGGGTGGAAGGGCTCCCAATATTGGTTTCTTTATGTTCTCCCTCTAAGTGATGTCCTTCATCCTGGGTCTCAGGTTCCATTTCTATACTTTCATAATCTTTTGTCCACTTTTTCTCTATCCATTCTCCTTCCTCTGTCTCTAGTATTACAACCATGTATAGACTTACACCGAATCCATCCTTGTCTATGCACTCATTCAGGGTCAGGACTTCTTCATTGACACACACATCTAATGTGGCCAATATCTCCATCCATCCGTGCGGTTCAAACTCTTCATCCAAAAACACTTGTGGCATATTTGCTGGATCATCTACTGGTCTAGAGATTCCACAACCTAGTTCCCATGTTCATCTTCTTTCTTCTTCCCTCTTGGCTGCTTACACATCCATAGTTGGGTGTCCTCATGCATCTAGGATTGGTCTTCAGATCCTGCATTATGGATTGATAGGTCATCCTCTTCTTTATGTATAGAGTTCCATTGTAGAGGTGGGACATCTCGATAAGTGTATGTATGGAGATTGATCCTTGTGGTTGTGCCCCTATGTTGCAGATATACTGCATCTCTACCCCAATCTTGCACTACCCTCAATTTTCTCATAAACGGTCTTCCCAAGATCATTTCATGGTTACTCACTCTCTCAAATTGACAAATGGCTAACGTGTGTTCGAAGTCTACTCCATATGTTGTAAGCACAACATTCTCTAACAATCCCAAAGGTTTTGGTATGACCATCAGCTAGTTATAATTTCATTCTTGTGGGTCATAATGTTGGTTTTCCCCACTTCTCCCATTTTTCTTTTGTGGATATTCCTACTCCAGCTCCTCTGTGTACGATTGCTTTTGTAGTGTAATCTCGGAACGTAATGGGTAGACATGTGTTACCTTCATCTCATTCACTGAGGTCTCCCACTTTATCTATCGGGATTTGAATTGTATGTGTATCTTCGTTGGCCTCCTTGTTGATTGCCTTTACTTCTTTTTGCCCGAGTTACTTGGCCAATTTGGTCCATACTTGTGGTTTGATTTTCATTAATTCTTCCAAAGTTATAGAGCACTGCACTTTCATCTCCTTCAACTTTCGTGCTATGTCTAATGTTTTGCTTTAGATTCCTTTTCCTTTTGTTCCTATTGTTGGGGCATGATAAAGTTTTGAATTTCGCTCATACTCTCCCATGTAGTTAGGTAGTGTGTTTATGCTTTATAATTCCTTTGAACATTCCTCAAAATTTATCTCTTGATTCATCATTCTTGGGTTCTCAATTGCATCCAATTCTTCAAAAGGTGGATCAATGCTCTCGGTTTTCCTCCATCTTTCTTCCTGGACTCTAGCTGATAGATACTCAGGCTAATTAGCTTCAACTCCAGGGATCACAAAACTTCTTTCATGGTTTCCAATGGTTATGCTTTCTGGTTTCTCTACAATCCTCTTGTCTTATGAAGGGTCATGTGCTCCTAAACCTTCTTAAAATTCTCTATCAGGTATTCTTGTTTCGGGAAGGTTTTGGATAGGTTTCTCTAGTTGTTTTGAGCAATTTCAATCAACCTTTTGCAGATTTCTAGCCTTTCTTTTTCCAAATATCCTCTCAGATAACTTACTTCATGTTTTTCCAAACTTGGTCCTGCTTTGATCCTGGATTGATATGCGTTTATCCACATGGCTAGATTTTCGGGTATTGGATCAGCTAAAACCGACCCAGCTTGTTGTTTCCATTGCTCTTTCTCTACTTTAATAGAATCCTTACTAGCTGTAGGATTTGTAGATTGATTTGGATCTTCTTTGCTCTTCTCTTCCTCCTTCTTTTGAGTCCACTTGTTTCTCAATTTCTCTCGTCGAGCTTTGCATCTTTGAGTCTCTTTTACCTGAGAATTTTCTTCAGATTCTTTCGAATCTGGCATTATTTGAGGCACCAGTGTTTCTGGTTTGTTGGTTTCTTGCACAATCGAGTCTAACCTTTCCAGAGTTTCTTTAGCTCTTGCTCTTGTAATCGCCTTTAATGGTACCATATATTCTTTGTC
The DNA here is from genome assembly GCA_020310875.1 of Ceratopteris richardii. Classification (NCBI taxonomy): domain Eukaryota; kingdom Viridiplantae; phylum Streptophyta; class Polypodiopsida; order Polypodiales; family Pteridaceae; genus Ceratopteris; species Ceratopteris richardii. The sequence continues at coordinate 387,718 of CM035442.1, forward strand.
ACTTCCAGAGGATTCTACCACTTCTACTACGTTTACTTGAGTTTGTTTGGTTCGTCTTGTTAGGGTTTTTGGGACAATCCCTAAACAAATGCTCTTTTCCACAATCACTACAATATCCTTCCCAAGCCTTATGTGGTTGTTGGTATGGAAAAGTGCACTCCCTAATAAAATGGTCTCCTCCACAATGGTAACAGGGTCCTCTAGGGACTGGAGGTCTAACCATGGGTCTAGAGGGTGTTTGGGCTCTTGGGTTCACGTACATTAAGGTAGTGTATTCACACCCATATCCATATGATTGGTCATAGGCCTCTTGTCCATAAGGGTATTGCTCATATGCATGATCATAGTTCATAGAGTCAACTTCATATGTAGTAATCTCCCCAGTTTTGATCATAGAAGTGATTGTGGGTGTCAAGGCTAGTTAATGAAGTGGTCGGTACTAGGGCTCTCTTTGTGTTCTCTTCTTTTTGGGCAAATTTCACTGGAACAACATTCTATGGGTGAGGTGGTTATTGTCCTAACACCAGCTTTGGTGGATTGTATCCTGGGTATTTGCAGGGACGTTGAATTGGAGGTGAGTTCTGGTACTGAAGATATCTAGGAAATTCCCTTCCTTGGTCTCTAGTTGGGTATCCATATGGCTTGAACTGTGGTGGTTGGATAGGTATAGGTTGTCTATTATAAGGACAATTTTTAGTATTGTGCTTTGTATATTTCTATTCAATACCGCAGTACTAAGCTTGATTCTGTACTGGTGGGCAGTTGTGAACATATGGGGGTGATGGAACAATTCCCCTATTGCACACGTGAGAAGGATGATCCCCTCCACAGTGTACACATCTCCTTAGAATCGACATCCATAATGGGGGGTTGGGATAATTCTTCTATCCCTACATTCCTAATTTCTTGGCCACTAAGTCTATAATCTCTTTTACATTGTTGTTCACACTAGAGATGCTACTAGAACTATCCTCACTCTTATTCTTGGTTGGGGGAATCTTCAAGTCTTCTGACAAACTATCTTCCAAGTCTATACGTTCCTTCATGCATTCACTTAAGGTTTGGAATCGCTTTACATAGACTAATGCTCTTAGGGATCCATTGACTAATGCTTTCAAAAATAATGAGATCCTTTTCTGCCATGTAGGCCTTTCTTCCGTGGGACATCTATCCACATATTGCTTAAATATCATACCTGCCACTCAAACTGACTCCGTAGGGGACTGCTTGAAATTCTGAATCAAAGATGAAGAGTTGTTCTTAATGCCAGTCTTCATGAACTCTTTGATCATTTCCTAAAACTATTGGGTTCAAGTGGTTGGAACCAGGCCAAGGCAGTATCTATAAGGATCAAACCAAATGACTCATATTGAATCATAAAATTCTCCACTTGTTTCGCACGAATCACTTGCTTGAATTTGGCTATGTGATTATAAGGTTTGTCAGACCCATCATGGTGGCTTCTCATACATTTGGCCACTTGAATTCGTCACATCTTCTACCAGGTTTTGGTGGTTTGGGCATAATAGGAATGGCTAGATGTCTCCTTTGAAGGCATATTCCCTTGCCTATGGGCAGTCTCTCCGGAACAAGATTTCTATTTTTGGACTCTCCACTGGATGGGAGTTGATAGTTTGAGTTGGCTCCTGGTGTAGAAAATTGAACATTAGTCCTCACAGGAATGTTCTGTTGTTGAGCCTACCCAAAGGTCTGATGGGCATAGCTTTAGTATGCTCCTTGAGAGTTTTGGGAGGTAGTTCCTGAGTCTCTATGTGGGAACACTGGAATACCTTGATATCTTAATCGAGATCTATCTAGCTTTGACATAGGCCAATAATTTCTTTTAATTCTATCAAGATAGGTAACTTTAGAGAGATCCTTCGGATCTTGTAGCTCATAAATGGTGATAGGGTTGCTACTTTCTCCCCACAAAGATGAAGGGGCTTGTAGTACTTTCTCCATCCTAGCTACCATATATGCATCGGTCAATGTACCATCCTGAGGGATCTTGTCACCTCTCCAAACTCTGTTCACTTTAGACTTACCTCGGGGCGTAGAAATCCTATCTTTGTTATTATCCTCATTAGGGTGATCTACGTTCTCACTTTCCCGTTGTTCACTTATGGTTTTAAGATAGTTTATCAATGCATAAATTACTCCTCTTTTGTCCATATAGAATCCTCCTTCATATTTTACTAGCGATTGAGGAACTATCTCAGATTCACTCACTTTCTTCATTTGTCCCACTGATCTATTTAATTCATCTATGTAAATTGGTAGTTCATATTGATTGGTGTTCAAATACTCCAGAGAGGTCTTGTATTCTCCTTCAATGACAGACATAAATCCTATCAAAGGTATTGAACTATGCATGTCCTCTGAAGCCATTCTAGCTTCTTTGTCTGACTCACTAGAGGTATCAGAATAATGGGAAGTGGCACTAGGTAAATTTATACTTCCTGCTGATGATATGACACTACACCAGCTTCCTAGGACACGTCCTGAGCGCAAATTCCTCCATTGAACATCCAAGTCAGTTTTGTGGGTCTCCTAGATTTGTGTTTATTCTAGGAGTTTACTTAGCCCAAATTAAACTTTCTTTTCCTAGAATATCAAATTGTTTACTGTTTTCCGTGATACACGATACTTGGCCTTCCAGATACTCCACGGGACACGATACATGATACACAAGATTCTGGTGATACACGATACCTAGAATTGGGAATACTCAATGATTTTGACGATACAAGATACATGGAGGGTTGCGATACACGATACTTGGCTATCACGATACTCAACCCGACAATACACGATACCTAGGTATCGCGATACACGGGGAGTATAGGTATCGGCGATACATGATACCTGCTAGGTATCGCAACACATGGGAATTCAAGTATCACGATACTTGAACTCAACCGGTCACGATACTTAAGCTTATCTCACTCAAATAAAAGATTTTTTTGGATATTTTTGCATGAATGTGCTGAGTGTGCACTCCTCTCCACCCCTATGTGCCTGTTGAAATCAAATCCTCACTCTGTCCCATGATACTTCTATCACGATACTGATCGTAGTCTCGGTCATGTTTCAAACGGATTTAATTTGATTTTAACTAGAAAATTCACTTGATCTCACTTCATCAGAGCTCCATGACACTTGCATAAACAAGTGACTGCTAAATGAATTTTTTTGGTTTTTATACCCCTGGGCTAATCCAAGGCTGAGAGGTACTGAAATAAAAAAGATTTTTTTGGGATTTTGGGGAATCTACCTACTCTTTCTCCTACTCTTCTCCTACTGCTTCCTTTCTACTCTCTACTCCTACTCACTCACTCTCACTTCCCTACGTCTACCAACTTACTACACACACTTTCCAAGTGTGAAGTAATGTGCAAAAGGAAATGACTTACCAAAGCAGACTAATCACCTCTTCACAACTCATATCTTCTCCTAAGAGCTCTTACCATCATGAGAGTACCTAGGTTGGACTCGTACTTCCCTGACAACAGTGCCAAAAAAGTGTGTACCTAAGTGACAACTTAGGGACTTGTGACTAAAGAGACTATTCCTCTATCAGCAACAAATGCATTTAGTGGGGATCACACATTTAAATTATCAATACAAGAAGTATCTTGAACCTAACTGAGTGTATGGAGACTTGCACTTACATGATGCTCAATGAAGTGAAATAGCTACCATTGCATGCAGATGAGTATTATCTCTCACATTCATCACTCACACATGTGGAAATGGTGTCATAATACATGAAATAGTAGTAAGTACAAAAATAGAGTTTTGTCTTAGCTCCAGACTCAAAATATGGTCAAAAGCAGGTTCCTTTTGAAGCGCTCAATGAGATGCATCCAATGGTTGTACTCTTGTCCGATTTTGACAAACCGGCTTCAAGTTATGGACAAAAAACTGAGTTGCACAACTCACCTAGTTTCACCACACACCTCCTCACACTTCACACACACATTACACACTTCAGAAAAGCAATGAATTGGATAGACAACACTTCCCTGCACTCATTCCAAGCTACAATCACACAGGCAAGCTCACAAGCATGGAGATACAAGAGGAAGAAGAGGCAAATTCGAAAATCTGAGTTCTCTCATACTCACAATGGCAAAAAGTCTTTTCAAAGTGTCACCAGATGACTTATATACATGTGCCCTAAAAATGTTCCTTTCACATAAGAGACCGGCACTTTATTAAAGAAAGCCTAAGTTCCTACTATTTTATAGAGATTATGATGCAACATTTGGGATTTATGCATCTAGAGGACTCCTCTAGTGCATTTACATGGCTTCATGAGACTATCATAAACATTTGAAGAAGATGTTCTATCCTTGTCCCGGAGTCGGTGGGTGGGGACATCCAAGAATGAAATGGTCACCCTAACATCTAAAGCACGGTCCTCTAGGGGCTTGTGGTCTTACTTATCTGAATTGGGGCTTGGGATTAGGATTCGTATACATGAAATTAGAGTATGTTGGCTCCCAATTTGGTTCCATAGGTGGTGCCTCATATTGATAAGAATAAATCTCGCTGTGTTGAGGTGACTCTGTGTAATAAGCTTGTGGAATCGCGACTATTGAGGAGTTGAAACCAAGCTAAGATAGTACCCTTGAGGGTCAAAACAAATGCCTCAAACTAGTTGAACAATTCCTCGACCTGTTCAGCTCTTAACAGTTGTTTAAAGTCGGTCACATGATCATAAGGATCTCCTTACCCATCAAAGTAGTTTTTCATTGTCTTGACCACTTGAGAGGGTCTAAGGGTTCTTGGGTACTCTCGAGGTCTAGGCAATGGAAAATCATGTTTATCTCTTTGATGTGTATGTGCTCTATGCCTCTCTCTCTCTCTAGGTCTTTCACCTTCAAGTCTTGATCTATCTCTATCCACAGTGTGTGCAAAGCTTACCTCAGGTCTCTCTTTGGCTCTTTCCCTTCGGTTTTCATGAGCCTGGGATGATCCTACTCCTTGGAGGCCATGGGTAACATTAGATCTTGGTGGAAGGAAAATCAATTTGCCCTACCAAGTGTATGCATGCTTGTCATGCTCTAATACCAAAAACATTCTCTCCGATGTGTTATCCAAATTGACAGCCTTGTCTAGTATCTCTAGATCCTTGAACTCATAGATGGTGACTATGCCTATTTGGCTAGGTTTATCTAGCTTGAATCTCCAAAAGCCTTCCTCCGTTTCTCTATTCAAGAATAGTTCTATGCTTTTTTTGTGTTGAGGGATCCAATCTCGAGTGATTACTCTGGTCAAAACTGACTTACCTCTAGGAGTCTTGGGTTCTCGTCCTACATCACCTTGCTCAAGGTCTCTTATCTCATTCTCAAGAATGATGTTTCCAAAATCATATGTCTTATCTAGTAAGATCGTGACCACATACATGGTTCCTTGTGTTGAAATATCAAGCTCAACATGTGATGATACAGGATGACACGAACTAGCTTTTTGTTTCTCTGACATGTATAGTGTTCACGCTGGTATATCTCAGGGATACTTCATTGAGCTTTATTAGATTTATCTACCAAGAGTGATGGCACATTTGTTCCTTGCTAGCTCACTTATTCATGTACATTAGGTTTTTCCTTATGTACTGATCTTTATATATTGAACTTGTATTCTTGTTTTTAGGTCATTCTTGTACATTCCCTTTTATGTAATAGAAGAAGAAGAAGAAGGTCATTCTTCCTTGCCTCAATCTGTGTGTGTGCTTCTCCTTGAGAGTGAGAGTGTGTGTGTGAGCTCTCTTCCTTATCTCCTTCGCGTGACAAGGTATCAGAGCCAGCGTGGCTATAGAGAGCTCATGGAGAAGGCGACGGTGAAGAATACGTAGCAAGGCATGGAGAAAACGCAATTCAAGGATGACCTCCATTTGCTACGAATCGGCGTGAAGGTAGAAGACCTCAAGTTTGACCCTGCAAGGTGGGGCCCTCAGAAAAACCAGGTCAATTTCAGAAATGTAACTTGCGTTGTGTTTGACAACACTCATATATTCTAGATCTAGAATTTCAAGCGATTCTGTGTATTGTTGATACATGAAAACTGTGTTTTTTTTAGATCAAACTGTCACATCAAAGTGCGATAGTGTTCAAGCAGAACTGCTGCTTCTAGTGTTTTGCAGTGTTGTGAATTGCTACAGAAATGGCAAACACAAATGGAATGATTTAGCTTATGAGTGATAAGCTTGACAAGAACAACTTCCATGCTTGGAGATTTAGAATGACGAGTTTCCTGATGGGAAAAGGCTACTGGAAGTACATCGAAGGAGAGAACGAAAATGCTCCACAGTTACCAGAGAGGAATCAGACTGCATAACAAATAAGAGCATATGAGGAATGGAACCAAGGAGCACGAAAGGTAATGTATTGGCTATCTGTTAGCATATAAGATAGCATGATTGGGAACATACAAGATGCCAAGACTCTGAAAGAGGCTTGGAACAGTTTGGTCACATTGTACGAGACTAATACAAAGGCATGGAAATTGCAACTCAAGAACGAGCTGCATACATTGGAGAAAAAGAGCATGTCGGTAAGTGACTACACTCTGAAAATCAAAAGCATATGTGAGTCACTTGCATTTATTGGCGTGAATGTAGATGATGATGATTATAAGATGGAAGTGTGCCTTCGTGGTTTAGGAGTTGCATATAAGCAGTTCAAAACTTCTATACAGACCAGGGAAAATATTCCGAATATTGCTGATTTGGTATCCATGTTGATTATTGAAGAAAAGAATCTTGATGAGGATTCAAACTCCCAAGGAAAGCCCAGTTCTAAGTAGGTATTCTACTCCGACAGAGGAAGAGGCAGAGGTAGAGGTTTTGGAAATGGAAGAGGAAACAGTAACCAAGACCAAGGTCAACAACAAAATCATGCAGGAGGAAGAGGACAGTTTCGAGGCAGGGGGAGCCAAAGAGGTCGCAGAAATTTCTAAAGAAATGATTCAGGTAATGATAGTAAAGGATGTTGGAATTGTGGTAAACCTGGACACTTTGAACCTGATTGCAGGTTGAAGAATCAAAATAACAGAAGGCAACAAGACAACTATGCATCCACAAGTACAGATGATTCTGAGAAGTTATTCATGGTTCAACATCACATGATGAATACGATGTTTGCTGGTGTTTCAAAATCCAATGATAATGTCTGGTATGTTGATTCAGGTGCTTCAAATCACATGACCAGTCATGCAGAATGGTTTAGTACTTTGCAAAAATTGTCAGTTCCTGGATATGTTGAAAGATGTGATGACACATCACATCCTATTGAGCACACAAGAAACATAGCACTATCGATGGAGGATGGAAAGGTAAAACATCTTGCTGATGTGCTACATGTTCCAAATATAACAAAGAATCTGGTTTCTGTTGGACAAATGGTTGACCAAGGATTACAAGTCAGGTTCAATGTTAATGGATTATATGTAGAAGAGTACAAGCAGGATGGACGATTGGTTGCCAAAGGAAACAAAGTGGGTAGGATGTTCACCTTAAATGTGAAGATTCCTGAAATGAATGCAGCCATGTTTGCAAAAGGTGCTAGAGTTATTGCAGATATAGAGATGTGGCACAAACGGATTGGACATGCAAACTTGCAAAGGTTGAAATTGATGCAATCAAAGGAGATTGTCCATGGACTACCAAATTTCAAAGTTGCAGAAATGCAAAAGGTATGTGAAGCATGTCAATTTGGTAAATAGTCAAGAGCATCATTTCCACATGAGAAGCATGTTAATGAGAATGTACGACAAGTAGTACATACAGATGTTTGGGGTCCAGTAAAGACCACATCTGTGGGCGGTTGCAGGTTTTATGTCACTTTCATTGATGATCATACACGCAAAGTATGGGTATATTTCATGAAAGAGAAGAGTGAGGTGTTCACTCACTTCCAAAATTTTAAAGATATGGTGGAAAAGCAGACAGGGATACATTCAGACATCAAGATCTGATGGAGGAGGTGAATACATGTCAAATGAGTTGAACAGTTTTCTAAAAAATCATCGAATTCGGCATCAGTTTTCATGTAGGTACACCACAATAGAATGGCGTTGCTGAATGCAAAAATAGACATATTGCAGAAATAGCAAGAGCCTTGATGGCTGAGAAGAATATGCCTCATTGTTATTGGGCATAAGCTGTGCATACTGCTATATACATCATGAATAGAACTCTAATTGCTGTTGTACCTCAAGTTACACCTCAAGAGAAGTTTATAGGTAAAAAGCCAAACTTATTTCATCTCAAAGTTTTTGGCTGTATTGCATATGTACATGTTCTGGATGAGTTGAGGACAAAGCTTGATCCGAAAGCAAAAAAATGGGAAGAAGTATATATCGACCAACCACAAGGATATGAAGATTCAAAGCATCTAGAACATGTTAGCAGGTTGCAAAAGGCTTTGTATGGGCTGAAGCAAGCCCCTCGTGCATGGCATGCAAGGATTGCTGATTACTTAACTAGCATTGGGTTTTCTATGTGTGATGTAGATCACTCACTATATGCAAGGAAGGCTGATGATGGCATCACTATTGTGGCTATCTATGTTGATGACCTGATTGTAGCTGGTGATAATGAAGGAAGCATCAAAGAGGTAAAGCAACTTCTTATGCAGGAATTTGACATGAAAGATCTTGGTGTGCTTTGCTTTTTCTTGGGCATTGAGTTTATACATATAGAAACAGGTATATGGATGTCGCAAAGGCAATATGCCTTGAATATGCTGCAAAAGTATGGTATGGCTGATTGTAAGCCAATTTATATGCCATTAGATCAGAATTTGAAATTGGATACTACATCATGTGAAGCGTTGGAAAATGCTACTATATAGGAAAATTGTGGGAAGTCTTATATATCTCACAATTACAAGGCCTGATCTAAGTTATATTGTTGGACTTGAAAGTCAGTTTATGCAGGTTCGTAGGAAGCCACATTCGTAGGAAGCCACATTTGGTTGCTCTGAGGTGCACTCTACGATATGTGAGTGCTACTTTGGATTATGCATTGTTTTGTGAGGCTAGTGTAGATTTGCAGCTTTATGGATACACCGATGCAGATTGGGCTGGTAGCATTCCACATAGAAGATCTACTAGTGGTTTTCTATTCTCACTTGGGAGTGCAGCTGTTTCATGGAGCAGCAAGAAGCAACCCATTATTGCTTTGTCGAGTACAGAAGCTGAGTATAGAGGTGCTGCAATGGAAGCATGTGAGGCATGGCTAGAAATGCTACTTGTAGATTTAGGTGTGGAAGTGGGAAAGCCTATCACTATTTATTGTGATAATCTTAGCAACATACAGTTAGCACGGAATCCTGTTTTCTATGCTAGAACAAAGCATATCAAGGTACATTATCACTTCATCAGAGAGAAGGTATTAGCAGGTGATATTGATCTTGTTTATGTGAGAACAGATGAGCAGGTTGCTGATATTTTCACCAAAGCACTTGGAGCTGAGAAGTTGAAGAAGTTTCGAGAGATGCTTGGGTTACAAGATATGGCATTAAGCTTGAGGGGGAGTGTTGAGATATCAAGCTCAACATGTGATGATCCAGGATGACACGTACCAGTTTTTCAGTTCTCTAACATGTATAGTGGTCACGCTGGTATATGTCAGGGATACTTCATCAAGCTTTATTAGATTTATCTACCAAGAGTGATGGCACATTTGTTCCTTGCTTGCTCACTTATTCGTGGACATTAGGTTTTTCCTTATGTACTGATCTTTATATATTGAACTTGTTGTATTCTTGTTTTTAGGTCATTCTTGTACATTCCCTTTTATGTAATAAAAGAAGAAGAAGAAGTTCATTCTTCCTTGCCTCAATATGTGTGTGTGCTTCTCCTTGAGACCGTGTGTGTGAGCTCTCTTCCTTATCTCCTTCCTCATGACACCTTGCTTATCAATGTAAGAACCATCTTCAAGCTTGACCACTGGATGTTCAGGTCCAAAGGGTTGATCAGGATTTTTGAGTTGGACCACTGATCGCCTTAGCCCATTCTCATAGATGCATCCACCTAATCAGTTGATCCTAATATATTCCAATTGTTTCTTATAGGGACCTTATGGTGTCTACAAATAGGTAGTGTTTGGGCTACCTATAAGTTTTTCCATGTTGAAAGACATTTTTGAATAGCTTGTGTCCGAACTTAGCACGTAGGGATAATCACTGAGTTGTTGTGCCCACGACCTAGCTCTGTGATTGACACTAGTTTCATAAGATTTGGTACTTTTTCTATCTTTTCCTAGGTGTTTACCTGATCTTAGGTTCATAAGCTTTATCTACAAGTCCCAATTTTCCCCTTTGTATTGATAAAAATTCTGTTGAACTCCTTTGGGTTCCTAATCCCACCTGAAGGTCAACTTCAAATTGGCCTATCTGAAAATTAATGCATTATTCTTTGTTGGAGCAAGTCTATGACAAGCCTAAGTATTGGCTTGAGTCTCACAAAGTCTTAGAAGAAGCTTTAAAAAGAAGACTATGTAAAGTTCACTTGTGAACTACCTCTTGTAACTTTTGAAGAGTTTACTTAATGTAAAAGTAAGAGAATCTTAAGTGGTTGAGTCCACTTGATCAAGAATGGAAAGAGGAGCCACGAATTCGTGATTTGTGGTAGGTAGAGAGTCAAATCAATCATTGATTGATTGGAGAGTGATTGAGGGAAGTTAGCCTCCCAAACTCAACTATAAATAGATGGCAGTTTTAGTCGTGGTTAGAGAGACCTATGTGAAGACCTCCAAGAGCTGAGCTTTATGCCATATCAAGGTGTGATTACAAGGCACACACATGTATCAGTAAGTCATTGTATTGTACAAGTAATATACTTTCATTTTCATGATTATTTGAGTTCATCTTTCCATGTTCTTGTGAAGTGTACTACTCACTACCATTACTCTCAGTTTTCTCAGTCAGCTTGCAGAGATGTTTTCTCTGAGCTTGGTGCATCATTGTCAGTGATTTAACTTGGTAAAGTTAGCTCTATAAGTCTACTATATGCTCACAAATTTTCATGTCATTTGGATGTTGCAATCTTCAGTTATGTTCATTTGAAGTCAACAGGGTCTGTTCATCTTCACTTCTCTGTCAGGTACCTGACTTTTTCACTCATCTTGTCAGAGCCCTTTCTCAGTGGTTACTTATCCAAATTCAGTGATTTAAAGCTTGTTGGATTCAGCTTATTTTCTAGTATAACCATACAAATTTTCATAATCATTAGATTCCTAACTTTTGAGTTATGTTGATTTTTCTGCTCACTGGTCTATTTCTGTAGCAGCCCGTGAAAATCGGGATGATGTCATCACTTGTTAAAACTCATTCTCAGTGTGTGGTTCATTATTTTTGATGAGATTACTCTTGAAAGTTAGCTCTTTAAGTTGCCTAGACTTCCCCAAGAGGAATTGAGCTAATTGCTGCTGTGCTCAGAGAATTATGTAAAACACTGGACAGGTGTATGAACCAAGAATAGCAAGTTTTCACCTCTGAGCTAACTCCAACTTATCTGTTTTGATCTATCTTTTTGAGAGTGATCTTCCAAGGTACATAGGGTGTCTAATACATCCATTGGCAAGCTAAAAGGGCCCAACATATACTCCTGGAGTTCATTTGGCTGGTGTAGATCAAGGATTTTGCAACACCTCTTCATCTTCAAGCACATACCTATCCATCTCTTCACATTCTTTTGATGGAGCTTTCCAATGAGCTATAGAGCTCAAAAAATGGACTTTTGATGAAAACATTATGTCAAATCAGGCTTCAGGGGGTCAAAACAGACAAACTGGATGCTATGAGAAAATCACAATTTTGACTAAATATCGCGATCTTGAACAACCTTGAAAACCATGATTTTCACTCAGAATCATCATCTTGAATCCAAAAAATCACGATCTTGAGTGAGAATTGTGATCCTAAACAATCCCAAGAAATGCAATTCTGATAGAGAATCATGAAAAATGTGATCCTGTGAGAGAATCGTGAAAAATGCGATCCTATCAGAGAATAGTGAAAAACACGAACTTGACAGAGAATCGTGTTTTTGAGATACCCTAAAAATCATGATTGTTAGAATGACCTCAAGATTGTGTTTTTCCTGAGAATCATGTTTTGTGAAAATCGCAATTTTGAGAATGACCAAAAAATCATGACTTTGATTGAGAATTGTGTTTTTTTTTTAAATCATGTTTTTTACCTGAAAATTGTGATTTTGTTTAAGGATCATATGTTTGAGAATCGCCAAAAAATCACAATTCTGATAATGACCAGAGAATCATGTTTTGAAAAACTTAGAGAATCATGGTTCTCAGCACAACCTAAGAATCGTGATTCTGAGAATGACCATAGAATCATGTTCTTTTTGAGAATGCTTTGAGGCAATAAATTCCAAAACTAAGGAAATCGCACTTTTCAAAAAATTTGAATTTTTCATAGAATCACGATTTTCACCACAGAATCACGATTTTCTGAGATTTTTGGTGAGAACTTTGCATCTCAATGCTGAGGCCTGCGCATCGTGCTTAGGATCATAGAAATCATAGAAACTTGCACACACAAGCACTTTGCCTCTCCTCTCTCTCCCCTTCATGCACACCCACCAATGAAAAATGGTGAAAATGTGGAATATATAGTAAAAAACAAAAAAATTCTATGAAGATGGAAGGAGATGGAGATGATGATGATGATGAAGGTGGAGAAGAAAAATAAATTAAAAAATAGAAAATGACTCTTTTTTACCTTCCAAAATTGGAAATCTACGATTTTACCGTCACAATGCTTGTCCTCGAGCAATGCTCCCCAACAATGGTGCCAAAATTTGGTGTAGCTCAAGCGTGAGTACCACCTCCTTTACTTGTCAATCCACGGAGACGTGAGGAGGATATGAAGATCGTGAGCAATTGTGGTGAGAAAATGTGAGTGACAAGCATATACATGCATGCACACACACATGCACACAAGGTAAGATGACAAAGATAGTAACAATGGAAGCTTCTATTAGCAAGCTCAAAGAAAGTTTACAACACTCGAGAATAAGTTGAATCTCCAACTAGCTCTCTCAAAGATGCTAACCTCGAAAATGAGCTCTCTAGCCCTTTTTATAGTTTTTTGACTAGGTTTGGCCCTATCCAGACCTAGTGTCCGGCCTAGTTAAAAATTAGGTTCCATGGCTTATTTGAGGGCTCAAACGGACTCTAAAAATTACGAAAATTTGTAGGTAGCTACTTCTAATACTCCTCAAGCTCAAGGACTCCTTGTCTTGAACAAAATGGAGTTGCAAAAATGTGAAATGATATTTACACTGGTTTTTAGTGATCAAAATCTTTTTTTTGTAGGGATTTCTTCTAAAAATTTGACATATACTCCTTGGAGCTCCCTACATGCTCCCTCTTCTTGTGTGTCCACTTCTTTGAAGCATTCTTGTGCCTTGTGCTTGACCTTGAGTGTCAACATTCTTGAACATAGAGCATTGTTTCTAATCTCTTATTACATTACTAGTATCCTAGTTTGTCAACATGGTGCCTTCTTGGTTTGATGGCACTAACATTTTTAGATGGAAATATGAGATGTGGCATGCAATAGTTCATACAGGATTACACAGGTATGTGCATAGAGATGCACTAAGGCCTTGTGACATGCTTCACCAAGTATGGATGGATATGGATGCATTGGCTAGCTCCACTATCCGGTTATAGCTTATGGATTCTATATATGAATCTGTGATGTATGCGAGGATGAGTATCGTAGTATGGGAGAGACTACATGAGATGTTTGAAAGTTAGACAACTCATGTGATACATAGGTCATGTTTATAATTTTGATGTTAGCATTGTTGAGATATCAAGCTCAACATGTGATGATCCACGATGACATGTACCAGTTTTTCGTTTCTCTGACATGTATAGTGGTCACACCGGTATATGTCAGGGATACTTCATTGAGATTTATTAGATTTATCTACTTTAGGAGCTTCATATGAGCAGTTCAGAACTTCCATACAGACCAGGGAAAATATTTTGAATTTTGCTGATCTGGTATCTATGCTGATTATTGAAGAAAAGAATCTTGGTGAGGATTCAAACTCCCAAGGAAAGCCCAGTTCTGAGCAGGTATTCTACTTTGGCAAAGGAAGAGGCAGAGGTAGAGGTTTTGGAAATGGAAGAGGAAACAGTAACCAAGACCAAGGTCAACAACAGAATCATGCACGAGGAAGAGGACAGTTTCGAGGCAGGAGGAGCCAAAGAGGTCGCAAAAATTTCCAAAGAAATGATTCAGGTAATGATAGTAAAGGATGTTGGAATTGTGGTAAACATGGACACTTTGAACGTGATTGCAGGTTGAAGAATCAAAATAACAGAAGGCAGCAAAACAACGATGCATCCACAAGTGTAGATGATTCCGAGAAGCTGTTTATGGTTCAACATCGCATGATGAATACGATGTCTGCTGGTGTGTCAAAATCGAATGATAATGTCTAGTATGTTGATTCAGGTGCTTTAAATCACATGACCAGTCATGCAGAATGGTTTAGTAGTTTGCAGAAAATATGAGTTCCTGGATATGTTGAAACAGGTGATGATACATCACATCCTATTGTGCATACAGGAAACATAGCATTGTCTATGGAGGACGGGAAGGTAAAACATCTTGCTGATGTGTTGCATGTTCCAAATATAACAAAAAATCTGGTTTCTGTTGGACAAATGGTTGACCAAGGAGTACAAGTCAGGTTCAATGCTGATGGATTATATGTAGAAGAGTACACGTAGGATGGACGATTGGTTGCCAAAGGAAACAAAGTGGGTAGGATGTTCACCTTAAATGTGAAGATCCCTAAAATGAATGCAGCCATGTTTGCAAAAGGTGCAGGAGTTATTGAAGATATAGAGATATGGCATAAACGGATTGGACATGCAAACTTGCAAAGGCTGAAACTAATGCAGTCAAAGGAGATTGTCCATGGACTACCAAATTTCAAAGTTGCAAAACTGCAAAAGGTATGTGCAGCATGTCAATTTGGTAAACAATCAAGAGCATCATTTCCACATGACAAGCATGTTAGTGAGAATGTACTAGAAGTAGTACATACAGATGTTTGGGGTCCAGCAAAGACCACATCTATGGGCGGTTGTAGGTTTTATGTTACTTTCATTGATGACCATACACGCAAAGTGTGGGTATATTTCATGAAAGAGAGGAGCGAGGTGTTCACTCACTTCCAGAATTTTAAAGCTATGGTGGAAAAGCAGACAGGGAAGTACATTCAGACATTAAGATCTGATGGAGGAGGTGAATACATGTCAAATGAGTTCAACAATTTTCTAAAAAATCATGTAATTCAGCGTCAGTTTTCATGCCAGGACACACCACAACAGAATGGCGTTGCTGAAAGCAAAAATAGACATATTGCAGAAATAGCAAGAGCCTTGATGGCTCAAAAGAATATGCCTCATTGTTATTGGGCAGAAGCTGTGCATACTGTTGTATACATCATGAACAAAACTCCGACTGCTGTTGTACATCAAGTTACACCTGAAGAGAAGTTTACAGGTAAAATGCCAAACTTATCACATCTGAAAGTTTTTGGCTGTATTGCATATGTACATGTTCCAGATGAGTTGAGGACGAAGCTTGATCCGAAAGCAGAAAAATGTGTCTTCATTGGATACTCCCTTGAGCAAAAGGGGTACAAATGTTATAACTCAGTCACATGACAGGTGAAGGTGAGCAGAGATGTGGTATTTGATGAAATGTCAAGCTTCTATGCAGATGCCAAAGAAGGACTGAATCTTGAACCAAATGACAAAGAAAATGCTGAAAAATCAAGTGCAGAATCTCAAGTTTTGAGTGGACCAGATGCATCACCAAGCAATAGTTCCAAGTCAAATCCATGGAGTGGAAGATTGCGTGGAAATTTCAGTCTAGCAAATTCATCAAATACATCCAAGAAAGGTAAAGAAAAGCTTTCTGCTGGTAGTAAAACATGTGCAGGTTTTGAAGATGTTGATGGAGATTCAAGTGGTTCAGAAAAGATTCTTGATGAGGAACTTGGATTGCCCTCTGTGAAGACTCCAGGAGTAAGAAGGGCACATGCAGATGATACAAGGAGAAGTGACCCAGGACCAAGAAGATTTGGGAGGATGCGTAATTCAGTGCAACGATTGACATATGATAGTTACATGGCTTGCCATTGTGCTTACATGACAAATGTAATACAAGATGCTGAACCTTCTTGTTTTGAAGATGCAATTGGTAATGCAGATTGGGAAAAAGCTATGGATGAGGAGATGGCTGCACTTTATGGAAATGATACATGGAAGCTAGTTCCATTGCCACAAGGAAAGAAACCCATAGGCTGCAAATGGGTTTACAAGGTAAAGCATAATGTTGATGGTAGCATAAGCAGGTATAAAGCACGATTGGTAGCTAAAGGTTATGCACAGACATATGGCATTGATTATGAGGAAACATTCAACCCTGTAGCTAAAATGTCTACTGTTAGAACACTTGTTGCATTAGTTACAGCAAAAGGATGGACTTTGCATCAGATGGACGTGAAGAATGCTTTCCTACATGGTGAGTTACAGGAAGAAGTATATATGGACCAGCCACAAGGATATGAAGATTCAAAGCATCCAGATTATGTTTGCATGTTGCAAAAGGCTTTGTATGGGCTGAAGCAAGCCCCTCGTGCATGGCATGCAAGGATTGCTGATTACTTAATCAAGATTGGGTTCTCTATGTGTGATACAGATCACTCACTATATGCAAGGAAGGCTGATGATGGCATCACTATTGTGGCTATTCATGTTGATGACCTGATTGTAGGTGGTGATAATGAAGGAAGCATCAAAGAGGTAAAGAAACTTCTTATGCAAGAATTCGACATGAAAGATCTTGGTGTGTTGTGTTATATCTTGGGCATTGAGTTTATACATACAGAAACAGGTATATGGATGTCACAAAGGCAATATGACTTGAATATGCTACAAAAGTATGTTATGGCTGATTGTAAGCCAATTTCTATGCCATTAGATCAGAATTTGAAATTGGATACTACATCAGGTGAAGCATTGGAAAATGCTACTATGTACAGGAAAATTGTGGGCAGTCTTATATATCTCACAATTACAAGGCCTGATCTAAGTTATACTGTTGGACTTGAAAGTCAGTTTATGCAGGTTCCCAGGAAGCCACATTTGGATGCTCTGAGGCACACTCTACGTTATGTGAGTGCTACTTTGGATTATGCATTGTTTTATGAAGCTGGTGTAGATTTGTAGGTTCATGGATACACCGATGCAGATTGGGCTAGTAGTACTCCAGATAGAAGATCTACTAGTGGCTTTCTTTTCTCACTTGGAGGTGCAGCTATTACATGGAGCAGTAAGAAGCAACCCGCTGTTGCTTTGTCGAGTACAGAGGCTGAGTATAGAGGTGCTGCAATGGAAGCATGTGAGGCATCATGGCTGGAGATGTTACTTGCAGATTTAGGTGTGGAAGTGCAAAAGCCTATCACTATCTATTGTGATAATCTTAGCAGCATACAGTTAGCACAGAACCCTTTTTTCCATGCTAGAACAAAGCATATCGAGGTACATTATCACTTCATCAGAGAGAAGGTATTAGTAGGTGATATTGATCTTGTTTATGTGAGAACAGATGAGTAGGTTGCTCATATTTTCACCAAAGCACTTGGAGCTGAGAAGTAGTTTCGGGAGATGCTTGGATTACAAGATATGGTGTTGAGCTTGAGGGGGAGTGTTGAGATATCAAGCTCAATAGTTGATGATCCAGGATGACACGTACCAGTTTTTTGTTTCTCTGACATGTATAGTGGTCACTCCGGTATATGTCAAGGATACTTCATTGAGCTTTATTAGATTTATCTACTGAGAGTGATGGCACATTTGTTTCTTGCCAGCTCACTCATTCGCGGACATTAGGTTTTTCCTTATATACTGATCTTTATATATTGCACTTGTTGTATTCTTGTTTTTAGGTCATTCTTGTACATTCCTTTTATGTAATAGAAGAAGAAGAAGAAGATCATTCTTCCTTGCCTCAATCTGTGTGTGTGCTTCTCCTTGAGAGTGAGAGTGTGTGTGTGAGCTCTCTTCCTTACCTCCGTCCTCGTGACAAGCATTGCGTTCATGAGGTTCATAATCGACAACATTGTTTCAAGCAAATGCGACGATGAAGTCAGAGGCATGCACACAATGCAAGTCAAGTAGTGGTATCAATAGAGGCTTTGACAATTGATTATGATAGTGCATTATCCACGTTTCACGTTACACCACATCGTGAGTGGTTTTATCAATTCTAAGATTAGAGTTGTGGATGTGTCCAGATGCATGATGGCTTGACATATGATATTGAGGGTGCAAGAGATGTATGCCTTATGCTACCTAGTGGAGTGTCATTTACACTCAAACATGTATATTATGTGCCTTTGTGATCTATGAGCTTGACTTTAGTTAGCCAATTGTAGGAGACCAGATGTTATGCATTCCTGAGTATCATTTTTAGTTACAATTGGGACAACTTATGCTTATCAAAGGTGCTAGGATTGGGCACAAGTATCCACTATAGGTACTCCATGTAAAACAAGATCTCGTATCAGTGGGAGTTTGGCCTTATGTGCAATGTGAGAATCATCATGTCCCATTTTCTTGACATATATATAGGTCTATAGACATTCATGATTCACATGTATGGCAGGATTCATATGCTCACATGGATTCATATGTACAACATGCTTTGGATGCTCATGATGCTTATGTAGAGCATGATTTTATCGATCATGTGGATGCTCATGTGGAGCACACTTTGGATGATCATTTGGATGCTTTAGAGCATGATGTGGATGCTCGTGTAGAGCACACTTTGGATTATCATTTGGATGCTTTAGAGCATGATGTGGATGCTCATATAGAGCATTGTGATGATGCTCAATTAGATTTATATCATCAATTTCACCTTGGTGTTAATGTTGTGTAGTTAGCTCATGTGGAGCATGATGATACACTTGGCATGGTAGAGAAAGATAGCTTTTATGATACATAGTGTTCAGTAGAGTAATTTAGCTCTTAGGATGCACAACTAGACACATTCTTGGTTGAGAGGATGGTTGATTTAGATGTTGAGGCTCCAGTGGTTATGTAGTCATTCTTGGATTCGCTCATGCGAGATGTTTACATGATATGCTAGTCTTGATGATGGTGCTTTGGATGCCTTGGATGTAGACATGGTTGAAATGCTTAGGTTAGCCAAAATAGCACAGGTTTCATCAACATTTGGGAGTTTCATGTAGGAGTTCTTATGCTCAAGACCAAACATTGTAGTTTCTACTGGAGCATTTGCACTTGGAGTTGTCACTTATTTGATGATTGACATAGGCATAGAGCAAGTGGGAGATTTTCATGACCTTCATGAGTTCTTGCATCAGATAGATGTGAGCTCGACTCTTGTTGATATGAGTCTACAATAGTTTGAGGTGCATGGATGCACCTTGTTTGAGGTAGTTGGTGTAGGCTGATTGGTATGGGTTGACATCCGGACTCTTCCTATACATTATTGTATGGTCCTACATCAGTTTTTGGATACATTTCTACTTATGGTCACATTGACCCTTAAGTGGGAGATTGTTGGGGATGTAAGGGTCATATAACCTTACCTCTATATTCATATATATATATATATATATATATATATATATATATATATATATATATATATATATATATATATATATATACATACATACATACATACATACATACATACATACATACATACATACATACATATATATATATATATATATATATATATATATATATATATATATATATATATATATATATATATATATATATATATATATATATATATAGCATTGCCTCAAGAAGACAATTATGTGGGTTTTGAGGCTCCCAAGCATGTGTGTGCATCTCTCCTCTCCTCTCTCTCTCCCATATTCTCCTTGCTCCTCTTGTTCAACCCACGAAAGGCCTTCACCACACATAATTAAATGAAGGAAAATAAGAACCTAAGAGCATAGATATAATACACGTGTAGTTGTGCATACATGGAAGGATATGTACCATGAATCATGCACTTAAATCATATACGAACATTGGTCCCATTCATTAGATTGAAAGGATAATCTATGCATGGTTATTGAAATTTAAAGGCTTGCAAGGACACATGATGATGTACCATTAAATATGCAATAAGAGAGCATATTAGAGAAAAGTGCAAAACATGATAAATGGTTTTTTTTTCTTGTCATTTTAAGGTATCAATAAATATCCAAATTTCCTATTTTTACTTTATATGTGTTCTTTGGAGTTTTGTAAAGCAATTAAGTAACTCAAATTTGAGGAAAATATTCTCCAATTATTTGGAAAGCATCCAAAGTGCCACTTTTAGTCACATTTTTTTTTTTTTGAGGGTACAAATAAAGTTGAAATGACAATGAAATTGAAATGTCCAGCCGGGCCAAGAATCGAACCCAAACCATCAGCCCCACGACGTTCGATGCTATCCGCTACACCAAACCCATTTGGACTTTAGTCACAGTTTTTTATTGGTGATTGCCTAGCAACAATTCAAATTTGGATGTGTGCTACTCTTTGTTGAATGTTTAATTTAAACAATCTTTAGCTTGTTGAAAGGTTCTTCACAATCTTTCAAAGGACATAAAGCTCACTAGAATCGAAGTTGATTTAAATTTTTGCACAACGAAACAATATTTAGTTTTGAGTTTTGATAATTTTGGTGATGGAGGTGGCAATATCGACAATCGTTTGGAATTTTAACACTTTCAAATGTGGAATTGAAGTGTATCTTTGTATTTTAGTTTGTATAACACCTAGAATTTATTGGAAGAGACTTATGAAGTTTCTCAACTTGTAGTTTAGATTAGTTTTAATCACCCCAAACCATTGTAAAAGCACATGTAGACTTGCATTGGGTTCACCCATAGGGGACGCACATGGATGTATTTGTATACAATGATGTGAGAAATGTCATTTGATTGTATTTTGAAACAAGAAGGCACACAACGCTTACCTCAAACCTAGTATTTGGGCAAGGGATTGAGTGCATTAGAGGTGCACCTACACTATTCACTAATGATTTATTTCCACTTAGATTAACCATCATGATCTAGGCTATTCATGTATTAAAAGTACACTATACATGCGAAGAAGAACAAATCCTTTCTAACTAAAAGGGTTAGAAAAATAGAATAAAAGTAGATGAAACCTTAAACATAAGTATCTTTAAAGTCTTAGACTCATTCCACTATGACTTAGATTTAACCTTAACTTAAACTTCCAAGAAGGTTTTAAGTATCTCATAGCCATGGACTCATTCCAAAAGAATTAAGAGTAAATTCTAAAGTACAACTTGAGAGTGATACTAATTATCTAAGTTTCAACAACCAATTTTAGCAACAAGCATTTCAATTGCCTAGAACCCACTTAAGGGTTAAGATATATTAAGAACGAATAATTTCTTTCATGTCAAATAGGAGGCAAAAAATTAGATAAGCCAATCTCAAGTAGTTCCTACTTAATCCCAAACCATAGGTAGTGATACTTAAGTCTTATGATTGATACAACCAAAGGTGTATCGATCTCCAAGAGATTTATGTAGATAACTCCAGTGAGCTTCTGTGGACCTCTAGTAGATAGTAAGAGATTTCCAAAAAAAAATTATCTCCAAATGGGTGCCCACACTAAGAGAAACAATGACCACAAGATGAGCTAGTTGAATGCTCACTCTACCTAATCAAACACAGACCACAATTCACTCCATCAAGATTTTCTCAAAGACTAACTAGGGAATGAATCTAAAACTCGATTAATTCTACAAAATTTTGAAGGATAAACACTGAAACAAAAATCATAGAAAATGGATAAACATAGAAGGAGAACCAGCCCTTACAACTCATAGCAAAATAGCTCCAATAGAGTGTACACACAAAGAGAGATATCAATCACCATAGTTCACTAAAATGAAGATTTCTCCCAAAATAGTCAGAGAATGCTCTAGAGACTTATTTTGCTCAAAATAGACTCTAGTACTTATCCAATGACACAAAGATTACATCAAATGGATACATGAGGAGGGAGAACCAATGCTAACAACTTAGGGATAGAGAGTTGCAACATTGCCTGCACACACACACACACATAGATATGCCTACTCAAAGATAACAAACAAGCAAGTGAGGGGCTTGCTTATTACAGCGCCAGCAATTAGAGCACACTCAAAGTGAACTACAAATCCAACAAAATGACTCAAAAGAGTTCAGAATACATGCTACTTTTATATTGAGAAGTTAGCTCCTAAAATCTAGGAACCAACTTTCTAAATCAGCCTCTTAAATTGGAGGACTTAGTTGAGATGACTTGGGGAGAGTTTGATTGAGTTCTCTTGATGGAATCTCATGGATTTTGGATTCTTTACATTGTTCCATATGTACATGATTGATTTCCCACTAACTTTTGGCTTGAAGCTTGACTTTTAACACTCCTCCTCAAACTTCAAATTTTCACCTTCACCCATGCTCCTTCATGTTGATGCATTGCTTAAACTTTGAAGCCTTTATTCCATCCAAAGTCTTTGCAAACATGTTAGAAACTTGGTCCTTGGTACAAATATGATCTACTAAAACTTACTTGTACATCACCTTTTCCCTTATGAAGTGATAGTGCACTTCAATATGCTTGGTTCTAGCATGATAGACAAGATTCAATGCTAGATGAATGCTACTCATATTGTCACAAAAGATTGGATATGTGTCAACCTGCAAATTAAGCACCATAAATAACTTCTTAATCCACATTAGTGTTGATATATTTAGATAGTGATGTGTGTGAACACACTAGGACTGCCAAGGCACTTTTTTCCCTCTTTAGGAGGTTTTTTTCCCCCGACTTGTATATATGCCTATAACCCTAATAGATTATATATCTTTGTACATTCTCTTGGTAATACATTCAGTATTGTGCGTTGTGCTCCAAGATTCTTCTTCTTCTTCCTTGTGTTGTTTGCATGCTTCTGCGGACTTCAACCTCCAACAATCGGTATCAAAGCAAGTTGCACTTCATCTAGGGCATCGTTGACACCCCTCTGGTCATAGTCTCAGAATCGCATGAAATTTGGTGAGCATACTCAATGCACTATCACAATGCCTATGTAGACAATTTTGTCTTTTTGTGCCAAAGATATATGCAGGTTTCGGTTCACCAGTATAAGCACCTCAAATTCTGCTACATGTTTAGCAAAACTCGATAGGGTAGTTCTGTTCAACTTTTTGAGATACAATCATATTTCTACATCAGGGTATTTTAGTTAGTGGCCATGGATGAAAGCAGTGATGTATTTTGTATGTTGGTTGCTGAGGATAAGTTGGATGGTACCAATTACCCATTATGAGCATATATGATGCATCATGTATTGGTTGCAAAAGGACTATGGAATAGTGTGCAGGGTGTTGAAAAACACCTTATTACACCTACAAACACAGTTATTGAAGGTGATGCAGATGGCATTGAAGATGGTGATATTCTTCAAGTTCCTGTTCATGCTGCAATTTTTGCTGCACCTATTGTACAACAACTTCATTGTGATGGCAGAGATGCTCAAGCACATGCATTGATAGACTTGTCTATCAGACATGCCATTATTCCTCACGTTCGCTCCAACATAACAACAAAGGATGCTTGGGATACACTTACCACTTTATACCAGGCAAGGAATGAGGCTCGTGTTGCTTACCTCCAAAAATACTTGGAGAGTGAGCACATGAATGAAGGCGATTCCATGGATAGTTTTTTGACAAAGATCAAAGATTTGAAGGAGCAGTTGATTTCTACTGATGAAATCTTGCTTGACAGTTCACTTGTGCAGATTGTTTTGAATGGTCTTCCATATTCATATCAGAGTTTTGCTTCTAGTCTTTGATTGATGATGAAAGGAAATCCAAATGCCTTAACATTTGAGGATTTACTCTCTCTTCTATTCGAGGAAGATCAATCTAGGCAAAAAAAAGTCCATTATGCATGTTGCAGATCAAGCTTTCCTAACTAGTCAGAAGGACAAAGGTAAATGGAGCTCATCTAGTAGTAAGCAGAAATCTGCTAATTCTGCACAATCAAAGAAATATGACAGAGACGAGAAGAAAATAGAAAAGTAGAAATTGTTTTACAAATACTATAAAGGAAACAATCATGTCATAAAGAGTTTTCCAAAATTGGTTGCAAAAGAGGCAAAGAAGAAAGAGGCTAGAATGGTTGTTGTAGAGGCCTCTACACCCAAAATAGAGTCTGCTAAACTTATGCAAAATGAAGAATGTGCATTTACCACTGTTTGGAGTTATGAACCATCTTCTCATGAACAATGTATGTCTATAGTAGACTCAGATGTTTGGTACTTTGATAGTGGGACAACCAAACATATTACCTTGCAGTGCAGTTTCTTCACTTCACTTGATCCTAGCCCTTCAGGGAATACTGTCACATGCACTAACAACTCCTCTTCTCTTGTTATGGGAGTTGGTAACATCATTTTGAATATTGTTGATGGTAGTTCTTTATTTGTGCCAAGGATCAAGAAAAATCTGTTATCACTTTCAACATTAGCCAATATTGGCTTGGTTGTGAAATTTGTTGATCACAGATTACAGTTCATGATCTATCAAAAGGCAATTTCATTACTGCTTTTGGCATTTTATGTCGTGGGCTTTATAAGCTCATAGACTATGAAAACTCTGTGAATGATTCAACATGTGTAGTACATGATTCTCATGCTATGTCAGATGCAAAGCTTTGGCATGCATGCTTTGGTCATCTAAATTTTTCTATTTTGCTACACTTGCAGAGATCGGAAACGGTGTCCTCTCTACACAAAGTTGAGGCACCTAGTAAACATGTTTGTGAAGACTATATTTTTGGGCAAAATGAAGTGTTCCTCTTTCCCAAAAGATGGTTCAGTTTGAGCTACTCATAAATTGCAGCTTGTTCACAATGATGTCTATGGTCCTATGCAGACACCTTCTTTTGGGAACTACCTTTACTTTGTGACTTTCATTGATGAGTTTTCCAGACATGCATGCGTGTATCCACTGAAAGCAAAGTCCAAAGTGTTTATGTGCTTCAAATAGTTTATGGCTTTGGTTGAAAATTTGTCACCATGTAAAATGGGCACCCTCCATTCTAATCGAGGGGGGAAATATATGTCTTCAAACTTTAATGCATTTCTGGCTGAACGTGGGATAAAACATCAGTGTACAGTGTCATATACACCTCAACAGAATGGAGTTGTTGAAAGGAAGAACATGTCACTTATCGAGATGGCAAGGTGTATGGTCAAGAGTCTAGCTTTATATGTGTGCAACATATGTACTTAACAAGTGTCCCACTAAAGCATTGCAGTCTATCACTTCATATGAGGCTTGGCATGGTCACAAGCCATTTGTTGCTCACCTGTGTGTCTTTGGTTGTCTAGCATATGCATTAGTTCCTGAACAAAAACACAGGAAATTGAATGATAAAACAATGAAATGTATTTTTGTTGGGTACAATTCTGAAAGCAAAGGCTATCAGCTGTATCATCCACATACTAAACACATTCTAGTTAGCAATGATGTTGTTTTTGTGGAAGATGCTATTCAGCCATTACTTTCATATACTAAGAAGACATCAATTAGCTCCAAAGATATGTATGATACTTTGCTTCCTCCTTTTATAGGTGTATAGTCTAGTGCTGGTCCAAATGAGGTAATTTCTCAGCCTTTACAAGCTTCACATGATGATGCATATCATCCCATTTTTTATGCAGATTTACATGTTGCACTTATTGATGAGAGAACTGATATAGAGGAGGCAAAAACTATGCCTAAATGGCTGGTGTAGACTTTGCGAGATAGCAAATTAGATGCACCTCTGTCATATCATACTCATTCAATCTCTCATAGTGCTTCTTTTGCATCAGATTACCATGCTATGGCTGCCTCTAGTCTTTATGATGAGAATGAGTCTGTTTCATTTGACAAAGTACAAAATTCAAAAACTTGGATGGCTGATATGCAATTAGAATATGATGCTATTATGAAAAATGGTACTTGGTCTTTATGTGACTTGCCTCCTGGCAAGAAGGCCATTGGCACTAAGTGGGTATACAAGGTGAAGCATAAGCCTGATGGATTAGTTGATAAGTATAAGGCTAGGCTTGTTGCAAAGGGTTATGATCAAGAAAGAGGCATTGATTTTGATGAGACATTTGCTCCTACATGCCGAATGACTGTTTTTCATAGCATCTGTGCACTTGCAGCTCATCATGGTTGGAATGTACATTAGTTGGACATTAAAACTACATTTCTGAATGGTGGCTTGCATGAAGAAGTGTATGTTTTTCAACCCCATGGTTTTGTGCAAAACGGGCATGAAAAAAAAGTGTGCAGGATGCAAAAGGCATTATATGGTTTGAAGCAAGCACCACATGCTTGGTATGAAAAGATACATGCCTATCTAATTGCACATGGTTTTGAGAACAGTTCAACTAAGAGCACCTTATATGTTAAGCGTGCGAATGATGTGCTTTTGATCGTTGTTATCTATGTTGATGACATGTTGCTCATTGATCCTCATGAGAAGCATACTGCTGATTTTAAGGCTGATTTGCATGCCTCATTTGAGACGTCAGATTCGGGGCATTTGCATCATTATTTGGGCATTTAGTTTATGCAAGTTGATGGTAGAATAGCTTTGTGTCAAGCAAAATATATTGACACATTATTGCAGCATTTTGGCCTTGAAGACTCAAACCTATAGCCACTCCTATGGAGATAGGTTTATGATTGAGTTTTCATGATGCTAGAGATGCATTCATTGTTGTTCTCTATCATCAAGTTGTTGGATGTTTGATTTACTTATGCATTACTCGGCCAAATATTCAGTTTTTTTTCTCGTAGACGAGCAGGTTTATGCATTGCCCAGGTGTTAAGCATTGATAGGCAGTTAAGAGCATCTTTTTCTACTTGAGTGGTACTCGAGTACTTGGATTGTTTTATCCCAAGGGGGGATCACTAACACCAGATTTACATGCTTTTTCTGACTCTGATTGGGATGGTTGTTATTGTTGGTGCAAATGACAAATCTCACGTGTATTGAGCCCGATTCTGAGATCATTTTTGAGAGGAATTTGTGTGATTAGTGAGCTCATTCTATAGCCAGTTCACTACCCTCACATTGTGCAAATATATATTGCCAATGTCATTGTATTTCTATATGATTTAATACATATACATTGATCACATCTCTACTTCTCTTCTCTGCTATGATCATCTCAGGAACAGTGAACTTTTGAGAGCTTGTTCTCAGTGTATACTTGATCAATTGATGTGATTATTGTCTATTTCATAACTACATAGTTTCATTATCATTGCTTTTCTCAATCTCGAGAAATCTTCACATCTTTTCTCATAGGTCTGCATATTATAGCAGCTTGAAAATGTCAGGCTAGTCTTCCAACTTGCTAAGCATCATTCTAAGTGTACATTTGATCATTTTTATTGAAATAACTTATGAATGATAGCTATCTAAGTTAATTAGATACTCCCGAAAGGAATTTAGTCAATTGCTAAGAGGTTGAGAGCACTGTTCATTTTACTGAACATGTGTAGAGGATCATGCTCATAGTTGAACTTTCTACTCATCTATTTTGATCCATTGATTAGAGGATCATGCTCCAAAGCACATAGGTGATTATTTGTGATTGTTGGGAAGCTAAAGGGATCTACTATACTCTCCACAATTTGTTCTTGGCTAGTGTGAAGCAAGATTTTGTAGCACCACTTCATCTCTGGAATCTATCCACCATCTCCTTCAACAGTGGGATCGGAGCAACAAGAAGCAAATAGGAGATGGATTTCCATAAATCATTGACAAATTGGACAGGGAAAACTATCCAGCATGGTCCCTAAGGATGCAAGCTTATCTCCAAGGAAGAAGTGTGTATGGATACATCTTTGGAGATGAGGAAATCCCAATATTCAGAACCAAACATCAACCTATAAGAGAAGAGCAAGAAAAGCTAACTACATGGTGTGCAAAGGATGCTCTAGCTAGGTCTTATATACTTAACTCAATATCTGATTTCTTATTACCTCACAATAGGAATTGCAAGACCTCCCAAGAGACTTGGGAAGTATTTTCTTCATACTTTTCATCAAATACAAGGGCTAGGAAGAACCAACTTTGGATGGAGTTCACAACCTTGAAGAAGCAACCAAAGCAAAGTGTAGCTAACTATATGACCAAGATGAAGGATGTAGCTGACCAACTTGGGAGCATTGGAGAAGAGATAGAAGATGAGCAGATAGTAAGGCAAATCATAAATGGCATCAAGGCTGATGATAAGTGTGAGTCCTTCAACACAACAATGGATCTATATATGGACATGCACAGACTAGACCTCAACACATTGATGGGGCAACTCTTCACACATGAGACAAAGCTCAATAAGAATGGAGACAACTCTAGAGGTAATCAATCTTCTGCCCTTTACACATATAGAAATAAGAGTAAAGATAAAGGCAAAGGTAAAAAGAATGAAGAAGAGGCAAGTACCTCTCAAGTGAACTTGACAGGTAGAGGAAAAGGTACTAGAGGAAGGGGCAGAGGAGGAAAGCAAGGCAGGGGGAGACCATGCAGCTATTCACCTTGCAATATATGTGGCTTGACCAATCACACCATTGAAGAGTGTTTCAAGAACACAAGGGATCAGAGAGGAAGAGGCTTCCATAGAGGAGGCTATGGACAATCCAGAGGCACGTTCAACAATGGAGGAAGTAATTACCATCACAACTACAACCAAGGATACAACAACAACTATCAAGGAGGCTTTAGGTAAAGGTGATGAGCATCTTTTCTATATTGATTCTGGTTGTTCCAAACATGTGGCTCGAAATGTAGCATTGCTATCTGATCTTGAAGAACCTAAAGGGAAGCATGAAGTGCAGATAGGTGATGACACTAGACACTCTGTTAAGAAGATTGGAAATGTTAAAGCATCTGACGATAACATGAACCTTTTAAGTAAGGTATTATATGTGCCAACCATAACAAAAAACCTAATCAGTGGTGGGCAAACTGTTGAAAAGCGCTTACAGGTTAGATTCAAAGGCATGGAGCATATGTGGAGGACCCTCAACAAGGCTTCAAGAGGATTGCAAAAGGTGAGAAATCTAGTAGACTCTTTACATTTGAAGTTGAAGATACCAGAAACATTGCACTCTTCAATTACAAAGATCAAACCCTATTTGAACTAGAGATATGACATAACAGGCTAGGTCATATAGGTGAAAGAACACTAAAGCAAATATTTAGGGATCAAAGTGTGCTTGGCATTCCAAATGTGTCCAAGCAACACATGATTTTCAAATGTGGAGCATGCCTATTTGGCAAATCTCACAGGCAACCATTCAATAGAAAAGGATACATGTATGAAGATTACTTGGAGCTTGTGCACATAGATGTGTGGGGTCCTAACAGAGAACCATCAATCTCAGGATCAAGGTACTATGTTTCATTCATAGATGATTATAGTAGATGGATAATTCTTTACTTCATGAAGCATAAAGATGAAGTCTTCACTTGTTTCAAGAAGTATTTGGCATTGGTTGAGCACCAAACAGGTAGAACCTTGAAGAGGATAAGATCTGATGGAGGTGGTCAGTATTTCTCACATGAATTTGAATCATTCTATAGGACAGAAGCATAAGAAAGGGGTTACAACAAAATACACTCCTGAATAGAATGGAGTGATAGAGAGGAGGAATAGACTAATAGTAGAGGCTGCAAGATCAATGTTGAATGAAAAGAAACCTCCAAACTACTTATGGGCAAAGGCTTTTTCCACAGCCACATAATTAATAGGCTTCCATCCAAATCATTGGATGGAATGGCACCTTATGAAGCATAGAATGGAAGGAGACCCTCCTTAGACCATTGTAAAATCTTTGGGGGCATTGTTTATGCACATATACCCTCCCAGATTAGAGGGAAGTGTATATTCATTGGCTATGACCAAAACCAGAAAGGATATAGGTTCTACAATCCCACTAACAAAGGATTTACAGTTAGTAGGGATGTGGTGTTTGATGAAAATAATTCATGGTTTGAAGATGATTGCACGAAGATAAAACTACCTTATGACTTGAAAAGTGATTTTCCAACTCTGACTCAAGAAGGTCCACAAATACCAGAAGATGTCAAATTAGAAGATGAAGAACAGATTGACTTCAAAGCTTGGAAGTCCAAGGGCAAGACAAAATTCAAGCAATTGGAAGACATTCTAGAGTCATCCAATCAAGCACTTAGAAGATCTCAAAGGGAGAGCAAGAAACCCATAAGGTATGGCTATGACACATCACTAGTCACCAAGCACTCTATATACATGACTAAAGGTTCTATGTCAGAAGAGCCTTCTTCATTTGAAGAAGCCAATAAGAAGAAAGAATGGAGAGAAGATATGCAAGAAGAAATTGAAGCACTTCATGAAAACAACACTTGGGATTTGGTTCCTAAGAAACCAAGCATGAAGGTAATAGGATCAAGGTGGATTTACAAAGTCAAGAGGAATTCAGATGGTTCAATAAACAGGTATAAAGCAAGGCTAGTGGCAAAGGGGTTTCCTCAAAACCATGGAGTAGATTATGAGGAGACCTTCTCACCTATGGTTAAGATGCCAACAATAAGGGTTTTACTAAGTATTGTTGCTTCAAAGAATTGGAACTTGTATCAGTTAGATGTTAAAAATGCATTCCTAAATGGATGGATCTCAAAAGAAGTTTACATGGCTCAACCACCAGGGTATGAAGACACGAGAAAATCGGACTATGTATGCAAGCTAAGGAAAGCACTCTATAATTTAAGCAAGCTCCTAGAGCTTGGAGCCATAGGCTTGTTACATATTTGTAGGATCAAGGATTTGTTGCTAGCAAAGCAGATTCTTCTTTGTTTATAAAGAAGACTAAATCTGAAGTTATTTATCTATGTGTTTATGTGGATGACATTATCATTACAGGGAATGATGCTAATGGCATCAAGAAAATCAAATCTCAGATGATGGAAGAGTTTAAAATTAGTGACCTTGGTTTTTTAACATATTTTCTTGGATTAGAACTTGTATATACAGATTCTGGTGTTTGTATTACTTAGAGGAAGTACATACATGATATGTTAGATAAAATCAAGATGGAAAGTACTAAAGTTGTAGGTACATCCATGGAACTCAACCACAAACTTAGTTCTCATGAGCGAGAAGTCCTTGAAGACATTATAGTTTATCAAAGACTTGTTGGGAGTCTCAATTATGCAACCCTAACAAGAGTAGACATATGTTATGGAGTAAGTACATTAAACCAATTTATGCATACACCAAGAAAACATCACATGGAAGCTGCCAAGAGGATCTTAAAGTATCTAAAGGGTACTATAAATGAAGGAATATTTTGTCCTTTCACATCTAACTTGGATATCAAGCTAAATTCTGATGCAGATTGGGCTGCCTCAAAAGATGATAGGAGGAGCACTTCTGTCTACTTATCTTTTACAGGTTCAAAGTTGATTTCATGGTCATCAACGAAACAACCAACTATGGCATTTTCATCAACAGAAGTAGAATATAGAGGCTTAGCAAACGCCACACAAGAGGCTATGTGGCTCAAGCTACTTTACACACATTTGGGATTACATTCTTATACTCCAATGATTTCTGGAGATAACACTAGCTCACTTCATTTGGCTTCTAATTTTGTATATCATGCAAGGACTAAGCACATTGAAGTACACTATCACTATGTAAGAGAGAAGCTACTTAGCAAGGAAATCCAATTGTCCTATGTATCAACCAATTTGCAATGTGCATATATGCTAACAAAATCTTTGGATGGAAGTAAGATGAACAAGTTCAAGATGATGATTGGATTATAGGAAATTAAGGAGATATGAAGACCAAGCATGTTAGGCTTGAGGGGGAGTTTTTTTTGCAAATGAGTCCAAGCCTACATACATGGACAATTAGCATTTATCTCATGTAGTCACATATGACTATTCACATGTAAAATCAATTTACTTTTATCCTCGTAAAAGTGCATATGTTATTTGCACTACTCTCATGTGGAGTTAGGAGGAATAAAATCTCGAATTACTTGATAGTTGCTTGATGAGAAAGTAATTCCTATAGTTTAGGATTCACTTTATGGTGAGAACTTGAATTTGAATTCAAAAAATGGCTCCAATTAAAAACTATAAAAGAGGGTCAAAATCTCACATGTATTGAGCCCGATTCCGATATCATTTTTGAGAGGGATTTGTGTGATTAGTGAGATCATTCTATAGCCACTTCAGTATCCTCACATTGTACAATTTTACATTTCCAATTTCATTGTATTTATATATGATTTAATACATATACATTGATCACATCTCTACTTCTCTTCTCTACTATGATCATCTCAGAACAGTGAACTTCTCAGAGCTTGTTCTCAGTGCATACTTGATCAATTGATGTGATTCAAAGTGGTATAGATTCAGCATAATGTCTATTTTATAATTACAAAGTTTCATTGTCATTGCTTTTCTCAATCTCGAGAAATCTTTACATTTTTGCTCACTGATATGCATACTATAGCAGCCCGAAAATATCGGGCTAGTCTTCCAACTTGCTAAGCATCATTCTAAGTGTACACTTGATTGTTTCTATTGAAATAACTCATGAATAGTAGCTATCTAAGTTAATTAGATACTCCCAAAAGGAATTTAGTCAAATGCTAATAGGTTGAGAGCAGTGTTCATTTTATTGAACCTGTGTAGAGACCAAAATAGCAAGTTTTAACTCATAGTTGAACTTCCTACTCATCTGTTTTGATCCATTGATTAGAGGATCATGCTCCAAAGAACATGGGTAGTTATTTGTGATTTTTGGGAAGTCAAAGGAGTCTACTATACTCTCCACAATTTTTTCTTGGCTGGTGTGAAGCATGATTTTGCAGCACCACTTCATCTCTCGAATCTATCCACCATCTCCTTCAATACTTATGACACTCTTGTGTCCACTAGTGGTTTTTTCTTCATGCTTGGTAGCTCATGCATATCTTGGTTGAGCAAAAAGTAGCCTACTGTGGCCCTAGTTGTGAGGCTGAGTATAGGGAAACTTTCACAACGATTGTTGAGTATGTGTGGCTCAGACACCTTATGGCTGATTTGGGTGTTGGTCAGTCTTTAACCACCACCATCTTCACTAATAGCTAGAGCACATTGGCAATTGCGAGGAATCCTATGTTCCATGCTAGCATTAAGCACATTGAGGTGCACTATCTAATCGCACTAAGCACATTGAGGTGCACTATCATTATGTCAGGAAGAGGTTCTCTACTGGAGAGATCAATTTGGCATATGTGCCCACACAGGAGAACATTGCATACCTTTTCACAAAGGACCTGCCTAGGTAGAAGTTTGAAGCTTTCCGCAAAGCTTTGGGTTTACTTCCTTTTGTGAATTGATTCCACATATCTTGGCACTTCCTTATACATGAGTGCCAGCTCCTTGTTCATCATAGCACTCCCAAGGGGGATTTGTTGATATATTTAGGTAATGGTGTGTGAACACACTAGGATTGCCAGGGCACTTCTTTCCCTCTTTAGGATGTTTTTCCCCCCCCTCCTTGTATATACACCTATAACCCTAACGGGTTAGATATCTTTGTACATTCTCTTGGTAATACATTTAATATTGTGTGTTGTGGTCCAAGCTTCTTCTTCTTCCTTGCGTTGTTCGTGTGCTTCTGCAAACCTCAAAACTCCAACAATTAGCTCACATGTGACTTGAGCCAAAGTTCTATACTCAGCCTTGGTGGAAGATAATACCACTATGGGTTGTGTCCTTGAAATCCATGAGATGATCTTGCTACCTAGCATGACTAGGTAACCACTTGTACTCCTTCTACCTTCCTTCGAATCGGCCCAATCAACATTGGAGTAAGATTTCACGTGCATATCATCATCAAATGAGTAGAATAATCCTTTATTTTTATAGTGGCCTTGAGATACTATAACATTCTTTTGTAGCTTGCAAGTGTGTAGTCCTTGGACTACGCATAAATTGTGATAAGACTCCAACTCCATATGCTATGTCGGGCCTAGTTATTGTCACATAATTGAAAGAGCCTACAATAGATTGATACAAAGTTACATCCTCTAATGGTTCTTCATCAATGGAGCTTAGCTTTACATTAAGTTCCATGGGATTTGAGATAGGGTTGCAATGTAGCATCCCAAACCTATCAAGTAGGTCTAGAATATACTTCCTTTGTATGTGCATAATACCTTCTTCTTTGTATGCAACTTCAATGCCAAAAAAAAAACTAAAATCTCCAAGAACGATGATTCTAAACTCATTTCCAAGCTTTGTCTTGATCTCCTCAATGCCCTTTGTATCATTACATGTAATGGTAAGATCATCTACATACACACACATGAAGACCACGAATTCTCCTCTTTGTTTGATGAAGAGAGATGGATCCCCCTTGCATTGATTGCAACCACATTTGATCAAATAGTCCACCAATGTTTGGTTCCAAGCCCTTGGAACTTGCTTTAGGTCATAAAGTGCCTTCTTCAACATGCAAACATGATGTGGAAACTTCTTATGAATAAAATCTAGTGGTTGCTCCATGTATACCTCTTCCTAAAAGTGTCCATTGAGAAAGGCATTCTTGATATCCAATTGGAAGAGCTTCCATCCTTTGCTTGCAGCCATTGCAATGAGTGTCCTAATGGTGCTCATCTTTGCCATGGGGTTGAATGTCTCTTCAAAGTCCACTCCATAGGTTTGTGCAAAACCCTTGGCCACCAATCTTGCTTTAAACCTAGAAATAGATCCATATAAATTCCTCTTTACTTTTTACACCCACATATTACCTATTAATTTCATATTCTTCTTCTTGGCCACTAGAGTTGATGTTTGATTCTCCTAAAGTGCCGCAATCTCTTCTTGCATTGACTCTTTCCATTCGGTGTACCTGTTTGCATTTTCATAACAATCGGGCTCATGATCTTCTTCTACTACTTTGTTCATATATGCATAATGAGTTGCCATGTAAGAATCATAAGTAAACCTTTGAGATGGATACTTAACCCTAGAAGACTTTTTTTTAATATAAAGGAAGTTCGGCAATAGCCTACTCTCCCGGACTTGAATTAAATTAAGAAACAAAGGTACAATAAAAGGGGACTAGTGCCCACGGGACCCCCCAAATCCCACAAAGCAGGGGAAGCTTGATTGAATCCTAGATTGCATTACAAAGAAGGTTGATCACCCTCTCGTCGCCCTCATGCGGGGCCCACTTGGGTTTGAGCTTGTTGTTGATCAAAAGGAGGGCTTGATGGTGCCTGAAGGGGGGGGATTTCTTACTGTTGACAATCCTTTTGCCAAGGAGGAATAGTGATTTCTCGATCGACCACTCCCTGGGGGGATCGCCGAAGTTGAGGGCACACCTCTCCCGCCAGATTTTCCACAGGACTTCCCCTCTGATTGCGTTCCAGAGTGCCGTAGAGCAGCCCATCGCTTCTCCCAAAAGGACTTGTTTCCAACTAAGCTGTTTCTGAAGTCTGATTTTCATTCCAACCGTCTGCCAGATTCTGTAGGAGTTGGGGCAAGTAAGGAAGATGTGTGGGACATCTTCGATTGCACGGTGGCAGCGTTTGCACCAAGGAGGGATCCCACAAAGTTTGCTTGCCTTATGGTTGGTCCAAATTCCTCGATGAAGAATTTGCCATAAGAGGACAGACTTCTTAATCTCTATAAGTGGGTGCCAGATACCCATGAATTTCATGTCCCACCGAAGCCGCGTCCAAGACAGGCACCACTTCTTGTTGAGGCTGATCTGGAGGTCAATCGTTTCTTTGATGTTCGGGATTTTGAGTAGGCTATTTCCATTATGCCATTTGAGACCACGCGCGTTCGGTGTGTCGTGTCCCATGAGAAGGCGAGTCTTGTGACGATCCCAAGCGAGGCATCTGCTTTGCAAAGTGTTCCATTCTTCGTAGGAGATGTTTATGCGAGGGTCAATATCCTCGAAGTTGATCCAGCTGTTGGTGTCATGTTTCCAGAGGTGTTTCCATTTTTTGAATCCTTTGTTCCATAATCTCTTGGCATTTTGAATGTTCCACGACTCCACACTCCGGATGCCATGTATCGGGAACCAGATAGAGTCGTTTTGTCTGATTCCGGCCGCCCACTTCCAGTCCTCGCTAATTCTTGTGAAGCTTTTGACTTTATTCCAGCCCTTCCAAAGGGAGCACACGAGATTGGAGCCTTTCGGGAAGACAGGGATCGGGGAGAATAGCAGGGTCATGATGTCGAGATTCTTCCAGTTTGGGAGCCCCATGAGAGCCAACTCATTCTTGTTTCTGAAGATCAGCTTGGCCCACGAGGCCTCCCTATTGCACCAAGCCTTAATCATCCATTTGGCTGCTAGTTTGTTAGCCATACACCCAATGTCCAGGATACCAAGCCCCCCGCAATCTCTGGGGCTAGTGCAGATGGCCCATTTGATTTTAGGCACCCCCCTTCTGTTGTGATCGCCCGTCCAAAGAAAGTTTCTACAAATAAACCCTAGAAGACTTTCTTTCTTCACCTTTTTGAGGAATAAACCTCCTTTGCATTTGGTACTTGATCTATTTCTTTGATGTGGTTTCTTTCTCCATCATTTGCCCTTCATCATCTTCAACTTCATTACCTTATTCATCCAACTCCACCAATGTTGCTTTGCCTTTGTTGATTGATTGTGCTTCATAGCTTGATGAATATCTCCCCTTCCATTGTGATTTGATGCTTGAAATATCTTCATTCATGGAACTCCTTGTGCCGCTTAGCTCTTAGTCAATTTGTCCTTCATCATCTCCATGCTTTTCTTCTTCATATTCCTGCATAGAACCATATTTCTTATATCAAGGGAGTAGCTTATCAAAGGCTACATCTCTTGATATCCTCAAGTCCTTCGTGTTTGGGTTAAAGCATATGTAACTTTTATGATCATTTGAATATCCTAGAAACACATGCTTTTCCACCTTTGGTTGTAGCTTGCGCCTCAATTCACTTGGCACATGTACATAACAAGTACGTCCAAATATCTTCAAGTGGGAAAGATCAGTTTCTTACCATAATAGGCCTGATATGGTATCAAGCCATGGATCCCTAAGGTAGAAGCCCTATTCATAAGATACACGGTGGTATTTGTTGCATCACTCCAAAATATGTTATGTACATTCATCTTGTTAAGCATTGCTCTAGCGATCTCTGCAATGTATCTATTCTTTCTCTTTGCTACCCCATTTTGTTGGGGTGTGTACTTGCATGTTACTTGCCTCTTGATGCCCTAATCTCATAAGAAATTAGAAAATTCATTGGAGAAATATTCTCCCCCTCCATCAGACATTAGCTTCTTGATGTATGTACATGTAGAGAGTACATGCATGGAAACAAAATGAAAAGAAGAGTGTACTCACAAAAGAAAGAGTGTGTGAGACTCAAAATGAGTAGACCATGAAATGGGTAAACTCATGTGGATTAGAAATGAGCTTGCCAAGAGCATGGAGTAGGCTCTCAAGCTTCTAACCAAGTACAAATG
Source organism: Ceratopteris richardii (assembly GCA_020310875.1). Lineage (NCBI taxonomy): Eukaryota > Viridiplantae > Streptophyta > Polypodiopsida > Polypodiales > Pteridaceae > Ceratopteris > Ceratopteris richardii. The sequence continues at coordinate 425,439 of CM035442.1, forward strand.
GGGGGAGAGGCCCGCCGTACATAGATTTGGGAGGGTCTTTCCAAAGTACATCTCATGTGAGATAATTCCCTTGAAAGGAGAATGATTACAATGGTAGACGCAAATGGCAAGGTACCCAAATACAAAGGAAATGCAATATAAAATGGAAATTAAATAGAAATGGAGTGCCTCCTAGATACAAAATGGAGATGCACTCATGTGGATACAAAATGTAGATGATGTAGAAGCAATCATGTTGTCAACACCCCCTCTGCAGCTCCATTTTGGAGTGGCTGAATGTTGCAGAGGTCCACCAAGTGCTAGAGCAGAACCGGAGGTAGAGCCTTTGTGAACATGTCTGCCAGGTTCTCCCCTGCTCCAGAGCAGTCTCCTAAGATACGAGCTTCTCACGGATGAAGTGGTACTGGATCTCAATGTGCTTCGTCCGAGTGTGGGACACTAGATTCTTAGTGATGGCCAAGGTTGACTGGTTGTCCGTGGGAATGCATGTTGGAGTAACGTGCAAAATGCCAATGTCAGATAATAAACGTCAAAGCCAGATGGCCTCACATGTTGTGAAGTTGGATGCTCAGTACTCAGCCTCGATTGATGATAGAGAAACTGTACGCTGCTTCTTACTTGCCCAAGAGATAGGTCTTGAGCCAAGTAAGAATATGTACCCAAAAGTAGACCGTCGAGAATCAGGATCACTAGCCCAATTTGAATCTGAATATCCGGCAAGTTCGATGCTCCCTCTGTGCCAAAGATCATCATGTCAGGTGAGGGCTAGGTATCGAAATAGTCTCTGAGCAATATCCCAATGAGTGTGACAAGGATGATGTGCCAACTGAATGAGTATACCAACTGCATAGGCAATATCTAGTCTAGTGTTGGCAAGGTAAAGTAATGAGCCAACAAGCTATCAATAAGTATGCACATCCATATGTGATGATGAATCCTCTAGTGTGAGCTTGATGTTTGGATCAAGTGGTGTAGATACTGAGTGACATTGGTCCATGTTATATCTGGAAAGAAGATTAGAGTAGTACTTCTTTTGTGATAATAATATGCCTTCTTTTGTTTACCAAACTTCCATACCTAAGAAGTAGTGAAGTAGGCCAAGATCTATCATAGAATACTCAAGGTGAAGTTGTGTGATGATGAATTGGATGCATTCTTCATCTGAGCCTGTCAAGATCAAGTCACCTATATAGAGGATTATGATGGTGTTAACTACTTTCATGGTTCATCTTTTGCATTAACATGTCTTCATGGTGTAGGATAGATGCTTGGTTGCAGGTGTTTCAAAGAGGAAAAACATGTGTTTCATGGAAGAGAAGCACTAGAATGTTTTGCAAAAAGGGAGTTCCACCAATGTTGTCACCTTTGATTGCAGCTTAAAAGCTGGTTGTAGTGTGGGGGCAATTGATGAGGGTAGAGAATCACATGTGGAACTAGCTTGCAAGGGGCTTACACGATCAAATATCATTGTTGGCTGGCAGTTGTTTACACGCTATGGGAAATATCAGCATGTTCAGGATGCAATCACTTGTTTTGAGTAGATGCAGTTTGAGGGAATCCATTCATATGCTGGCACTTTTTTCCTGAGTGCTTGTTGCCATGCAAGGCTTGGTGAGATAGCTTTTGAAGAGGCATGTTATGCGAGTCGGGCTTGGTTGGAGATGCAAACCTAAAACTGCTACAATCATAGACTTTGGGCCTCTTTGAAAGAGGGAGATAATTTCTAATGTTTTGAGGAATCTCAAGATGGCAATGTAAATAGTCTCATCAATTTTTTTTTGTAGAGGCACGATTGTTTGTAGTTTGATTGAGTAACTCATCTACTCATCAAGTGGGAGGTTCATAGCAGCAAAATCTACAAGGAGCAGCATGAGTATACCCAAAAAAGCTTTGAACAAAAAAATCTTTAAAAAAAATGGGTTTAGAGGAAAAGTAGCACATCTAAGCAGTTATTGGGCCAAGGGTACATCTGCAATGTCAAACACGGGGAAGGCATGCTCCATCAATATACACGCGGAGGCAATTTTGTTTGGCAGCAGGTGTCGAGGAGAGTTGTACGAAGGGGATTTTTTTTCTTTCTCCCACGGTGTTGTAGTGTAGGAGGGTGTGGTGTTTCTCTATCAGCAAATAACAGTCCTTCCAAGGGGAGGGTGGCTTCGTTTTGAGCATTGAAGGGTATCCAATGCGGGAGCGGCTCTCCTTCGTGGGTTGATTTCTTTGCTCTCTTCTGTCGGCACAGTAGAAGGTGATCGGGGTCCTTTCGGAGGTGTGCTGGGGGTTCTTCATGGAGGAGAGAAAGGCACTTGGAGGGCTTGCTGGAGAACTCGCCACAAAATAGAGGAGGGAAGCTCTCGTTGTTGGGTTTTGTTTTTTGTGTGTAGGTGGGCACACAAGAGCAGAAGAAGGGGAGAAGGGCTCGTCAGGCAACCTCTTTCGAAGGCAGGCATTGTTGTTGGGGAGGGCTGTTGCGCAACTGGGACAATCTCAGATGCTTCATGAGAGCTCTAGTGCCGTGTTCGGAGCAAAATCCAAGCAGAAGGGGAGGGAATCACTGTGTGTGCAAGGAGATGTCGACTTGTGAGGGAGCACAGGCCGTTTCTACCATTCCACAAAAGAGAACAGAAGCTTTCAGTCTCCGAGCTTAAGGGAAAGCTCAATTCCAGTAGGGGGGGGGGATTTGTTTTCCTTATGCAAGAAGTTCAGGAGGAGAAGCGAGGGAGAATTCAAAGATTTGGGAAACAACAGAGAAAAGGAGGTTCAGGAGCTCGAGAAATAAAAGAGGAAGAATTGACTGGTGACGGGAGTAAAGATCATCGGGAGATCATGTCGCTATGCTAGTGATTGTGGTCCTCTTCCTTGACAGGTTGTCTTGAGGTTGCCACCTGCTAGTGTTCCTTTCCACTGTTGCTCTTCCTCCATCTTTATGCCACCTCATTGCGAAGACTCGAGAACACCGAAGCATGTTTGTGAAGAAGATGATGGCAGCAGTTTACGTGCGGATTGTCAACACATCCAAAGCTTGGATGCATGGTCGTCAATTTAACAATATATAGACATTGACCAAGATATTATAAGGTGTGATCTTTCTTTGGTTCTTGACGATAAGATTCATAATCTGCCTTAATGTACCGGTCCTATGATCTGATTTTCTTCGGTCTGAACGTGTGGAAATGTTTTGAGTTCTTTTCTGATGTCGTTCTTATAACGTTGTCAAACATTATCTGAAGAGAATCTACCTTAAAGAAGCTTATCATCTTCATCATATAACTGTCAGAAGAAAGAGAAGGATTTGAATGTGCTCATATCTGCGATGATATGTAAATAATTGTTTCACAGTTTAGAACTTGATTCATAACAATCTTGAAGGATGCGAATAGTTTACTTGAAGTTAACCCGCTCATCAGATGTGATTGATAAGTTAGAAGAACATTTGCTTTAATTATACAACGTCGCATGTTCGAATTTGTCCGGTGCTGAACAAGATTTTATGAACTTCTTGCATGAATATTGCCATTTGATTTGGAATTGGTCAAATGCAATCTCAGATAATTATCCGCGTTCTTTTCTAATAAAGTTGCTAAGTTCTTTGTTGGCTAGATGGAGATTCTGAATTCAACTAATGTTGGCCAATCGTGACATAAATGAGAATTGATTCGGAAGATAGTTTTTCCTGGTGCATCTCGAATAAGTATCGCGAAGATGACACGGATTTGAAATACATTCACTTTGCTGTTCTACTAATTTTTTGGCCTTTGAGGAATATGAAAATGAATGATCTCCTTTGGGTTCAATCTTTAAAGTGATATCCATGTTGAGCTATTTGTTTTGCTTTAGAAAGATGGAGTTGATCGGTTGAACTGTATACTAATGACTTTGATTTGCAGTGAGGTGAAAGTTTTGTAACAAACATAATAGAGTCTTTTGGGTTCTCTTTTCACTTGCTCTTACACTCATCCGAGGAATAATTCAAAGCAAGTCACACGGATCACTACAAAGAACTCATACGTATGCCAACTCAAGTTTCAAAAGCTTAATAGGGTGAACTATGATGCGAACTTTGCGTTCATGCACATAATTGTTTGATCAATTTCTGAATAACTAAATGTAAAAATGAATCGAAGTAAGCAAGAGCGCTTGAGAATACGAGAGACGATGAATAATAGAGTTGGTTTTCACTTTCTTGTTCTATGGTTTTCCTTGGCTATTGATCATAGAAATTCTTAAACATGTCATATCTAACAAAAAAGGAGTAGGGAGAGTAGTGAGAAGGAGAGAGGCACGGTGAGTTGAGGGGTGTGAGGGAGGAAGAAACCGAGATAGAAGGAAGAAAGTAGGGACAATAGAGGGAAGGGAAGTATGGGAAAGGTGTAAGTGTGTGTGTGAATTTATGTGTGTGAAAGTGTGGATGTGTGTTTGGAAGGTATGTGTACATGAGGGTAAGTGAAGGAAAGGGACAAAAAAAAAACAAGTTATAAGTGTGAGGGTGAAGGGGAGGGAGAGTCAGAGTGAAGAGGTGAGAAAGCGGTGAGGGTTGCTAGCGAATGTGTGTGGGTGAAAGAAAGTGTGTTTGAAGAGATTATGAAGAAGAGTGAGCGTGTGTGAGTAATTATAGAGTACAAGTGAAAGGGTAAGTAAGAAATCATGTGCATGGGAGTAGATGTATGTGTAGGTATGTGTAAGAGAGTGTGAGGAAGTGATGTTGTGTGCGAGTGAGTGAGGGAAAAAGAAAGAGGATGTGAGAAAGAGTGTTTGAGGGTTACGAATTGCTTGCAAGTGTGTGAAGAGTAAGAGAGGTTGAGCATGAAAAGGAAGCGGTTGCACATTTCAGTAATTCTGCTGGGGATCCCAAAAGAGACTACATGTGAGTATAATTGGGGACTTAAGGGAAGAGAAGTAGACCTAGTATTAGAAGTAGGGCAAAATATCATTGTATGTAAGCAATTTTCCTTAGGTTTAGGAACCCAATAGATGGCTATTAAGGACTTGTTCTTATAGATGTATAAGTTTACATTGCTTTTATGAAATCCCTTATCTTCGAAGAACTTGTGAATCTTTTCATACCAAGTCCTTGGAGCTTGCTTGAGTCCATAAAGTGCTTTGTGAAGTTTGTATACTTGGTCTTTCTTTCCTTAGATCTTGAATCCTTCAGGTTGTTCAATGTATAATTCTTCTTGAAGTTCTCCATTGAAGAATGCACTTTTGATATCCAGCTGGCAAATAAGCCACTTGAAATGTGCCCTTAGTGCTAGAATGATCCTTATGGTGGTAAACCTTGCATTAGGGGAAAGGTTTCTTCATAGTTATTAGTCAATGCCATGCAGTTCCTTATATCCTTTGGCTACTATTCTTGCTTTGTACTTGTCCAATGTGCCATCTGACTTGTATTTGACCTTGTAGAGCCACTTGACTCCTATAACTTGATGATTTGTGGGTTTAGGAACAAGAGTCCAAGTCTTGTTCTTCTCTATTGCATCCATTTCCACTTGCATATCTTCTTCCCATTTAGGTTGTCCTTGAGCTTCTTTGTAGTTATAAGGTTCTGGATATGTTGAATCTGATGCATCAAGACATAATTGACATAATGACTTTGTTCTAGCTGTCTCTTGTCAATAAGTCTTTGAGATATTCTTGATTGACTCGAAGTACTTGCTTCTGATTTGGTTTTGGAAAAGATGTCTCCCTCTTTAGTGTAGATGAGTGGACTAAGATTTGTTGTTGGATTTTTACTGGAGTATGTGGAAGATTCATTGAATATTACATCCTTAGATATTATGATGGAGTGGTTTTCAAGGTCATATAAGCGATACACTTTTGATTGCTCACTATATCCTATGAAGATATGCTTTTTAGACTTGGATTGCAACTTGTTGCGATCTTCTTTTGACACGTGGACAAATGCTTCACTACCAAATACTCGAAAGTAATGCACATTAGGCTTTTTTCCATAGCATGCTTCAAATGGTGTCTTATTGTGCAATGCACTGGTGAAGCCTCGATTGAGTATATGCATGGTAGTGTGTATTGCTTTTGCCCAAAATTTATAGGATGAATGTTTGTTGTGAAGCATGGTTCATGCCATTTCCATCATGCTTCGGATCTTCCTATCAGCTACTCCATTTTGGGATGGATTGTGCGGTTGAGTAACTTTTTGTTTGATCCCCTTTTGTTTTAAGAAGTTGTCAAAATCGAGATAATAAATTCACCACCTCCATATGATCAAATGGTCTTAATGGATTTGGAAGCTTCATTCTCCACTTGGGTGATCCATTCATGAAACTTTGTAAAAGTGTTTGCCTTTGATTTCAAAAAATACACCTAAATGTAGAAGGAGTGGTCATCAACTTAAAGAAAGAAGTAGAGTGATCCACTGAGAGATAGCGTGTTTATGGGTCCAAAAAGATCCATGTGGATAAGGGCCAAAGGGTTCATAGCTCTTGTCGATGCTTCCTTTGGAAAACGAGCCCTATGTTGCTTGCCTTGAGTACAAGCCTGGCTAACATCATTGAGTTGCCCAAGCTTGGGCAATCCTTTCACTATCTGTGATGAAGAAAGTCTTGGTAAATAGGAGGTCTGGCCATATCTTTGGTGCCACAAACTAGATAGTGATTCCTTGGATAGAAAACAAAGTAATTTATATAAGCCCTTCTCTTCAATGCCTTGGGTGATTATGTCTTTTGTATGAGGTTCAATGACTTTGATAAAGGTGTTATCAAACAACACCTGTTTGTTATGATCAGTAATTGCTTTCATTGACATCAAGTTCATGCATAGATTGAGAACAAATAACACATTTGAAAGTGGTTTATATTTTTCTTGATCGTTGGTGATTTGTACTTTGCCTTTCCCTTCAATGGTAGAATTTTGTTATTTCTAAGGCACACTTCACATGTGTGCTCTTCAACTTCTTGAAAAGAATCTTTATCTTTACACATGTGCAAGGTCGCTTTGCTATCAAAAATCCATTTGTGAGGGGAGCTAGATGTGACTAGAGCATTTGCCTCGGTAGAGATAAAGAGTTCTTTGCTATAGCAATGTGATCTGTGTCGCAAAGGTTTGGATGAGTGCTTGGAATTAGAAGCCTTTGAGGTTTGTTTCTTCTTATAGCATAATTTCTCTAAATGATCTGTTTTTCCACAAAAGTTACAAATATACTTCTTAGAGGAAGTAGTCGATTCTAGCTTGGTTCCATTGCTCATATGATGAATAGTATTTTTGTCTTTGTTAAAAGGCCATTTGTTCTTTATCGCAGTCTCTTGGGAGGAGGTCAACTTAGCTCTTGAGTTGTGAAGGAGCAAAAGATGACAGACTTCTTCCCAAGTTAGAACTTGCTCTCGATTGTACAAGGTCATTACAAAGGTCTCATACGACCTACATAGTTTGTTAAGTAGCATGATGGTCATATCTTCACTGGAAATCTCTCGACCGCAAAGTGATAACTTGTGTTGGTGGACTTCGAGCTGAGCTATGACTTTTGTGATTGTATCTTGCGGCCAAATAGTCAGATTATGGAATTCTTCTTCTAAAGTGTAGATCTTCGAGAGTGTTTTCTCTTCGTATAAGGCTGCTAAAGTGTCCCAGGCTTCTTTGGATTTTTTACATGCCGTGATGTGTCCTTTGGTCAGTTCACCACAGCTTAGTAGAAGTTGGTCTAAGATTCTTTTATCTTTAACCTTCCATATATGCCAAGATTCTAAGTTTTTGGCCTTATTGGATTCAGGTTCGGATCCATCTACTACATCATGAAGGAGATTGGTGTACATATATGCTCTCATTATATCTTTCCAAAGATTATATTTTTACCCATTTAATCTTTCATCCTTGGGCATGAATATGGGTGTGAAGGAAGGTAAGAAATTGGTCATAGATGAGGTGTTAGCTTCACTCTTTGATATTACAAAGTTTGAGTGAACCTGAACTCGTAAAAAAGTGAGTTTGTGCTTTGCAAGAGTAAGTGTGAAGTGTTTAAAAACACTTTCAAAGACACGTGTGTGCGAAGAAATTACTTGAAATAATCGCAAACTTTAGAAAGAAATTGAAAGGATTGGCATCACACTAGAAATCCTTGGGGAGAGGGAGGTTGGAATAGCCCTACACGTTGAACACTTTGGAGAAATGAGACTAGTGGACACGAGAGGAGAGGTCTTAGATTAGCCCTTTGTGTAGAGAAACACTTTGGGAGCTTAGAATAGCCTCCCAAAAGGCACACACACTATCCTTATATTGGCTGATATTACAAGGAGATGCACTTAGTGCCAAAGGATGGTGAGCTAATCCCTTGTGAGAAATCAAATGAAGGTCAATCAAAGTGCCAAAGTTGGGGTTGAACTCCTTTAGAAAGTACAAAATAACCCTTTAGGAAAGGAGAGTACAAAGAGGAATCCTTAATATCAAAAAGTATACTAACTAGTGACGGTTTGGTCCCATGCAAGGGTAACTCCCTAATGATTACAATGATTGGCTCCTCAAATGTTGAAATTAGGAATCAAATAGCTTTCGTAAAAGAAAAAATGAATGGAGAGAGCCAAATGAGATGAGTTCATAAGAAGCATTGGGGAAATGAAATTGATCCATGATAAAAAATACGAGATGGCTCAAGAGATTCAAAGGCAATTAACCTTTTTTTCCCAAAATGCATAGCTCAAGAGAGATTGAAACTCGATTAATCTTATTTTCTCAAAATTGGCGTGCTTCATATTTCATCAGGTATGATGTCAATGCACAAAATATGGATATGCCACGTCCCCATCAACTTGGTATTTTAGTGGCTGGAGGCATGCGGCTAAATAAAGGATATCAGGTGCATCAGAGGAGGCAGTGTGAAGTTGAATGAATCAATTGCAATTAATCAAGTTCTATTCTGTGTCACTAGTACAAAGAGAAAATGCCACAAATCTAATATCCTCGTGCAGTTTCAGAAAAATCTAAGTCATGTTGTTCGTCCTTCTCCACTCACTCGCTCACATTTGCAACTACACCGATGATAGAACACGCTAGAAGCAAGTAATTTTTTGTTGTAGTTACCGCGTCAACTCTCTTGCCCTTGTGTCTCCTATTGCTTGAGTGCAAACGGGAGTGATAGTTGCTCTAACAAAGGCGTTTGACACAGAGGAGGGCTACAGAAGGATGTCCGCTATGTGCCCCAGAAGGATGTTTGCTATATGCTCTCTCTCTTTCTCTCTCTCTATCTATCTATTTGTCAGCAGAGAGATGATTCGTCCTGCTGTACAATGGAAAGAGTCTCTTTATCTGTCATTGTTCTTTCGCACTAAGCTCGTAGAGAAGTCGTTTAGCCCAGCTTGCGCTTGGGCTACCTCTGGTCGTGGAAGACTGAGGTTAACTCCTTAGAAGTCCTCACCCTCTAGCAATCAAAGTAAGCTGCATATGGCTTCGGTAGAATTCTAGGAACCTACACCAAAGGTCGTCAAGCTGGACATTATAGCATCGAATGGCATGAACGGAAGCATTACTCACAGTTCTAGGCTTTTAATAAAGAAGCTTTCGGCGAACGCCATTACACTGACTCGGGGATTCGCCCTAGCTGCAGGCTATGATGTCTCAAGCGCCTATGATGATGTTATTCTTGCCTGTGGAAAGGCACTTATCAAGGCTGACCTTTCTATGGTGATTCCGGAGGGGACCTATGCTCAATTAGCACCCCGATCAGACCTTGCATGGAAACATTCTATAGCCAGTGTATTTCGAAGGCTTCTGATCAAGACCGAATATCTCTATGCAACGATGAAACATCTATTTACCAACAACAGACATCTGTGGTGGTGAGAGAAGTTGGATGAACTGCTCTCTGACCCAAAATGCCTGATTGTGAGTAGAAATGACAAATTGATTACAATATTATGGAGTATCCATTGCAAAATATAACAAGGATAATAAGTTGAGAATGAACTAGGTCTGCAGTTAAACAGACTCGAGTGTTGATAAACACTACTACGTAAGATCTTAAAAAACACTACAAAAAATGGCTATAAAAGTTTTACTAATAATGAACAAAGTGTTTATAAACACTTTAAAGATTATGAGATTAAATATAAACTCCACTTCATGAACACAAACATGAAGTAAACCAGCAAATATTGCTACAATAGAGGGTGGATGGGAGGGGAAATGGGATAAAGGCTGTTCATAACGAGGAAGAAAATGGGTGGAAGGATGGGCAAATGGTGAAATGAAACCCCAAAGAGTAAGATGATGGTAAAATGCTCCTCCAAATAAGTGGAGAGCAACACCACCAAACTCAAGCACCATCACTACCAAAATGACCACCAAACACACCACTAAGACCTCCACCTAGCACTCTGATACCATGTACAAAGTACACACGCGGAAGCAAAATGAAAAGAAGAGTGGAGTCGCAAAAGAAAGAGCGTGTGAGACTCAAACTGAGTAGACCATGAAATGGGTAAACTCATGTGGATTAGAAATGATCTTGCCAGAGCATGGAGTAGGCTCCTCAAGCTTCTAACCAAGTACAAATGGGGGGAGAGGCCCTGTAATAAAGTAAGTCTATGATCCAAGGGTCTAGCCGGTTCAGACAGATCTGAAATCGGACACCGCTTGGTCATCCGTGTGTATGACCAAAGATCTCGAGTTTAGACTTACTAGGAGGTCATTTACTCTTGTAACCAAGTAATCCACTTAGCCTAATGGTTAAGACTCAAGGGTGTGAAGGACGAGGTCTTGGGTTCAATCCCCATGAGGTACATGGGAAGAGTATTTTGCCCAAAGAGCTCTAGAACCTTCTAGAAGCATCCAGTGGACACTTGGCGCACATGTAGTTACATGGCTGACACTTGGATGATTAGCATCCACCTGCCCAAGAAGGCAGTCCCCTGGAGAGAGCTATATATAGAGGCATTTGGTTGGGAGGAGAGCTATATATATAGAGGCATTTGGTTGGGAGGAGAGCTATATATAGAGGCATTTGGTCGTAATCTTCATTCTCTTGCATTGGTATCAGAGCTTCATTCTCCATAGCTCTCTTTCATCATCTTGCTCATCAATTTGCTCTCGCCTATATGCGTGTGCATAAACTTTTCTACGAAGAAGAAAGAAGCTCGCGGCCGTTTTGAGAAGAGAGTACGTTGATTCTGCTGGATTGGCTTAGGAGAAGCATAGCAAAATATTATCAACTCTGTGTGCTGCCGGCGGGAATCGATCACTCGGCCCCCCTATAAGGCCGAGATAGCTTACCCAAGGCGCCCACGGCGGGATTACGTACAAGAGATGCAGGTTACTTTCTTTTGGTAAAGACCGGCGCTATCATCGAGCTCCAGATAAGGCGAAAAAAGGTCGATTGCAGAGGTGTGAGGTCAAGGATTCGAACTCTGGTCGCCTGCACAAGAGATCACTCTTCTATCCAAGGCGACCGTGCGCCATTCGTGAGCTAATGCTCTTGCAGAAACTTCAATTCCTAATGCAGCGCTGCAGCAGATCTCAGAAAGGAACAAAAAAAAAAAGGGAAGGATAGCTTTCTCTGCCCGCTGCGCCTGTTAGGGATCGAACCCAGACGGGTTCCTTGGGAGCATGCTCACGTAGCCACGTCGCCCATGAGTTTTACTTGCCTACAATTGTAGAGCAAAGTTTACTAAAGCAGTAAACACAGCTGAAGTGCAAGCCCAACTCTCATCCATCCAAGGAGCCAAATCAGTTGTTGCAGGCCGAACCCGAGAAGTATTCTGCTTTTAGCCAAAGAAACAAACAAGGAGAATCAAAGATTGAGCAAAGCTTGAAGGAATTGGAGCTGTGGAGTGAAGATCCGGAGGCCTAAGTTAGTCGATCTCGACGGACCAAGTCATCCAAGACTATTTCTTGATGAGGAAGCTTCAAGAATGGTGAATAGCTCCTCGCAAGGATCAAGAGGATGAATCACTCTTCCAAAGGATCAAGGGATGGACGAAGCTTTGATCAAAGCTAAGTATTTTCCAATTTCTGCTTGATCTTAATGCTTGATTTATCTTGTTTTCATTATTCTACACTTAATCCTAGATGCACATTGAAATAGCTAAGATTTCAATCGATTAAGTCTAGATTAGGATAATGAAAACAATTAATTTCTTATTTCAAGCATTAGTTTGCATTAAGGAAAGAAATAACTAAGACTCTGTACAACCAATTCAAACTTCGAATATACATAAACTTGCTATGAGTCAAAGACTAGATGACTCAGGACTTTTTACTTTTCAAAGATCTATTTCAACAAGATATTGAAGCATTGTCTTTATCTTTCAGAGAAATAAGCTGGATTCTCAGAAAGATACAAAGAAAACCAAAAACATCATCCAACCACAAGATACTAGTGTGGTAACCAACATCAGTGTGTCGACCCACTAAGGTTCTGTCGATGAGTTTTAAATATTCAAATAATGCTTCACTTGAGACTAAGTTCAGGTCTCATTCAATCTTTTTGACTCCTAATCGTGAATGCAATTCTTGTGCATTTCTTTGAGTCAAAAGAGTGAATTTTTTCAAGTTACACTAGGAACTGGATGCTTGACTTAGTCAATTAAATCTTTAGTTGAAAAGATCAACTCAAAATCAAAGTCCAACTTCTTTCAGAAATTTATCAAATATTTCTGATCAATAACACTTAAACTTGAAGTGTTCTATGAAGATCTTGGAAGTTACTTACTTCATATCTTCAGTTTCCTTAATCTTGAAGTTACCTTGAAGTATCGTAAGATACTACTTTCACATCCTTTATGAATTAAACTTTCCTTGAAGTCTTAATTCCCTTGAGGATGAAACCTAACTTCAAAATCCAAACTAGGACTAAAAGATAATCATCATCCCACGGTCCGATGTCCCATACCATCTTTCCTACATCAATTTGAGTATAAAATCTGGTGTCCCATACCACCCTATTTTATATTCACATTAATGTGTGGGTGATTCTTATCCTAAAGTCTAAACATCTCTTGATAGAGTACCTTATTTCTTCAATTCTTTTACAAGAATTGGAAGTTTCAGGCATTACCTCTAACTAGATTTTCCTAGGTTTTGATTCCTTCGCATGATCACCTCTTAATCATGTGCTTTGCCTTGGAAACTTGAAAACCTCTTGACAGAATATCAATTCTTCTTTACTGGGGTTTTCAAATGAAAACCAATCAGAATTCCAAGTTCTTGAATTTCTCAAATTCAAGTTCAATTGGTTATTCTTGACCAATTTTGTAGTGACAAGAGTTTATTTCTTCTTGTCTTTAGATTCCTTTCTATACTGGTGCTTTTAGATTCCTTTCTATACTGGTGCTTTTAGGTACCTATCCCGGCCGGGACTTTTTACAGGAATCTCTCTACTGCCTTAGTCTAAGCATCCGCTCATGCTTTCTGGATTTGTACCAAAATCCCTTTAAGGATAGGCAAACACTTATGTTTTACCTTCCACAGACTTAAGTACCGTCTTCACGGTTGCAGACTACATTTTTGGAATTCCTTCACTCTGTTCAGACTGGGAACAACTTACTTTTTCACAATTTTCCATTGAATAGATGGAACTTGAGTGAATACTTCCTAACGGAATTTTTTATTGCCAATACTTGGGCAATCTATAGAGTAGTTCTAATCGCACGTTCTTGGACAATCATGGCCAAGTTTGATCAAGTCTGATTGATCCTTGCGACAAAAATAAAGACTCAATCTTTATCTTTAAGATCTCTTAGAACTATCTTAAGCTTCTTTGCTTACCTGCAGGATTTTAGAGATCTTTCCCTCAACTTAAGTCCAAGCATTTTCTAATGCTTTTCAGATTCCAAAGCTAAGAATCTTTGATATACCGTTAGGTTATATCACTTATTTGGACTTAAATACCAAAACTGGTGGTTAGGGATTTACTTACTATATAACTTTTCTTGAAAGATGCTAGTCTCACGTCTGGGGAGATTTTTCTTTCAAGAACTTTTTGATTCCTATCAAGTAATACTAGGCTATAATTTGAAGCAAATGATTCATCTTGGAATCTTTTGCTTTCCAGTCTAATGATTCATCTTGGAATCGTTTGTAAAAAGAACATTTGAAAGAACTTCTTTCAAATAATATCCAAAAAATTTACTGATTCAATTGTATTCATTTCCTGAGTATCAAACTAGAGACATTTGCCAGTATGAAAGTTTAAGTTGAACTTTCATTTATGTGATATCGACTTCTAATCTTGAGTTTGATACAAAACTCATTATTATTGGTCAATCTTCAGATGTTACTAGAGTCCTTTAAACATATTTCACCAATCAAATTTATGTTTAAAGTCCAAGCATCTATTGATGATTGATCCAATAGTAATGTTATTGTGAACACAACTTTGAACTTTATAACTTGTTTAGGAGAAGTTCATGGATTGAAAATCCATTTCTTGGAACTTTCTATTCCTAAATGAAAAGTTCACACTTGCTTCAAGTCTTTAGGAACTTATATTATTTCCTAAAGATTGCTTAGCTAGTTGCATCATTTACCAGAGATGCAACTATAGAACCTAACATCCTTTTATTGATATCAAGGATCAATTGATGTTGAGGTTTAACCTTTTGATTTCCATCACCCCTTGGGATGAAATCAAATGAAAATTTATAAAAGCTTGATACCTATATATCTTGGCAAAACATTTATTTTCTAAAGAGATTTTGCCTTCATCATTCCTTGGACCTATCATATAATATGAATCTTTTGGAATTGGCTCAGATATGGTATCTGATTCCTTTTGCAAAAGACCAGGGTTAGCCGGTTAGAATAAAATAACTAACTTGAACGTCCTAGATAGATGTTATGTACAAGAACCTTTTCAATCTTCAAAAGATGATAAGTCTAAGTGGACTTATTCATTTGAGTTTGCTTCAAGATATAGCATAAATGATTTCCTGGAGTCCAGTATACTCTAGAATAGGGAAGTTAGGAATTGCTCATCAGATTGACAATTCCCAAGAACTTTCAGTTAAAAGTCTTTGAGAAAAGTGTCCTAAGTTGGACAGTTTTCATTTTGAATTTGAATTGGTGAAGTTAGTATGGTTGATTCCACCGAAATGGTAAACTTTCTCCTACAGTTTACATAGGATTTTTTCAAACTCATTGGGACAAAGTAGTCCTCTAGTCGGGTGAAAAAATCAAGTAACTGTTAGATAAAAGTAAACCATTGTACAGACATCTAAAGTTAGATGTATGGGACAACCAAACTTCAAGTTCTCCAAAACAAATTCAAGTGAATCAAGAATTCTCAAAGTCTTGCGAGGGATAAGAATCCCACCTTCATTACTAAGCCCATGCACCAGTTATGCCTAGAAATGGACTAGTAATTTGAATCCACCTAGTTCACATGTTTGTGCCTAGATCGCACATCCAGAAACTATGAATTAGCTAAGGATGTCATTAGATCCACCCTTATTATTCTTCACTAGTTTGTACTTTGTCCCGTTTATCAAAGTGCAAACCTGGATAGTGTTTTGAATCATTTGGGCAGGGATGCCACCACAGAGATGAGACATGTTCTTCCAGTTCTAGAACATGACCATGTTCTTCCAGTTTTAGAACATGAGGCTCGGGGGTTGCCTACAGTATGTATATAGCTCTATTTTCGAGGACGAAAATCTTTTCCAAGGGGGGAAGAATGTAATAAAGTAAGTCTATGATCCAAGGGTCTAGCCGGTTCAGACAGATCTGAAATCGGACACCGTTTGGTCATCCGTGTGTATGACCAAAGATCTCGAGTTTAGACTTACTAGGAGGTCATTTACTCTTGTAACCAAGTAATCCACTTAGCCTAATGGTTAAGACTCAAGGGTGTGAAGGACGAGGTCTTGGGTTCAATCCCCATGAGGTACATGGGAAGAGTATTTTGCCCAAAGAGCTCTAGAACCTTCTAGAAGCATCCAGTGGACACTTGGCGCACATGTAGTTACATGGCTGACACTTGGATGATTAGCATCCACCTGCCCAAGAAGGCAGTCCCCTGGAGAGAGCTATATATAGAGGCATTTGGTTGGGAGGAGAGTCATCTCTCTAGTATGTGGTGGTCGTAATCCTTGTTCTCTTGCAGGCCCTCCTTATATAGATTTGGGAGGCGCTCTCCAAAGTACATCTCATGTGGGATAATTCCCCTGAAAGGAGAATGAATACAATGGTAGAAGCAAATGGCAAGGTACCCAAATACAAAGGAAAGACAATATAAAGTGGAAATAAACTAGAATGGAGTGCCTCCTAGATACAAAATGGAGATGCACTCATGCGGATTCAAAATGTAGATGATGTAGGAGCAATCATGTTGTCAACACATTTTTCCTTCTCTATCATTACCTTCAATACTTTGAAACATGTAAACACATTTTGATCCATTTTTTTACAAAATAAACCCAAAACATGCTTGTGAAAATCATCTATAAAAGTGAAAAAGTACTTGTCACCTCTAATGGATTGGTCTTTGGTTGGCCCCCATACATTTGTATGTATCAACTCCAACAGATGTTGGCTTATGTAGCCATTCTCCTTGAATGGAAGTCTCGCTTGCTTCCCTAGTTGAAAAGATTCACATAAATGCTTTATAACTTGTCCTTGGAAGTTGGGAAGACCTTTAACCAACCTCTTGAATTGCAAATCCTTAATTTTTTGCTTGTTGATGTGACCTATCATCTTGTGCCATAAGTCCAACTCTGAAATCTTCTTGTTTCCATATGTCAAGTAGACATGTTGATTGGAATGAGAATTTACCTCCAAAATTAAGAGTCTCCCTTGCTTCCTCCCTCTCGCTATGACCTTGTACCATTGCTTAGGGTTCTCCACAAAGCATCCACCTTTGTTGAACCTTACTTGATAGCCTCTTTCAACCATTTGCCCTATAGACACCAAGTTCTTTGTAATGATAGGTACGTGCAAGACATCCTTGAGACATCTTCCTTGTCATCCAAAGCTACATCTCCAACATGGGAGATCTCATGGGCTGTATCATCACCTATTTTTACATATCCTTTACCTTTTGGAACATGTAGATTAGTAAACCAAGAAGCATTGCAACCCATATGGTTGCTACATCCACTATCTATATACCAAATGCTATCTACTTTGCTTGAATTCCCATTCATGTGCATCATCAATATATTATCATTTTTTGAACTTGTAGAAGCATAATTACATTTGCCTTTGTATGAAGAAATTTGATTATAGATCCTTTGATTTCCTCCTCGGTAGCAATCTCTAGCATAGTGGACAAACTTGCCACATATGTAACACCCTTCTCCATCTTGATTCCTGTTTTGTTGATGCCTTCCTCCTCCTCCACTTGCTCTTCCTCTACCTCTTTGTGATGAGGTGCCTTGGTTAAGGGTTAAGCATTTATCGTTTGCCTTCCTTCAAACCTTAGTTTTCCCCTAATTTGTCCTCGTCTTCCTTTTCCCCTTTGATTACCTACATAAAAAACTTGTACATCCTTGCTTCTAGTTGAACCTTCGCCTATGTTCATCTCTCCTGTGACCATGAGAACAACCAATTGCTCAAAATTTGATAGATTATCCCTTACATATACTGAAACGGTAAAGGATTTCCACCTCTCATCATTCGTCAAACCATTGAGAGTATATGCCAGAAGATCGTCATCGTCTATGTGGCTTCCAAGGGATCCCAATGCATCTGACAATTCCTTGACCTTAAGTATGTAGTTATTTATGCTAGTCCCTAAGCTTTTTCAAAGGTTGTTGAGCTCATTCTTGAGTTGGATCTTCCTTGCTTTGATGATTGTTGATAAAGCCACTCGTGTCTCCCATGCCTTCATGCTTGAATCCAAATCCTGGAAGGCCTATCATGCTATTGCTTATGTGTTGGGAAAGAATAAAGATCACCCCCTCATCTCTTTCATTCCATTCCCTAAAGGCCCTTAGCTGGTCGTTGGTTGGATTTTCATCCAACCTAGGTCTTGGTTCACTTCCACTAATCAATCCCCATAGGTCCTTGCCCATAAGATAGTTGGAGACCCTAAATCTCCATGGTTGATAGTTCCCCTTGTCTAAATTTTCGATTTGAGTGTTGAAGCCTCCCATCTATAGTTTTTTCTACTTGATCTAGCCCTTGGGTAATGCTCCAATGTGTGTAAAATATAAATGAGGCTATGAAGTTACCTTAATCCAAATCTTTTCTTAGATGGACACCTTGCACACTTGAAAGTTTGAGTAGAATACCTCCCCCTTGATGTGAGCCACCTCCAACAAGCTTTGATGATGCAAAAATTAAACCACCAGCTCCAAGAGGTCTTCTTTCTTGTATTGGATGTCTCCAAGATGCCAAAATGATCTAATACCACCAATGAGTGAAGTATCGCAACCCCTATGCAAAGACAAAATGCGAATGACCTCCATAAGTACCCTTCTTTGACCTCTCCACACCACAATTGCTCTTTCTCAAAGCATACGTAGAGAACTGCAGTGAGCTTTTGTGGGCATGTATAAGAAATTAAGAGCTTTCCAATAAAACAAATTTCACTCCAAATGGATGCCCACACTGAGAGAAACAATGTCCGCAAGATGAGCTACTTGAATGCTCACTATAGCTAGTCAAACAGAGACCACACTTCACTCTAGCAAGATTTTATCAGAGATTAACTAGAGAATGAATCTCAAACTTGGCTGAACTTTAGAAAACTTTGAGGTCTAACTAATGAAAAAAAAAATAGAAAATGGATAAATACATAAGGAGAGCTAGCCCTTACAACTCAGAACAAGCTAGCTCCAACAGAGCCTTCACACAAAGAGAGATATCAATCACCATAGTTCACTTCTATAAAAGTTTCTCCCAAAGTACTTAGAGAATGATCTAGAGACTTATTGTCTTGAAGATAGACTTAAATAGGTGTCCAATGACACAAAGATTACATCAAATGGATACATAACGAGGGAGAACCAATGCTAACAACTCAGGATAGAGAGTTGCAACATTGCCTGCACACACTCATAGATATGCCTACTCAAAGATAACAAAAAAGCAAGCAAGGGGCTTGCTTATTACACTCCAGCACATAGAGCACACTGAAAGTGAACTACAAATCCAACAAGATGACTCAAAAGAAGTCCGAATAATTCTACTTTTACACTGAGAAGTTGGCCCCTAAAATGTAGGAGCCAACTTTCCCAATCATCCTCCTAAATTGGGGGATTTAGTTGAGATGACTTGAGGAGAGGTTGATTGAGTTCTCTTGATGAAATCTCATGGATTTTGGCTTCTTTACATTGGTCCACATGTACATGATTGATTAACTTGAAGCTCGACTTTTAACAAAGTGGTTGTTGGGGAATTAATCGAACCATTTTTTTGCTAGTTCTTCCAACGTAGCTGAAAAGAGAGTGAAGAAAGCATCTTATCTTCCCCTTAAACCTCTATTTGTGCACAAAGGAAAAGATTTCATGATATGCTCGTGAGGGTCTTGGCTGGCCAATCCCTTGGAAGGGGGAGACTTGATAGTTAATATCGACAGCAAAATTTCCAAGCCTACTTGAATTGGTCGAGTGGATGCCACAAAAGATTAAAGAAGAGAGATATAAGTTAAATAACAAGTATGTTACAAAAACTCTTTTAAGGGAAGAGAGATCCCATAAAATGGTAAGGATTCTTGTTAATATGCAATCCGTTTAGTGGTGCTATCTTCAACTCGTTTGGGAATTACAAGTTCTTTATTTCGACTAATGGAAAGAGTAACTTTTAAGTTTATTGTTTATGTTTGAGCGACAAGAGGAAAGAAGAATCATACATAGAGGGGCAAATCTATTTTGAGACCTTGTTTGAGATTATCTATAGAATTCTTTGATACATATGTTTGTTTCCATTTCATTTCAACAAATTCCAACGTTTTCTCCTCATGGCTAACATAATTTTATTGAACATTCTCTTGAATTATTAGATTGATTAATAGTTTTACTACGTTGGGACCTCTATTACCCTTAACACTCCACATATTGACCACGTTAACGGAAAATGAAAAGAATCGAAGACGAACATCAATATGAGGTTTAGGATCTTACGGACTTCTTTTTGAGTTATTGAAATCCTTCATTGTAAATTTGCAACGACAAATGGAAAAAATCGAAGATGGACCTCAATCTGAAGTCTCGGACTCCATTTCATGTAACGTAAAGGAGCTCTTTTGAGCTATTAAAATCCTTAATTGTAAATTGGCCTAAAGCAAAACGAAAGATTTGGGAACCATGTCCAACGGGATCGTTTAAAACCAAATCGAACTTTGGTAAATGCTGGATTTTAGACGAGCAGTTGTCATGAATTAAGAACTCTACGCTGGCCGCATTATCAAAACAAGATTTCTTCTCTTTGGGTTTCAAAACGCGACTTTTTGAACTAAGCGCAACAAAAAGGGCACTCCAAGAGTAATCTAAAGGAGTCTATCTTTCCACGGTTGGAATCTGGGTGCACTCTGGCTAGGGTTTTCACTAGCGTTTCTCTCAAGCAAGGTTGAGGGCCGCGCAAGCTCGGTGAGTGTCCCCCTTGGGTGGGAGGGGACCCTTTCTTTTCTGTGTGCTCTTCTTTGTTCATAGGGTCATGTCCCTCCTGGACGCGTTATGGGATGGTTTGGCTGCTTTGTCCAACCTAATGCTGAACATGAAGGGGGCTTCCAGGGTGTCGCTGAACCCTACTTTTGAATGCCCTGACGTTGCTCAAATCTCGGCCCGTCCTATCGATGCCACCAATCCCAAAATATTGGCGGTTTAGGCATCGAGCCCTAAATTGACAGGTCAGATGGAAGAGGCTTCTCCTATGCACAGGCTCTGCAAGATCAGAATCAAGGATTCTTCTCAATGTTCAACAGTCACTTGTTTCAAGGTAACCCTAAACCCTACATTGATGTTAAGGACTTCAAGGGGAAAGAGAAAATGGATGTTGACCAAGGGTTAGCAGAAGATGGACATAATGTCCCCCAGGTGAATGCTATCAACCTTGACCTTGAGTACTTAGATAGAGATGATTGTACGCTTACCATTGAAAGTTCAAAGCTAGAGAACTGAAATAATCACCTGTCTGAAAAAGTGGTCATAGATCTGTGCCCTTGCCCTCGGCCAACTTTAGAAGTTCTTAAGAGTTGGATTAGAGTCAATTGGGAAAGTAGACGCCTAATAGTGAAACATGTCCAATATCTACCTAATAACTTTTTCCTTTTTTTTTCAAAAACACTCATAATGCCATGCATGTCATAGATGAAGGGCATTGGATTCTGAGGAATACCCCTATATCCTTTTTCAAGTGGTTCTCGGTCTTTATTCCTAGAGGACCCAAACCAACTAAAGTTCCGGTGTGGATAGAGTTTCCAGATTTTCTTGTCGAATTCTACCCCTGGATAGAACAATTGGGCAATCTTTTGGGTAAAGTGATTGGACAAAAACCTAGGAACGGGTTTAACCCTAAATGGAACTCTCAACTATTAATTGAAATTGACATTTCCAAGAGTATCAAGACCTCCCTTATCCTCAAGAACTCTAAAGGATGCAAGCTACATGAACAAAAATTCCTTTATAAGAACCTTCCTAATGCTTGTTTTCATTGTTACAACCAAGGACACCTAATTAAAGATTGCCCATTGTTGGCAGGGAATTAGAAAAAGCAAGATAAGAGTAATGATAAAGATGGCATTCAAGTTAAGGACAATCCCAAAGGGGATCAGGCTAAAGCAGAGAACAGTAACAAAAAGCCACCTAATAAAGTAAAGAAAAGAACCTTTAACTTGGGTTCTAAACCTGAAATATTAGAGAAAGGTATTTCTAATCCCTTCCAAGTGCTAGATGATATTACTAACGGTACTTTTGTAGGTTCAGAAGGTAACTTGCTTGACACCTCAAGAGTTTCTGGTAAGTAGGACAAGTTTGATGAACAGGTGCATAAAGAGAATGAAGGTTGGACAAAGGTTGGTAAAAAGAAGAACCAAAAATTCCATACTCCCTTAGGTATCTCCTCTGATCTCCCATCGTCAGAAGATGAAGGGTTAACCAATAACCTATCTGCAAATGAAGTATTCATTGATCAACTGAACCAGAATGAAAGGGATCAGATGCATAACATGCCCCCTATTCATATTAATGATGATGATGTTAATATGGTAATTGAAGAGGATTTGTCTTTTGCTAAAGAGAGAGGGAAAACAAAAAGGAAAGAGGTAGTTAGAACTTCACAATCAGTGATTACGACCCCCAAGAACCTTAAAAACTAAAGTTGGGGTTAGTGCTTCTTGTTCCTTGCTTATTCTTGTCTTATGGATTTGTTCAAAATTGTTTCGCTAAACATCAAAGGTCTTACTGACCCAATAAGAGGGAAATTCCTAAATAATTGGATCAAAGACAACTCTTTTGTTCCAGATTTTATTGGTTTGCAGGAGCTTAAGGTGAGAGGATTCAACCTCCAAGCCAATCTGAAGGTGGTGTCCAACAACTATTCCCGGCATTTTACTAACCACAAGGGCAAAGGAGGTTCAACCATTGGTATTGTTTCTACTCTGAATCATCTTGTTGAGAAAGTGCTGGTTAGTCCTACTGATCAATGGATTGGCATTATGTGTAAGGATCCTATTAACTTTACCTTGATCAATGTGTATGCAGCTAATAATCCTTCTGATAGATCTAAATGTTGGGATGAGATTGCCAAGCTTTCATGTGATATTATAATTATGGGTGATTTTAATATGGTTACTAACCCTCTTGACAGATCTGGCAATAGGGATAATGTTCTTTTTGGTAAAGAGAAAGAGGCTTGGTTTAACATGATCAATAATCACAATTTGCTTGATTTGTCTGTTAACACTGGTCATTCGTGGACTAATAGATGTACTAGTAATTTTCGTTCTGCTAGGTTGGATAGATTCTACATGAATGTGAAAAGATTCCAAGAGTTGTGGAACCACCGTTGTGACCTTGACTCTTCCCTTCAACTATCTGATCATTCTCCCCTATTGATTAAAATGTTCAAAAATAACCCCCATTACAGAGCAGGATGGCCTCATTTAGATGCCTCCCTGCTCAAGATTCCTATTGTCAAGAATCAGGTGGAAGAAATCCTGAAAAGCTACTTTGCCAAAGCCCTCTCCCCTTTTTTGGATTGGGAATTGGCCAGCAAATATATTTAGAAGGTGCTCACTTCCTTCAAAAGCAAGGCGAAGGCTATTAGGAGTGCTACAAGGATGATGATCCTGAGAGAGATTGAGTGCATTAAGAGTTCTAATCTTTGCAACTCTGATGCTAGTCAGAAGGTCCATGAGCTTTAGGAAAGACTTAGGTATGAGGATTACCTCTTGGCTAGTGGTGCCCTTGTCACATCTAGAGAATTTTGGGCTGGTAAAGTTGATAAGCCTAATAAGCACATGGTTGATTTGATGAAAAAGAAGAAAACTAGAGATTTTATTCCGTTGCTTAAAAAAGTTCTGGTGGTTATGCTACTTGTATTAAGGATAAATTGCAGGAGGCCCTTGGGTTCTTTACTAATGTGTTCTCTAGGTGTCATATGAGACTTTCATTGGGGTATGATACTCATCAGGGTGGTTCATGCCACATAGTATATTTTGGGTATCATTACATAAGTTGGTAGAACATAAAGTAAGAGCACTCTCTTATGAGAAGGCATTCAAGAGAAAACTCGGACGTGGCTGGGCGGCAAACCAAGGAAAATATCTGTGTGTGTTTCGGGAAGAGGTCACGCGAGCTGCGTTTGACTGCACGAGGAAGGCCCAAAAGGTTTTTTATCATACTGGTACCTTTCATTGGGGCATGATACTCATGAGGGTGATTCATGCCACATAGTATATTTTCCTTGGTTCGCCGCCCAGCCACGTCCGAGTTTTCTCATGAATGCCTTCTCATAAGAGAGTGCTCTTACTTTATGTTCTACCAACTTATGTAATGATACCCAAAATATACTATGTGGCATGAACCACCCTGATGAGTATCATACCCCAATGAAAGTCTCATATGACACTAGGCCTCCCAAGGGAGGGGAGCACATCTCGAATGCCAGAGCCATTATTGCTTTGAAAAGGAAAAAAATGATTCCTCCTTGCCTGGCTTCCCTTTTGGATCTCCCCCTCTCTGTCGGTGAGGTTAGAGAAACCATTAGTAGATTGAAGCCCTGCAAGTCTCCTAGTCATGATGGTATTCCTAATGAATTCTTTCAAGAGCTTAAGGAAACTGTGGTGCCCATTATTCTCTTGATCTGGCAAGAAGCCATTAGAAGAGGTACTCTTTCTACCTTCATCAATACTGGTGTGATCAAGCTCATCTATAAAAAAGGACCTAAGGATGACCTCAAAAATTGGAGACCAATCTCCTGTTTGACTTCTTTGTACAAAATCTATGCAGCCACCCTTGCTAGAAGGTTAAGTCCCTTGATGGACAGAATTATCCTCCCTGAACAAAAAGGCTTTATCAAAGGTAGGTATATATTGGATGCCATTATCTCTTTATGGAAAGGCCTTGATTTTGCTAAAGAGACCAGATTAGACACCTTTTTCTTCAAAGTTGATTTTGACAAAGCTTATGATAGATTTGAGTGGGATTTCATCCTCCAATCCTTACATGACATTGGGGTTGGCAAAAGCTTCACTAAGTTCACTAATATCCTCTTTGGGAATGCCCATTCTAGAATTGCTATGAATGGTCACTTGTCTGCCCCCTTCAAGTTGTGTAGGTCCATCAGACAAGGCTGTCCTTTGGCCCCCCTCCTCTTTGCCATTTGTAGTGATGCTTTAGGATGGCTTGTGAAAGATTGTGTTGAGCAAGGCACTATTCATGGTATTGAAATCCCTAATTCCCCCTCCCACCTCTGCCTCCGGATGTTTGCTGATGATACTAACATGATAGTTAGAGCTGATGATTTCTCTGCTGACTCTTTTCTTAACTGTCTTAACCTTTTTTGGAGTGCCAATGGCTCCATTGTCAATCATAGGAAGACTGGGTTTTATGCTTCTAATGGATTTATTCTTGATTGTGTTAAGAATGCAGGTTGTGATCTCATCAAGGAAGGATGCATATTCAGACTGCTAGGTATTCCCATGGGGTTTAATGTGACTTATGAGCAAAGATGGAACTAGGTGATTGAGAAATTTAGAAACAAGATTTTTAAATGGATTGACTTCCAGTAGAACATCCCTCAAAGAACATCTATTTTAAAACATTACATCTTGCCTTCTCTAACTGATTTTCTGGCTTGTTGGTAGCCTACCAAAAAGCAAATGTCTCAAGTTTTATGTCTTGCTAGAAGATTCCTGTGGGGTGGTGCTAAAATCCCTAAGGTCTCCTCGAATACTTGTTGCATGAGAAAACAAGAAAGGGGGCTGGGCTTGATCTGTCCCTCAAGGATGGCCACCCAGCTGGATGCCAAGTGGATACTAAGGGAAGCTTCTTCTGAAGACTATTGGGCTTGCCTTATCAAGAGGAATATTGGTAAATTCTATATTAAAAACAAGAAAATTTGGATTAATTTTCATCTGTGGGATGTCATGATCTCTCCCTCTGTGTTTATGGCCAAAGGCAGTAGTCTTGTCTACAACTTTTGGAATGCTTGGATGAAAATTAAAGAATGCTACTCTTTACCTGTGTATTTTGCTAATAATCACTCCCTTCTTGTGCAAGACTCTTTATGGACAGGTTGGTATGATCATGTGGACAAGGATTCTCTAACCATCAGAATGAATAAATGCTAGAATGGGGGCTTCACTAAATGGATGAACCTATTCATGAATGGGGCTATTATGGATGATGATTATATATTATGGAGATTGACAATTTGTCTTTGTCCTATAAACAAATTATCAAGGACAAGAAGCTGAAACTCTTGGATAAGCTAAGCATGGACCTCTTTGAGAAGGTTATTACCATTAAAGATGTTGCTCAAGACATGTTCAATAATTACAAAAGAACCCAAACAAGTGTCCAAACTATCACTGATAGATTAAACAAGAGGTGGAAGGTCTCTTGGAATCCACAACGGTGGAGATATAGATTCCAATGTACCTGGTCCTTCCCCTACAACAACAAACAATCCTATTTGCTATGGCTTATTCTCCACATGGGCATTTGGATAGGGAGCAAGGCAAGAGAGAATAAAATTGATTTAGGGAGGTGCTGCCATTGTGGTCAACTTGAAGATTTGGAGCATATGTTCTTCAGGTGCAAGATGGCTGAAAGGTACTCAAGTGTTCTTCTCTGGAGCTGCAACAGTATGGGCACAAAATCCCCTAGATATAGAGACATTCTACTCGGTGAAGCTAATGGAATGGATATTCTGCTTTGGCAAATGCTGAGATCCCAGATCCTGTGGTATATGGAAGCACAAGAGTCACAAACTATTCTCCAAAGACAACAAGGACTTTTATTTCCCCTTTTTAGTTGGAATTAGGAGGATGGTTAATCAGTACAAAGTGCACCCCAATGTCTTCCCCCTACATGAGTATTGTGAGTCCTTCAAGATTCTTAGGAATAACCCTTGTAATTCCTGGAGATCCAAACTCCTCAAGATAAATACTATGTCTAGGTCGGTCATGTCCCACCTGCTAGAGATGTATATTGATTATCAAATGTTGTAATTTTGGGCCTGGTGGTGATGAGGAGGATAGCTCCTGAAATTTTAGCCCCGGACTTGATGTAATTCTTTTCTTTCTGCATCAATTTTATACCTTCTATTTTTTGCTCAGATAAAAAAAACAGATTTCTTATATCTTTTTGGTTAAAATTAGTATTTTCCCGATTTATCCCACCGCATAACTAATTTATTACTCATCTATGGTCTCAAACTTTCCATTGCGCACATGAACATGGATGTAGCGTGATCAATAATGTTTTATTTAAATCACGAGTAGAATAAGAAAAAAAAACCATGTTAGCATAAATGCCTCGATCATTGCTGCAACAACAATCATCATCGTTGTCCACGTCCTGTAGGACAGTTGATTGAGCTTTGGCCTCTTGAGGCGGAGGTCCAGGGTTCAAGTCTCATGCTGGACATGTTATGGCTTAGGCCAGTTAAACCCATGTGTAACCATGTCTCCTTCAGTTGTAACCTTGTCTAACCCCTGCTTTGTGGGATACGGGGGGTCCCGCGGGTGCTATGCCCATTCACTTGTACAGTTGCAATTTCAAAGTTAAAGTCCGGGGGAGTAGGCTTCGACTGAACCTCCATTTAAAAAAAAACAATCATCATCGTTGTCGACGCATGTTGATTCAAGTAGATGAGATTCTCGTCTCTTGAGGCGAGGTAGGGGTCAAGAGACAAGGTACCCTGTCAGTGGTGATTGACATGTATCGAGCCTTAAGTTAGCTTTCAAACTTAGTTTCCTTACTACCTTCAAAGTTGTCAAAGTTGTATCGCTTTCGGGTTGTCTTAACCCCTCTTTTGTGGGATATGGCAGGTCTTATGGGTATTATGCTCTTTCATTTTTATCTTTGTTCTTTCAACTAATTCAAGCAAAGGAGAGTAGGCTTCAATTGAACTTCCTCTTAAAAAGACAACAACCATCATTTTTGGTTCACTTAGACCGAGCATTGCTTCAACCACCAAGTAGGTGAACCATCGTGTTCAACATGTGTGCACCTCATCGCATAAAAGCTTGATCCCTCATGAGAAGAGGAAGAAATTCTAAGATGTAAATGAGGCAAGAAGATGTGTATTCTGCTATCCCACCGCTTAGTCTGAATATAGAAGAAGATGTATATTGTGCTACCCTTCACCGCTCGATCTGAATATACAATCGACATTGGACGACAAAACATATATACATTTCTTTTTCACAAGGTCTATATTTGAGAGGGATGGAAAGTTGGAAACAAAAATAAATGAACGGTAGCACAAAGATTGCAATTCGTTACCACAAGTGTTCATTTTTGAAGGGTAGGTATGTAATTTTGAAGGGTAGTTATGTATTTTCAAATGCAACGCTAGGTTCCAATCACCTTCTTTGAGAAGGATAATATTTTATGTTTGCCTTTCTATTGATGAGAATTAGAAGAAATGCTCTTCAGACACAAATTATCATTTTTAATTTTTTTATATAGTTTTGATATTCTTAATATAAATGTATAACAAAATTGAATTGAGAAATATTATATCAATGGAAAATGGATGTATCTATAGAACATATGATGGATACATGTATAATTATATACATGCAAGAATGTACATACTTGCTAGCTTATAAGCTTTTATATAAAATAGGTTGAGACCTTTGTGGAGAGATATTGCTTGTCACACGTCCTTTCAACAAGTGTCGCTCTGAAGTCTCAACTCTCTTAGTTAACCATTCACTTTTTGATTTAGCATTTCTTGATTCCCATTGTCCATAGCCAAGAAGTCGCAAGGACCTTTCCACTGTTCAACATACTTCCAAGTAAATAAAACATACATGAAACATCATGATTCATGGTCCATCATCATCCATCACTTTCAATAGGACGAGAAATAGATACTTCGTATTTCGTGATTTGAGCCATGCGATCGAAAGTCGTAAATCATGGTGTACTATGCGGACAAAGAACCGACTTTTATGAGTTTGAAACATCGGTGGAGGGAAAGGACCCTGCAAACACAGGTTCAGTCCCTGCCCCCGCGGGCCAGGAGAATGTGTGGTCTGCCGGGCCGGGAGCAAGCCTCCTGGTCCACTTCTTTCTGTCTGTGGCTTCTAAGTTCTGGGTCTAGACTCTGCCTGACTCCAGACTCCCTGTGGCCTGAATACTGTTTCTTACTCGCGCGGAGTCGCGCCGCGCGCGTTTCTGCCATAGATATTAGGGACCCAAGTTCCAACTAACGTCATGGGGCGGCTTGTCTTCATTTTGGATTTTATAGACGGCGACGCCCGCACTGCTCTTTGTGACACGTGTGACTTATTTCAGATACCTTTTAAGTTTCCTACTTCATTTTCGGTTGGCCCAACACCTCACCTTCTGGCGTAGACTAGAGCCGAATTTGCCTAATCTTCCAGCTCCTTGATGCCATTTTCCTTGTGTCTGATGCGCACATGAAAAATTCTTTTAGAACGTCGTAAATTACGACACTATCCACTCTCCTCCTCTGTTTGTCAATATAGGATGTAGGCGTGTTCCAACTTCCAACAGAAGATTTTTACGAACTGTTTCGGTTCTCCGGGCCACAAAATTTATCATGTAGAAATCCTTTTATTTTCCTCTCTTTGATCTGCAGTCAGAGCTACCACCTTCAGTTATCTTTCACGATTACTATGAAATCAAAGTGTTTCTGACGCACCGTCTACGTTACGGGATGCATTAATCTTAATATAGGGGATCCGCCGATTTCATATATAAAGGAATCCACTGATTTTATATGTTAAGGGATTCATTGATTTTATTTATCAAGAGATCCGGTTATTTTACGTAATAAAGGATCCGATGATTCTAAATAATAACAGATCCAGCCTTTCTAACTCACGATCGAATCCGAGTTCAAGCAATTAGAGGTCAAAGCACTTCACTAGTCAGGCGGCATTATCTGGATAATCTCTGTGAAGCATGAATCTTATCCTCTTCCGCCTTTACGTTCAAACATGACTTTTGTCAGGTAGGATTCTCACTAGCGAATCTCGAAGTGAAAGGGAATCCACTGATTTTATATGTTAAGGGATTCATTGATTTTATTTATCAAGAGATCCGGTTATTTTACGTAATAAAGGATCCGATGATTCTAAATAATAACAGATCCAGCCTTTCTAACTCACGATCGAATCCGAGTTCAAGCAATTAGAGGTCAAAGCACTTCACTAGTCAGGCGGCATTATCTGGATAATCTCTGTGAAGCATGAATCTTATCCTCTTCCGCCTTTACGTTCAAACATGACTTTTGTCAGGTAGGATTCTCACTAGCGAATCTCGAAGTGAAAGTTATTGTCGAAGCTTTCAAATTATGGGCTTTTGAATCTTGATTTTTTTCCCGATAGTAGTACATGCCTCCGTAATCCTTGAAGCCACATGGGTTTCTTGCACTAGGCTGGAGCACTGAATTATTTTCTATTTATCTGTTGAATTAAATCTTCGGGTTAAGGGCCGGAAACGTTGTAGTTTCTCTGACAGTGGTTGGATGCAATCCAGTGTTCCAGCAGCAGCAGATCCGTTACACCTGGAAGAGCCTCAGTCACCTACAGACGAATTCTGTTTTCAATGCTCTGAATCTGATTATGGGGATGTTCAGGAAACACCCAAGCCTTTGAAAATCGATAATAAAACTGCTGTTCTGCACTGGTCGATCGATGAAGTCAAAATCTGGATGCAACAGAATGTACCTTTTGGCAATGACAAAATGCAAGGTGTATAGACATCAATTTTCTGTTTTACCTATGCATTTCTCCGTTCCCCACTTTTGAACTTTGAAGCGTATGTTTATTTGTATGTGGGATTTCTAGATTCTATTCATTGCCATCTCGTTTGTACGCGTAGTAATTTGGTACTCTTTAATCTTAATTGCAATTTTCGCCTCTGTATTTCGATTCTGAAACTACAATTACTGCCTTACGCGGAGTAACTCCAGTCAACAAATATTTCTTTACCTATGTCTGGTTCAGTCAGAGGAGATTGTGTTAGATTTATGTTTAGTAGCGGATTTCGAGCAGCATGTATTTATTATTTTGGTTCCACTTTGTGGGGATGTAATCCAGTACTACGAATCGCAATAAAAGAAAAACAGTAAGCAGAAGATGGACGTTTTCCATGTTTCTGAAACTTTTTCACGGCTTCAAATCCTGGTCGCATGATTAAGTCCTTCTTTTTCGTGCTTTTTGCGGGGAAGGGGTTGGACATGTCATCTTTATCAATATGTGTAGTAGAACAGATCTCCCAGAAAGAATATGGTTAGTCAACTGAATAATATGACTCCTAAAGTCAGCGGTGAGAAAATGTAAGGAGTTATTGTGCAGCTTTTGAGTAGCTTTCAACATAGAGCTACTGTAAAGAATTTTCCATCCTCAAAAGAGTACATCTCTTGAACCTCAGATATGTCTTGAAAATCTAGTATCTCAGCTCGTCAAGGATCCAAATTATACCATTATCCACACCCTAGTCTTTGATATATCTCTAGTGCAAGAAATGATGGCTCATGCTTTTTATTGGATTTTAGGGAAGTGAACATGGGCAGGGTTGCGTTCTCTCTTTAGCTTATGAACCTTCATCGCCCTTTTCTACATGGTGGAGAATGTTTTTCAGCATTTGTTTCATTGTTTGTGAATGTCTAAGTCACACATTATCATTTTTATTGTATTTTATGGACCTTCATAATCATTTTCTAGATGGTGGAGAATGTCTTTAAGCAAGTGTATTATGGTTTGTAAATATTTATGTCACATATGCTGACTGTGTTCAAATCTTATGTATCACACCTGCAGAGTGTTTACGGGCATTCTCAATGAAAGCAATAGATGGCTTGAGTCTTCTCACTCTTCAAAGGAGCCACCCTGCTTGTATAGGGATGAGTGATTTTGATTGGTTGCTTTTCAAGGTGTTTTGTAACAGATTTTTTCGTCATATCAGAACTTTGTAGATATTTGTTTGTATTTAAATTATCCTCAATGGATAGATCTCTTATTTCCTCTTTTTACCTTTTTCATAGGCAGCAAGGAAAAGATTGCTCTCTTTCACTAGTCCAGTGCATGCCATTACTGAAACCCAGGATCTTAATGATAGATTCAGCCCATCCTTCTGGACTCCTCCATGTACACCAAGAAGGGAAGATTCTGAAATCACACCACCCGACTCTCCATATTCTTTAAGGTAATCCATAGAGTGTTAGTGCTTAGTGTTACAACTTCCATAAGAGTCGTTGGCTTTTGAAATCTTCAGCAAAGTTTTTCTCGCCATGTATCTTTTGAATGACTGGGTATTTTTTATTTGTTATATAAGGCCAAGATCAACTAGCAAAACTGCTTACAAACAGGCACAGCAGGCATTAAAGCTTTCGAGTCCAAAGAAGCTGTTTGCTTTTCCAAAGCTTACATGGAGCTCAGATCCATCAAAAGATGAGCAGGTTGGATAACAATGGTATGCTTATGCAATCATGAGTCTTTTAGACATTGCAAGCTACATTATTTTTGCTGTCATATTCGTTGGAGTTTTCAGTTTCCCCCCCTTTGCCATTGTTTTCAGATTGAAATGCTGGTAACAGAGGTACAATCTTTACGTGGGGAAATTGTAAGTGCAGAAGAGAGAGAGACTACTCTGCAAGCCCAGTATGAATTCTGAACCTGTACAATTGTAGTTTATGTGTCTAAAGTATCTCTGTAAAGGATTGCTTTGATCCCTACAATATCAGCCTCAATAGTGTTTCCTCTAGGTTCTTGTTTTATCTTTAGCCAGTTGTTTTATTGATGTTATTCCATGTTTGATAGTGAAGAATTCCAACACTTTCCATTGTTGACCCTTTTATTGTGGTTCATCATCGGAGTATGTTTCTGGATTAATAGTATACAGCATTACTTAGCCTTTCGCATGTGGAATAAGTTTAGTTCAGTCTTATGTAAAAATTGTAATGAATGTAAGTATACACTATGAGTCTATGATATAGGGAGCTACCGAAAAATTGCTTGGTAGAATGAGCAGATACTGACAAGCATATTGAAGGGTTTTTGGTAGTGGTCTCACCAATGTATATTACTGTATGATGTTGACTCTATGAGCATTGATATGTTCAAAATTGTATGCATTGGTATCTCTGTTGGCATACATGTTGGTATAACCATAGTTGTTATCTCACTCACTGTGCACATTTTTTAGACATTGGGAAAAAATGTTAGTAACCTCATGTCATTTACATGTTTTGGACTTTACCTCTTGTCTATATAAGTACTATTTCGTGATTTTAGTTCAATACATAGTGATACAAACAACTCAAAAAAAAAAAAAATTCTATGTGCATAAGTAGGATCATGGTTGTTACTGACGTTTTTCTGACTTCTGACTTCTGACATTTAGCCGACCTCTGACGGGTACGGTAAAACGTTTCTGACGTTTCCCGACGTTGCCTTTTTTTTAAAGTAAAAAACATGTATGTATGTTGAAGACTAAACTATGCTATGTAATGCATATTATATGATATATCAATATCAAATATGTATAATGATAGGACTTTCTAAAAGCAATTTGCGAATCATATTTTGACCTTGTTCAAGTGTGGAGAAACTGTTCTTCTTTCATTTAAGTTCCTTCAAGGATTTCTTATGTTTGGGAATCTAGTATTCTTATTCTTCATTTCGTTTGAATTTGTTGTTGAATATTCGAATCTAAGAAGGTGTACTTGCTAGTAGCTACAGGGTTAAGCACTCGTCTTCCTAGCATTGTAATAATATGGGGTAATTAAACAGCTCTTGTTGACTCGCACAATTGATTTCAAAGCTACAGCTTACTCTTAATTGATGCTTTTACATTTACTAGGTGAGAAAGCTGCAGTTTCTTATTGTTTTCATGGTCTTTAGTACTTAGTATAGTTGTTGGCAGCATGCTTCTTTGCAGAACTTGCATATGGAAGACCATCAGCTACAGTATTTGTCATTTCTGTACTTGGAGACGGGACCTATCGTCACAACTCATGGCATATGTATCTAACTCAATTCTATAACACAGAATAATATATATACAAACAATCATATGATGTCTCTAGGTTCTCATTAGCACTATATGCAGATAGCCAATGTTAGTCCATCATATGTATGAGAAACAAATGGACAAGCAGCACCTGGAGAAGTAACTGAACACCTTTCTAAACTGAGAATCGATGCAAGATGGCACCAGTAAGAGGGAAGCAGGGCAGCAGATGAAGACTGGAGAACTCGACAAGAAGCACCTGGAGAAAAGCTGCTGGACATTTTCTAGACTGAGAATTGATGCATGATGGCACCACTAAGAGGGCAGCAGGGCAGCACCTGGAGAGAAGCAGCTGGACATTTTTTTACGTTTCACTGAGAATTGATGCATGATGGCACCAGTAACAGGGCAGCAGATTACTACTATAGCAAATGCAACAAAAATCACCTCAAAATGACCCAACATTCATGTATATTTACAAAGCCTTGGGCAAAAAAAAAAAAAGCGGAGTCAGGAATGGTTTCTGACGTGGAAGTCAGGAACGCAGTCAGTAAAGTCAGCTAAAAAGGTTCCTGACGAGTCAGGAACCAACCCTGAGTAGGATGATTGTGAGCATGATGCTCTTTAGGATAAACCTTATGACACATTGAAATAGAATAATTGAATGATTATGCAATATTGCATACAATATACTATAATTTATATTGGATTATATGTTGTATGGCCATCATGCATCGGTGCATCAAGATTCATCATTCAAGTTTGAATTTGTTTTCTTGAAGTTATGTATAGTATATATATCAGTGTTCTCTCTCTCTCTCTCTACCCTCTTTTTCCCCTTTTTGCACCAAAGTTTAAGGTTCCTTCGAAAATTCTCAAAGACATTTTATTGGACGTGTTGGAAGATACTTCCTCCACTAGTCATAAGTCGGATTCAAGTAAAAAACAACTATGGCTATAACTACTATACAAGGGGATAAATGTATAATCACACATCATTGTTGGAAATTAAGCTTCAACCTTAGAAGCATGGAAGCTAATGGACATTGGACATGTGGAGCACTAAAAGACAAAGCATAGCTATGAGTTTCAACCACCAATCGACTCCAACAAAAATCCCCCCTATTGTCTCATCCATTCACAACTACAAGTAGCTCTTAGATTATAGGAAAAGGTAGCTAAGATCTAGGAGGTCAATTTGGTATGTATGAGAGAGAATTAGGCCATTATTGCACGTCTTAAGGAATAAGGACCAAACTCTGGAGTTTCCATAACCAATTAGAAGGTGGAAAGTGAAAATGGCTCAAAGCATGGAGGAGGAGCATATTCAAGAGTCAACCAAGGACCTAAGTACACTCTTTCAAAGTTGGAGTTCATAGAGGTATCATCCAAGCCTTTTATCATCAAAATTGTCTCGAGGAACATTTAGGAGCTCTCCAAAGTTAGCTCAAAGCACCATGGTGAAAATTGGTGCTTAAATTAAAAAACCTTTATAATAGTAACTATGAACATGAAGATTTAGGGTTGGCTTTCTCTTTCGAAAGGATTGTGGGGCTTGATTAGTGACATAGAGCCAAGGCAAAAGTTTGGTGACAACCTCACAAATGATCAGCTAAGAGCCTTTAGGGAGTAGAGTGAAAGGGGATAAGAACGTCATATTCATTCTTTCCTAGCATGTCATCTCCAAAATCTAGACAATAGCATGAAGGTGTGGAAGACCCTGGAGGCTATACTCAATAGTAACAAAGGCTAGGAAGATCTAGCTAAGAAATGATTCAAACAACCGTAGGAAGTTTGTCAATAGTAACATAAATGATTACATTTTTTAAAGATCAAGGAGTTGAATGATGCATTAGGATCTATAGCTAGCCACATTGATGATGATGATGATGATGATGACCTTGTGGCATATACTTTCAATGGGTTGAGAGAAGATCAGAAGTGAAAGCCGTGCACTACTTCCGTATATGTAAGGGATAGTTTGCCTGACTTTGAGAAACTTGTGGCTCTCATGGTTACTGAAGAGATGAATATAGGTGGAGGATTCACCAAGGGCAATCAAGCCCATGTTCTATGAAAGCAATTCAAGGAACAAAGTTGGAAGATAGAAGATGAACAAAGTGACGTAAAGGAAGGTTTGGCAACCATCAAAGCTCAAGTTCTAAGTCAAGCACAGTGGAAGACCTGAAAGTTTTAACCAACAAAGGGAAACAACTTAGATGGATCTTGTATATATGACAAGCCATCGCATTATGCAAAAGAGTGCTATCAAGGAGTTGCCCAAAACTCTCAAAATTAGAGGCACAACTCATCATATGGAGGCTAAGGTTTATGCATCAACCTACTCATTAAATGACATTGAAAATTTGCTAGCTATGATGCAAATGAGTGATTATAAGAAGAAATATGGATAGTGTATGGTGTTAGATATGCTCAATCCTCCACCCTCATGAGACCACAAATGATCCATGGTGCTCTAAGTTGTAAGGCCCCCATTATGAGGAGAAGCCATTATGAGAGCCCGGACATATGTGGAACCCTAACTTCCAAGTTAGATGAGGTTTGTGTGACTAGTGATGGTTATAGATGATCTTTGTGAGCCTAGCGGTTAGGTTAGGTAGGGCATAAACTTCTAGGCCATTGGGTTACCATTTATGGTGAAAATAAAGGCCCTGTGGCGTCGCGCAACTTCCCCATAGAACCTTAATGGGGGGAGTGCAGAGGGGGGCTTGCCCCTTTCTGCGGGGTCCGAGGTGTTGAGCTGAGGAGATGTGCTCAGGTGATGCAGCAATTGTGGTAATACCCCCTTTGGCTGGGTAGAAGGGCTTGAGGTGCAAGGAGCAGCCCACGCAGCAGATAGACAGAGATGGAGAGAGAGAAATTCGAATTTGGAGAGAGGCAGCTTGTTTGGGGGCTTCACTAAAGAAAGAAGTGTGCCCTAAGTTTATTTGAGTTCACTTTTATAGAACCTGGCCAAGTTCACATTGAACTTGGCCAGAAGAATAAATAATGAGTACATTAAGCCTTATAAAAGGCCTATACAAATGTGTACAAATAAGGGAGTCATTTAGGACCTTTACCCCAACAACCTCCCACTTAAAGGCATAAATGACGCCTTTAAGCTACGTGATTCCCACCATCTGTATACATAGCTCATGTTGTGCTTTAGACAAGCACTTAGTGAGAACATCTGTAGGATTCTGTGATGTATGAACCTTAACAAGTGTGATAAGGCCATCCTCAAGCACTTCTCGAATGAAGTGATATCGCACGTCAATATGCTTAGTGCGTGCATGAAACATGGCATTCTTTGCCAAACATATGGCACTCTTGCTATCACAGCCAAGCATAGGTGCCTTGTTTGACAAGCCAAACTCACTGCATAATCGTGCCAGCCATATGGCTTCCTTGGAAGCCTCAGTGGCTGAAATGTATTCAGCCTCTGTAGTGGACAAAGCAACAATCTTTTGCAGCCTTGAGCACCATGAAACAACACCTCCTGCAAGAGTGAATACGTATCCACTTGTGGATTTACGTGTATCCACATCACCAGCCATGTCAGAGTCACAAAAGCCTTTCAGCTCCAATGGATCTTTGCCATAGCAAATGCATTTATTTTTGATCCCCTTCAAGTACCTCAAAATGGACTTTATTGCTTTCCAATGAGCTTTGCCTGGATTGGCCATAAACCGGCTCACACTCCCACTGAATGGGCAATGTCCGGCCTAGTTGCAACCATAGCATACATAAGTG
The DNA here is from genome assembly GCA_020310875.1 of Ceratopteris richardii. Taxonomy (NCBI): domain Eukaryota; kingdom Viridiplantae; phylum Streptophyta; class Polypodiopsida; order Polypodiales; family Pteridaceae; genus Ceratopteris; species Ceratopteris richardii. The sequence goes on from CM035442.1 coordinate 462,725, forward strand.
AGCCACATACATAAGTGAGCCACAAGCTGAAGCATAAGGCACATTTTGCATGTCATTGATTGCTTCTTGTGTTTTGGGACAATCTTCCTTGGAAACTTTAACATATGGCTGCAATGGCACTCCAAGAGGCTTTGCATCAGCCATGTTAAATCTGTCCAGCACCTTTTCAATGTATTTTTCCTGCGACAAATACAATATGTGCTGGTCCCTTTGTCTTCTAATCCTCACTCCAAGGACATGCTCTGCTGCCCCAAGGTCTTTCATTGAGAAAGCAGATTTCAGTTGCTGTTTAAGAGCATCAATGGTGTCTCTTTTCTTACCAGCAATCAGCATATCGTCAACATATAAGACAAGAATAATAGGGCTTCCATCTACATCAGTTTTCGTATACAAACAGTGATCAGCATGGCTTCTTTTATACCCTTGTTTGAGCATGAAAGCATCAAACTTCTTGTACCATTGTCTAGAAGCTTGTTTCAGCCCATACAAGCTTCTATTGAGCTTACATACCAAATGTTCCTTTCCAGGAATAACAAACCCCTCTGGCTGTTTCATGTGAAGCTCTTCATCAACATCACCATGCAAGAAAGCTGTATGTACATCCATTTGGTCTAATTCCAAATCAAGAGCAGCTACTATTGCAAATAACACTCGCAAAGTGGTCATCTTCACCACAGGAGAGAATACTTCTTGGAAATCTATGCTTTTGGGCTGGGCATATCCCTTTGCAACCAACCTTGCTTTGTACTTGGGTTTTCCATCAACTGTTTTGATTTTATACACCCATTTGTTAGGAATGGCTTTCCTTTCTTTGGGTAATTCAACCAAATCCCAAGTATTATTAGCATGCAAAGCTTTAATCTCTTCCTGCATAGCAAGCTCCCACTTGCTGTTGTGTTCACATGCCTTTGCCTCTTTGTATGTGAGAGGCTCACCTTCATCTGTCAACAAAATGTAGTGCAATGAAGGATCAAATCTACTCACATTCCTTCTAAGACGAGTAGATCTTCTCACCCAATGATCCACATTGTCAGGCAATGGGTCTACATCAGGTGGTATGATCAAATCATTATTATTAGACTGATGTCCATTGTTTCCAGCACCATTTTCAACATTATTATTCGGCTGCATATGCCCTTCAGGAGCCTCATTTTGCTGTCCAACATCTTCTGGCTCAAAAACCACTGGATCATCAACATTTTCAGTCTTTTGTGGTGCACCCTGAGGGTCAAAATTGGGCCTAACAGGTGGTTGGTCATGCTGAAATCTTACCCTTTTATGGTTATCTTTTGAGGCACAATTGTTTTGAAGCAGCCTTGCCTCGTTAAAAACAATATCCCGGCTGCGTACGACCTTCTTGAGCTGAGGTATCCAAATCCTGTAGCCCATTTCACCTTCTTCACCATATCCCATGAAGAGGCCTTTAATGGACTTAGCATCAAGTTTGTTTCTTAGCTCAGGCCTTATATGCACAAACGCCTCGCAGCCAAAGACACGTAAGTGATCATATGAAGCAGGTTTTCCAGACCAAACCTCTTCAGGGATGTCACCTTTTAAAGACATGTGAGGAGATCTATTGCACACATGTACTGCAGTTTTGAGTGCCTCTCCCCAAAATCCATGAGGGAGATTAGCTGTGGACAGCATGCATCTCACCCTCTCACAAAGTGTCCTATTGTAATGTTGAGCCACACCATTAGAAGAGGGGCTGTATGGAACAGTAAGCTCCCTCTTAATGCCCAAATTTTCACAAAATTTCTGAAATTCAGCACTTGTATACTCACCACCATTGTCCGTACGCAAGCATTTCAGCTTTCTACCTGTTTGGGTGGTCACAAATGCATGAAAACGCTTAAGCGCAGCAAATGCTTCATCCTTTGATTTAAGCAATTGAATCTAAATTTTTCTAGAAAAATCATCAACAAAGGAGATGAAATACAAAGCACCCCCCATAGATTTGGTGGGCATGCTACATACATCAGAATGAACAAGATCAAGTACACAAGACTTACCAGACACACCAGAATAAAAGGAACGTTTTACTTGCTTTCCATATTGACATTCATTACAAAAGTCAAGCTTTGTGCCTTTAGCATCAAGCTTCTTTAAGTTACAAAGCCTAGTGAGACCCTTTTGGCTCATATGGCCAAGTCTCTTATGCCACAACTCCATATGGGAGTGAACTTCAGCCAAAGCAATGAACTTGCCTGATAAGGCCTTTCCATGCAAGCAATAGAGAGTTCCCTTCTTTGTGCCTTTCACAATCAGCCTTGAACCTTTAGTCATTTTCCATGATCCTTTCTCAAAGAGAATGCTATAACCATGCAAATCCATTTGACCCACAGAAAGCAAGCTCTTCTTGATCCCTGGTACATAACGCACATTATGCAAGACCAGCTCATTAGTGCCATTTGTAGTGAAATGCACTGTGCCAATACCCTCAATGGAACATGCATGATTGTTTCCAAGGTATACATGGCCATGGCTTCCTGCAATAAAAGTAGAAAAACACTTCTTGATAGGAGTCACATGGAATGAAGCACCAGAATCTACTATCCAAGTCTAGGCCAATGCATCATTGACGGTCAGCAAAGCATCTATGACATCACTCTTAGTGATTGACATGTCCTGTGCATGAACATTTAGAGAAGGATCAAATGCATGAGTGTCATCAGCTGAGAAAGTAGCACATAAAATGTCCTCTGCATCTGACAGCACCTCTATGACTACACTAGAAGCCACATTGGCCTTCTCCTTGTCCTTTTGGCTGTCCTCTTCATCAGTCTTGTCTTCTTTCCTGTCCTTCTTCTTATCTCCAGAATTCTTCTTCCTATCAAGCTCTGCTTTGTAATAGCGGCAATTGGGTTTCTTGTGACCTTTCTTGCCACACTGATAGCATGCCACATCATTGCTTTTGCCTTGCTGCTATTCCCCCTTTCCCTGCTTTTACTCTTATTCCTCTGTGCATAATTACTCTTCTTATCTGTCCTTCCTCTAACCATGTTGGCTTAGCTGCCTCCTTCTCCACCTGCTTTTCTCTTGATCTCTTCATTAAGAATAGAACCCCTAACACCATCAAAAGTCAAGTTGGGGTTATTGGACAATGAGACTACCAATGTCTTCCAAGAGTCAGGCAATGTCATAAGCAAGAAAATGGCTTTAAGCTTATCATCGAAAGGAGGCATTCCTGAGTCCTTCAACTGTGACAAAGTGCCTGTAAACGATGACAAGTGTTTAGCTGCACTCTTGGATTCATCAAGCTGCATGCCAACAAGCTTCCGCATCAGGTGTACTTGGTTAACAGGCGTAGTATTTTCATACGTCGCCTTGAGTTTTGCCCATAACTCAAAAGCAGTGGTCAAACCTTTGAGATCTACTAGAATCTCATCCGAAACAGCCATCTTAATGTATATAATGGCCTTGTTCAAAGTAAACCATGCATCTTCTGACATGTCCTCTGGTTTCTCTGCCTCCAATGCCCTATCACAATCCTTCAAGAAGAGGATTCCCTGAATTCTCTCCTTCCATAAGTCAAAAAACCTGTTCCCTCAAACCGTCGAATCTCAAATAGATTCTTCACATGTTAGGAGGATGACGCCATAGTTGCACAATGAAAAACCTGCTAGAATTTTGGGCAAATGCACCAAAATCAAAGTGCAGGCTCCAAAGATGATGCACTACAGCTCCAAACAGTCACAGGAGCAATTTGGGACAAAAATGGGGTGATTTTGGGCACAAAATTGATCTCTGAATTTTCTGCGCAGAGAATTTCAGAAACTCAATTTATGCTAAAAAACAACTAATTTTGTTGTTTTTAACCTCAAAGAATGTACATAATGCTAATACTCAGCCTTTAGATTCATGTAGGAGCAAAAGCCCCAATTTTTGCCATTGTTTTACAAGAAATTATGGCAAAATACTCCACAACTTTTCATACGTAAGTCAATTTTGCTGAAACTATAGAAATTACAGCAAAATGTATCTCCCACTATGTGTGCTCAGCAAGTTGAGAGTCACAAGACCTGCAAAAACTGAGAAATTTGTTGGAAAATCTGATATTTTGATGAAAAACGCTGAAAAACACTTGTTCTTCGCGATATAATCAGAGAAAAATCACTTTCTTCGCGACGAAAAGCTGGAACATCACTGGACCCTTTCTTCGCGATGAAACTTGATGATTTTGCCAAATGGTGAGTGTATGCTTCTGTAGAGAACCTGCGCAGCAGATTTGAGGCCCAATATAGGCTCTGATACCAGTTGTTGAGCTTAGGAGATGTGCTCAGGTGATGCAGCAGCTCTGGTAATACCCCCTTTGGCTGGGTAGAAGGGCTGGAGGTGCAAGGAGCAGCCCACGCAGCAGATAGACAGAGATGGAGAGAGAAATTCGAATTTGGAGAGAGGCATCTTGTTTGGGGCTTCACTAAAGAAAGAAGTGTGCCCTAAGTTTATTTGAGTTCACTTTTATAGGACCTGGCCAAGTTCACATTGAACTTGGCCAAAAGAATAAATAATGAGTACATTAAGCCTTATAAAAGGCCTATACAAATGTGTACAAATAAGGGGGTCATTTAGGACCTTTACCCCAACACGGGGGGCCTATCCCCCCGGCTCGTAGGGCCGAGACGGTAGGACTTTTGGTCGTGGAGATATTGTCGGATCATATATTTTACCGACTATTTTGTATCTCCCGACTATGTTTATCTATACTGAACCGCCTTGTAAAAGCTATATAAGCACGACCGAGGTTGAGCTTTACATAGCATTGCGCACTAGTAAGCCCTTCATCTAGAGTCTGTCTAGATCGCCATCTAAGCTCCACAGTGGGAGCGCACGGGTAGACAACCCCATCATTGTAACTGCATTACGCTCGGCAATCTGAGAATTTGAGTTCTCTATCTCTCAGTCTACGTCTATCTTTGTCTTCGTTTTTCTCTCAACTCTGTCTACAGGTCTATTCCGCTATGCTTTTATTTTCTTACATGGTATCAGAGCTCAGGAGGCTCTGAGTGGTGCAGAAGCAGAAACGCAGAGGTTGCAGAGGGGTGAACAACAAAAGAGAGAAGATGTCAAGCGGTGCGTCATCATCTACGATTGGGGGCCAAGGTGGTTCATCATCAGGAGTAGGTAGCGCACAAGCAGGAGCAGCAATGATGCCGGTCATCCCAACGGTGCGGATACGGCCACCAGCCTTCAAAGAAGGTAAACTTGATGGTACGAACTACACCCTGTGGAAGTTCAAAATCACTTCTATTCTTGACTCATATGAGCTTTTGGAGACTGTTCTTGGGACTGATCATGAGCCCCAAGAAAGACCTCATCCAAATAATCCTGGCCGAATGACTCCTCTTGATGTTGATCTTCTACGTGCTTGGAAACGTAGAAATGCAGATGCACTCTCTGCTCTTGTTACAAGTACTTCTGATAGTGTTTTGACTCTCATTCAACATACTACGAAGGCATGTGAAGCATGGAACATATTGAAAAATCAATATGAAACTCGTAATCAGACACGCATTCAGAACTTGGAGAATTAGCTTGCAGCAGAACGGTTTGCTGATGGGGAGACTCCAGAGGTGTTTATCACTCGCATAAAGAATCTAAGAGATCAAATGGTGGGAGAAGGTGTTCAAAAGTCAAGTGAAGACCTAGCTCGACGTTGTCTTCGAATCTGTCTACCTAAGTTTGATGGTCTGGTAACTCCTCTTAACACTCAAATCAGACCTCAACCACTAACTTTTGAAGAATTCAGTGCCTTACTCATGGAGGAGTAGCTTCGACTCAAGGCAAGGAGTGGTGGTAGCAAAGGAGATGTTGCATTCACAGCAAATGCCAAAGGAGGCAAAACAAACTCTTCAAAAGATGGAGACATAAAGAAGAACGGCAAAAAGAAGTTCAAGGGAGAGTGTTTCCACTACAAGAAGAAGGGACACAGAATCCAAGACTGTCGCATCAAGAAGGCAGAAGAGAAGAGTGGCTCTTCAAAAGGTGGCAAGGGCAAGGAGTCTTCCAACACAGCAGAAACAGAGCTTGAGTTATTTGTTACGATAGAGGAGATGTGCTCCTCGGCTGAAGATTCAGGAACAAATGACTCATGGGTGTTGGACAGCGGTGCATCTCGTCACATGACGAGTAGAAAAGACCTTTACAGTTCCTTACATCCTCTAAAGGAACCCATCACAGTAAAGGTAGGAAACAATGCAAGATGTGCTGCAGAGGGCCAAGGTACGGTTTCTTTCATTAACTCTAATGGAGATATCAGAAAGCTTTCAAATGTGTTTTATGTTCCACAACTAAAACAAAATCTACTTTCAGTAGCTTCTATAACTGATCAAGGTCATCAAGTATCTTTCAGTAAGACAGGAGCTAAGATTATGGACGGTAACAAGAACATTGTTGGGACTCGCATAAGGAGGAACAACCTGTATGAGTTGTGGGCCATATTTGATACCTTGTACTGAAGGAGATGCATCGCACAGGTATGGTTGCACACCTACCATCGGTTGCAGAAATGAAGGAACCATGTGAAGCTTGCATGATGGGCAAGCAACAGAGAAAGGCATTTCCACAAGAAAGCAAGAACAGGGGCAAGCTATCCTCTAGAGTTTGTGCATGCTGACTTGTGCGGAAAAATGCCTACACAGGCCTTGGGCGGGTCTCTTGACTTCATGTTACTTGTCGACGACTATAGCAGGAAGATGTGGGTGTACTTCCTTCGCGATAAGGCTCAAGCTTTTGGTAAGTTTAAAGAATGGCTTCGGCTTATTGAAACTGAAACAAGGAAGACGATGAAGAAATTTAGCATAGACGGTGGTGGTGAGTTCACATCAATAGAGTTTGAAGATTTCTGCAAGAGTAAGAGAATCAAGCATCAACTCACAGTGGCACATAGTCCTAAAAAAAACGGTGTTGCAGAACGCCGGAATCGAACCATCATGGAGATGGCAAGGTGCATGTTGAAAGGAAAGGGTTTGCCTAATCAATTTTGGGCAGAGGCTGTCAACACTGCTGTCTACATCTTGAATGGAAGCTACACCAAGGCACTTGATGGAAAGACTCCACAAGAAGCCTACATTGGTAAAAAGCCTTCAGTTTCCCATTTCAAAGTATTTGGAAGTGAATGTTATGTACATGTTCCAGATAGGGAGAGAAACAAGCTTCAACAAAAAGCATCAAGTGTATCTTCCTCGGGTACAGTGAAGATAAGAAAGCTTGTAAGCTTTATGACCCTGAGGCTAAGAAGATCATGGCGAGTCGTGATGTGGTGTTCAAGTAGGAGAAGCCACATGCAGTGGAGGAGGAAAAGAGAGCTTCCACTTTATCATCAGGCGAAGGGGCAATCCACTATGAACCTGGCCCAAGAGCTATCCCTTCTACACAAGAGAAGGAAGCATCATCTTCAGATGATGAGTCTGAAAGTCACCAACTTGCCGACACCCAAGTGGTAAAGCCATTGCCATGTTGGGTGAGGCAGCTCTATGATTCTACAAACCCCATCCCACAGTCAGTAGAACAGGTTGCAGATGGACCGAGGCGATCACAGAGAATAGAGGAACAGAGACTGGCAAGCTCCCATATTGTAAAGACAGCCTTGATGGCTGATCTCATTCAAGAAGAAGCGAAGGAACCAAGCAATGTGGAAGAGGCACTCCATGATCCGAATTGGAGGGCTTCCATGCAAACAGAATACAACAATATCATGAAGATGGAACTTGGGAGCTAGTGGATCGACCCCCTAAGTGTAAAAGTCATTGGCACCAAGTGGGTTTGGAAGCTAAAGTACAAGGCCGATGGTACTCTAGAAAAATATAAAGCAAGACTTGTTGCAAAGGGCTACTCACAAGTTTAAGGCATTGACTTTTGTGAATCATTTGCCCCGATTGCAAGAATGACTACTATCCGAGTAGTACTAGCTGTGGCTGCACATAAGCGTTGGCCAGTCTATCACATGGATGTTAAATCAGCGTTCCTGAATGGAGACCTCAAGGAGGAGGTATATGTGTCTCAGCCACCAGGGTTTGAGGCTCCCCATTCAGAGAACAAGGTATGTAAGCTGAAGAAGGCATTATATGGGCTAAAACAAGCCCCTAGAGCATGGTACCAACGGATAGATAAGTATCTCTTGGATCTAGGGTTCAAAAGATGTGCTTCTGATGCTAACTTGTATGTTCTAAAGAAAGGAGGGAAGACAATTGTGCTTCTACTCTATGTAGATGACCTTGTGATTACAGGAAATGATGATGCTCTTCTTCAACAAACAAAAGATGCCCTGAGTTCAGAATTTGAAATGACAGACTTGGGCTTAATGCATTATTGCTTAGGTCTTGAAGTTTGGTAGGAACCAGGGAAGATTTTCATCTCTCAACAAAAATATGCAAGGCAGATATTGAAGGCATTCGACATGGAGGATTGCAAGGAAATTTCTACACCTATGGAGGTCAACACAAAATTATCTATTGAAGATACTTCACCTCCAGTGGATATTGGAAGATACAGGAAATTAGTTGGAAGTCTCATCTACTTGTGCAATAGCAGACCAAACATCTCTTATGTTGTTGGAGTAGTAAGCAGGTTCTCTAATAAGCCTTGCCAAACTCATTGGAAGGCAAGCATGCGGATACTTAGGTATGTGAAAGGAACCACTGATTATGGTACTCTTTATGAAGAAGGATCATCTCTAGTCGGATACTGTGACTCAAATTGGGCAGGAGATATTGATACCAGAAAATCAGTTTCTGGATATTGCTTTTCTTTAGGATCAGGGATTTTCTCTTGGATCAGTAAGAGGCAACCGACTCTAGCATTATCTTCTACTGAAGCTGAGTACAAAGCTGCATGCGTTGCAGCATGTGAAGCAGTATGGTTGAGGAGGATCCTATGGCACATAGGAATACAAGGACAATAGACTACAGAGTTGAAGTGTGACAACCAAACTTGCATGGCCATCGCCAAAAATCCTATTTTCCATGCACGTACCAAGCACATAGAAATCCAGTATCACTATGGGCGTGAGTTGATTGAGGACGGGGTCGTGGAGATAACCTATTGCCCTACTGAAGAAAATGGAGCAGACATCTTAACCAAGGCTCTTGGGAGAGAGCAACTTCTTCGACACTTTCCAAAGCTTGGGATTGGACCAAGGAGGTAGTTCACCATCGGGTGGACATTGAGGGGGGGTGTTAGATATGCTCAATACTCCATCCTCATGAGACCACAAATGATCCATGGTGCTCTAAGCTGTAAGGCCCCCACTATGAGGAGAAGCCATTATGAGAGCTCGGACATTTGTGGAACCCTAACTTCCAAGTTAGATGAGGTCTGTGTGACCGGTGATGGTTATAGATGATCTTTGTGAGCCTAGCCGTTAGGTTAGGTAGGGCATAAACTTCCAGGCCATTGGGTTACCATTTAAGGTGAAAATAAAGGCCTTGTGGCGTCGCGTAGTTTCCCCGTAGAACCTTAATGGGGGGAGTGCAGAGGGGGGCTTGCCCCCTTCTGCGGGGCCTGGGGGGGCCTATCCCCTCGGCCCGTAGGGCCGAGACTGTAGGACTTTTGGTTTTGGAGATATTGTCGGATCATATATTTTACCAACTAATTTCGTATCTCCCGACTACGTTTATCTATACCGAACCGCCTTGTAAAAGCTATATAAGCACGGGCCAGGTTGAGCTTTACATAGCATTGCGCGCTAGTAAGCCCTTCATCTAGAGTTTGTCTACATCGCCATCTAAGCTCCACAATGGGAGCGCACGGGTGGACAGCCCCATCATTGTAACTGCATTACGCTCGGCAATCTGAGAATTTGAGTTCTCTATCTCTCAGTCTACGTCTATCTTTGTCTTCGTTTTTCCCTCAACTCTGTCTACAGGTCTATTCCGCTGTGCTATTATTTTCTTATATGGTATCAGAGCTCAGGAGGCTCTGAGTGGTGCAGAAGAAGAACCGCAGAGGTTGCAGAGGTGTGAACAACAAAAGAGAGAAGATGTCAAGCGGTGCGTCATCATATACGACTGTGAGGCAAGGTGGTTCATCAACAGGAGTAGGTGGCTCACAAGGAGGAGGAGCAATGATGCCGGTCATCCCAATGTTGCGGATACGGCCACCAATCTTCAAAGAAGGTAAACTTGATGGTACGAACTACACCCTGTGGAAGTTCAAAATCACTTCTATTCTTGATTCATATGAGCTTTTGGAGACTGTTCTTGGGACTGATCATGAGCCCCAAGAAAGACCTGATCCAAATAATCCTCGTCGAATGATTCCTTTTGATGTTGATCTTCTACGTGCTTGGAAATGTAGAAATGGAGATGCACTATGTGCTCCTGTTACAAGTACTTCTGATAGTGTTTTGACTCTCACGTGAAGCATGGAACATATTGAAAAATCAATATGAAACTCGTAATCAGACACGGATTCAGAACTTGGAGAATCAGCTTGTAGTAGAACGGTTTGATGATGGGAGACGACAGAGGTGTTTATCACTCGCATAAAGAATCTACGAGATCAAATGGCGGGAGCAGGTGTTCAAAGTCAAGTGAAGAGCTAGCTCGACGTTGTCTTCGAATCTGTCCACCTAAGTTTGATGGTCTGGTAACTGCTCTTAACACTCAAATCAGACCTCAACCACTAACGAAGTTCAAGGGAGAGTGTTTCCACTGCAAGAAGAAGGGACACAAAATCCAAGAGTGTCTCATCAAGAAGGTAGAAGAGAAGAGTGGCTCTTCAAAAGGTGGCAAGGGCAAGGAGTCTTCAAACACAGCAGAAATAGAGCTTGAGTTATTTGTTACGATCATAGTTGGTACTCGTACGCGTACGAGTAAAATCGTACGTACTCGTACGTTCTCGTACGAACTCGTACGAAAATTAAAAAAATTTGCTTACTCGGCTTTTGACGCGTTAAGCGGTTCATTTGAACCTTCTCGCTCTCGGCTTTTTGGCTCCCGCGCTTCGACCGTGTGCTTTTGCTTGATTTGAGGTGGTCCTACACCTCCTCTTTACCCTCCTAAGCTTCTCTAAAGCCTACCTAGGGTCCTCCCTCATCTTGCCGATCATTCCATTTATCTCTTTTAGCATTCCAAGCTTCACACACACCACATTTTACTTTATGTGCAACCCTTAATTGTCCAATAGCAATGGTGAAAGATAAACATGAAGCTTTCACTCTCCATTGCATTGGTGTTGAAAAGGACACCAAGAAGTCCAATTCACACCATTGGACATGCAAATATTGTGGAAAGAGGTACACTAGTGGAGCTACAAGGCTCATACAACACCTCACAAAGGTTGGCGGGCAAGTGGCGGCATGTAAAGAAATATCGGACCACATTGCCAATGATATTAGACGTAAGCATTTGGGCCTTTCATCCAGTGGCCCTTCACATGTAAGAGGGTATAATGCTTCTCCTCCTCAACCATCAACCCACTCAAATGTCCTCGAAACATCACAAGATGCCCAATCACATTTTCAAGCATCAAATACATCAAATATTTCACAATCACCAACGGTGAGAACTTCTACATATCAAAGGCAAGGTGAATTAGGAGATGCTCCGGGGCATACGAGGACATCTCTCACATGGCTCAAGGAGAAGCAAAAGATCGCGGATTCGGAGATCACAAAATTGGTAATCCTAGAAAATTTATCTTTTAATCTTTTGAATTCAAAGCAATGGAAGGCTACTGTGAAGGCACTTCGGAGGTGGGCCCATGTCAAGGATGGACGGGGCCTTCTTATTCAGATTTAAGAAGAAGAAAAATTGATGAAGAGAAGAAGAAAATTGATCTCTCTCTTCTTCTTATGAGAGAGAAATGGTATAGATATGGATGCACAATCCTCTTCGATGGATGGAGAGATAGAAAGAATAGGAGCATGATTAACATTCTTGTATCATGCCCAATTGGTACATTTTTTCTACGTGCGGTAGAGGTGGGCAAAAAAGGCAAGAAGACCATCGGAGCTTTCATATATCGGCACATCAAGAAAGCAATAGAGGAGGTAAAATCTTTAATTTTATTTGTTATTTTTGGAATTTTTATTTTTCAGCTTTTTTCATTAATGATCATTGATAATATATATATATGCATAGGTGGGAGCGGAAAATGTTGTGCAAGTTGTAACCGACAACCGACAATGCGAGCAATTGTCGGCATATGGGAAAGCTCTTAGAGGAAGAATATAAGCATATTGTATGGACTCCTTGTGCTACACATTGCCTTGATCTATTGATGGAGGATATAGGTAATTCTATTTTTTATGTAAAGTTTTTAAAGTTTATCATGCTTCATGAATTATGTAGATCTAGTATCCACGTGCACATGCATGCACATGTGCATGTGCATGTGCATGTGCATGTGCATGTGCATGTGCATGTGCATGTGCATGTGCATGTGCATGTGCATGTGCATGTGCATGTGCATGTGCATGTGCATGTGCATGTGCATGTGCATGTGCATGTGCATGTGCATGTGCATGTGCATGTGCATGTGCAGTGAGGCATGTGCATGTGCATGAGGCATGTGCATGTGCATGTGGCATGTGTCAATATGTTTATGGCTTTCATGAATCATTGTCATTATGTATGTGTGGATGTTTCTATTTGCAGGGAAGCTTTCATGGGTAAAGGCTTGCACACAAAAAGCCTATAGCATGGTGATATTTTTCACACAAAAAGGGAAAGTGTTATCCATGTTTAGAGAGCATAGTAAACTTGAAATAAAAAAGCCCGCTACCACTCGCTTTGCATATATGTGGATTGTGCTTTCACGCCTTCTTGAGGTCAGAATCCCTCTTAGACAGACAGTGGTCTCTCCTCTATGGAATGATTGGGATGAGAGCTCATTGGAGGAATCAAAGAGCATGCAGAGGCTATGCTTGGATGAGGAGTTTCATTATGACATTATGATAGTTTGCATTTGTTTTTATGATTGTGGTCCGTAGACATTAGTGATTATAATTTATTGATGACTCATGAGTTATGATTGATGATGATGATGTATTATAATTTGTGTGACTCAAGGCATGTGCCATGATTATAATTTATAAGTTATAATTTATATGTTTTGATTGAAACTTTGAAGTTTGATTGTTGATCATTGACACCATTATTGCACATAGCATGCTACACAAGTGATGATGCATAAATTACAATGCACATGTGAGTCCAAAGTCGTGAAATAAATGATGCACAATTTGAATGGTAAATGCACATTGCCTAATGCACAATGCACAAAATGCAAATTAGTAAAATTGCATTGCATAAATGATAATGTTACACATTATGTCATTGTCTGAAGACTGAATTATAGATGCACATTGCGCATGCGGCATAACTTACGTGCGTCATGTATATATGACATATATATTATAGTGATATTTCACATCCATCTTTGCTAGATTAGCTATGTATATATGTATTTTACATATAGCTTATGAAATTTCAAAAAAAAAATTAAAAAATGAGGAAAAAAAATTTCGTACTAATATCGTACGGATTCGTACCTCATGATTAGTACGTACCTACTATAGTACTAATACGTATCGTACCTGTCGTACGGATCGTACCTGGCTAACTATGGTTACGATAGAGGAGGCGTGCTCCTTGGTTGAAGATTCAAGAACAGATGACTCATGGGTTTTGGACAGCGGTGCATCTCGTCACATGATGAGTAGAAAAGACCTTTACAGTTCCTTACAGCCTCCAAAGGAACCCATCACAGTAAAGGTAGGAAACAATGCAAGATGTCTTGTAGAGGGCGAAGGTACGGTGTCTTTCATTAACTCTAATGGCGATATCATAAAGCTTTCAAATGTGCTGTATGCTCCATAAATAAAACGAAATCTTCTTTCAGTAGCTTCTATAACTGATCAAGGTCATCAAGTATCTTTAAGTAAGACAGGAGCTAAGATTATGGACGGTAACAACAACATTGTTTGGACTTGCATAAGGAGGAACAACCTGTATGAGTTGTGTGCTCTTACAGCCACTACAAACGTGGGCACAAGTAAGCTATGGCATGAGAGATTCGGCCATATTGGATACCTTGTACTGAAGGGGATGCATCGCACAGGTATGGTTGCACACCTACCATCGATTGCAGAAATGAAGGAACCATTTGAAGCTTGCATGATGGGTAAGCAACAGAGGAAGGCATTTCCACAAGAAAGCAAGAACAGGGCAAGCTATCCTCTAGAGTTGGTGCATGTTGACTTGTGCGGAAAAATGCCTACACAGGCCTTGGGCGGATCTTCCTACTTCATGTTACTTGTCTACGACTATACTAGGAAGATGTGGGTGTACTTCCTTCGCGATAAGGCTCAAGCTTTTGGTAAGTTTAAAGAATGGCTTCAGATTGTTGAAACTGAAATAGGGAAGAAGATGAAGAAATTCAGGACAAACGGTGGTGGTGAGTTCACGTCAATAGAGTTTGAAGATTTCTGCAAGAGTAAGGGAATCAAACAGCAACTCACAGTGGCACATAGTCCTCGACAAAACGGTGTCGCAAAATGCCGGAATCGAACCATCATGGAGATTGCAAGGTGCATGTTGAAAGGAAAGGATTTGCCTAATCAATTTCGGGCAGAGGCTGTCAACACTGCTGTCTACATCTTGAATCGAAGCTACACCAAGGTACTTGATGGAAAGACTCCACAAGAAGCCTACATTGGTAAAAAGCCTTTTGTTTCTCATTTCAAAGTATTTGGAAGTGAATGTTATGTACATGTTCCAGATAGGGAGAGACACAAGCTTCAACCAAAAAGCATCAAATGTATCTTCTTGGGTACAGTGAAGATAAGAAAGCTTATAAGCTTTTGACCATGAGGCTAAGAAGATCATGGCGAGTCGTGATGTGGTGTTCAAGGAGGAGTAGCCACATGCAGTGGAGGAGGAAAAGAGAGCTTCCACTTTATCATCAGGCGAAGGGGCAATCCATTATGAACCTGGCCCAAGAGCTATCCCTTCTACTCAAGAGAAGGAAGCATCATCTTCAGATGAGGAGTCTGAAAGTCACCAACCTTCCATTTCCACGTTGGGTGAGGCAGTCCTATGATTCTGCAAACCCCATCCCACAGTCACTAGAACAGGTTGCAGATGGACCGAGGCGATCACAGAGAATAGAGGGACAGAGACGGGCAAGCTCCCATATTGTAAAGATAGCCTTGATGGCTGATCTCATTCAAGAAGAAGCGAAGGAACCAAGCAATGTGGAAGAGGTACTCCATGATCCGAATTGGAGGGCTTCCATGCAAACAGAATACAACAATATCATGAAGATGGAACTTGGGAGCTAGTGGATCGACCCCCTAAGCGTAAAAGTCATTGGCACCAAGTGGGTTTGGAAGCTAAGGTACAAGGCTGATGGTACTCTAGAAAAATATAAAGCAAGACTTGTTGCACAGGGCTACTCACAAGTTGAAGGCATTGACTTTTGTGAATCATTTGCCCGGACTGCAAGAATGACTACTATCCGAGTAGTACTAGTTGTGGCTGCACATAAGCGTTGGCCAGTCTATCACATGGATGTTAAATCAGCGTTCTTGAATGGAGACCTCAAGGAGGAGGTATATGTGTCTCAACCACGAGGGTTTGAGGCTCCCCATTCAGAGAACAAGGTATGTAAGCTGAAGAAGGCATTATATGGGCTAAAACAAGCCCCTAGAGCATGGTACCAACGGATAGATAAGTATCTCTTGGATCTAGGGTTCAAAAGATGTGCTTCTGATGCTAACTTGTATGTTCTAAAGAAAGGAGGGAAGACAATTGTGCTTGTACTCTATGTAGATGACCTTGTGATTACAGGAAATGATGATGCTCTTCTTCAACAAACAAAAGATGCCCTGAGTTCAGAATTTGAAATGACAGACTTTGGCTTAATGCATTATTGCTTAGGTCTTGAAGTTTGGCAGGAACCAGGGAAGATTTTCATCTCTCAACAAAAATATGCAAGGCAGATATTGAAGGCATTCGACATGGAGGATTGCAAGGAAATTTCTACATCTATGGAGGTCAACACAAAATTATCTATTGAAGATACTTCACCTCCAGTGGATATTGGAAGATACAGGAAATTAGTTGGAAGTCTCATCTACTTGTGCAATAGCAGACCAAACATCTCTTATGTTGTTGGAGTAGTAAGCAGGTTCTCTAATAAGCCTTGCCAAACTCATTGGAAGGCAAGCATGCGGATACTCAGGTATGTGAAAGGAACCACTGATTATGGCATTCTTTATGAAGAAGGATCATCTCTAGTCGGATACTGTGACTCAGATTAGGCAGGAGATATTGATACCAAAAAATCAGTTTCTGGATATTGCTTTTCTTTAGGATCAGGGTTTTTCTCTTGGATCAGTAAGAAGCAACCGACTGTAGCATTATCTTCTACTGAAGCTTAGTACAAAGCTGCATGCGTTGTAGCATGTGAAGCAGTATGGTTGAGGACGATCCTATGGCACATAGGAATACAAGGATAGGAGGCTACAGAGTTGAAGTGTGACAACCAAAGTTGCATGGCCATCGCCAAAAGTCTTGTTTTCCATGCACGTACCAAGCACATAGAAATCCAGTATCACCCCCCGGCCCGTAGGGCCGAGACGGTAAGACTTCTGGTCGTGGAGATATTGTCGGATCATATATTTTACCAACTATTTTGTATCTCCCTACTACGTTTATCTATACCGAACCGCCTTGTAAAAGCTATATAAGCACGGTCCAGGTTGAGCTTTACATAGCATTACGCACTAGTAAGCCCTTCATCTAGAGTCTGTCTAGATCGCCATCTAAGCTCCATAGTGGGAGCGCACGGGTGGACAGCCCCATCATTGTAACTGCATTACGCTCGGCAATCTAAGAATTTGAGTTCTCTATCTCTCAGTCTACGTCTATCTTTGTCTTCGTTTTTCTCTCAACTCTGTCTACAAGTCTATTCCGCTGTGCTGTTATTTTCTTACATATGGTACATGTTGGAATTTGGGCCCCAGGATCGTTCCAATACTAAAACCTTATACACAACTTAATTGACAAGATGATAAGTGAGATAGAGAAAGAAAAAGATCTTGAGACAAGGATAGGGAACGTAAGCTGAATGCTTGCTTCACTAAAAGTAATAGATGTCCAAATTACAACATGGGAGTACTACTCAACCATATAAAGTGGTGCACTCACTAATGGAAGAATAAGAAGATGATGATACAAAATTTAGATTATGTCGAAATAATCTAAGTGTGTGTGAAGAGAATGAAGCAACGAAGCTAACAAAATAGTGTAACGAAATTGTAAATCAACCACAAGGTTAACTCACAAAAGATAGTTACCACCACCTCGTAGAAGACTTCCTGTTACAATGAGAGTAGCCTCTCCTTCACCAAAACTTCACCTCCTTCAAGAGTGTGAGAACACTCTGTCTTCAAGAAGATCTTCAAGCTCTAGATCTTTGAGTGAGTGATTATACAAGGAGCCAAGGGCCTCCTTATATAGTAGTTGTAACTCTTTGAAAAGCTTAATAAAAAGCTACGATCGTCCATGAATAAAGCTCTTTCGATTTAATTACAAAAGCAAACTCATATCGAAAAACTTCTACGCTTTTCTATATGCGATATTTAAAGAAACGTAAGCTTTGCTTTTGGTTTTGTTTTCTTTTAACTTTTTAAAAGATGGTTTCACACTATGAAGTTTCAGGTTCGCATGGACGAAGAATTATTCGACATTGATTCCAACAATCCCTCCTTCAATGTCACAATGGTACAAGCTTCAGTAACCTGCAAAACTTCTCATGACTATCTCTAGTCAATGCTTTGGTAAAAATATCTGCAACATTCTCACTAGAAGGAATATAAACTAGCTCAATGTGCTTCTTAGCTATCTGCTCTCGAATATAGTGGTAGTGTACCTCTATATGCTTTGTCCTTGCATGATGCACTGGATTCTTAGCTATATCTATAGCACTCTGGCTATCTGAAAATATTTGAATGGGTTGATGTACTCTTACATCAAGATAACTGAAAATCTTCTGCAACCATACTGACTCTAGAGTAGCTGTAAATGTTGCACGATATTCAGCTTCACACGATGAAGTGGCAATAGTGGGTTGTCTCTTTGAATACCATGAGATAAGACAATCTCCAAGATAAAAACAAAATCCACTAGTACTTCTTCTCGTGTCTCTATCACTTGCCCCATCAGAATCTGAAAATCCTTTTAGTAACAAATCCACATTGCTCCTCTGAGTGGCTCTTGGTGTAGTGATGTCTCATAGGCTGCATGGCCCTATTTGATAGAGTGTCCCTCTATGAAGACCTTACCATCATGGTAAAAGGCCTTCCTCCCCTCTCGGCCTGCCTAGAGTATCTATGGCACGCAAGCGCGTCGGTGTGCCACTTGCATCCGTGTGAAGTCCTCGTGCATGTGGAGGGTGCCGCCGGGTAGTCCACGTAATACTGATCGGCGTTTAAAAAAGGCGGTCCGTGCCTCCTCGGAGCTGATCTTAAGGATGAGTGCTCGCAAACGTGATGCATCCCTCCCAGCCCTCCATGCACCTGTGAAGGGCATGCTCTTGTATCCAAGTCGACGGCAAATGACAGTGGCGTCTTCCTTCGGTGATGTTCCTTTGGGTAGGCCTGTAATCAGAATGTGAAGTCTTTGAGTGTGTCGAAGCCTCTCCTCCTCGAGTGTATCCTTGACTCGTGTGAGCTCTTCTTTCTGCACGTCTTCCCGAACTTCCTTCTTAACTCTTTTGTGTACTACTTCCACCCACGACTCTCGAGTGGATTCTACCTCCGTTTTGATTTCGTTCTTTATTTCTTCTTTGAGTGTCTCCATGTTGGAGATCTCTCCCTCTTCTTTCAATTGCTCATAGGCTGTCCTCCAATTGTCTCGTTCTTCTGTGAGAGTCTTTACTTGTTCTTCGAGTCTTTTGACTTTATCCATTACTTGTTCTTCGAGCCCTTTGAACTTTTCCATCATTTTTCGTATCTCCATATTGAGGTTGCGGTCTGCCTCTATTTTGGCCTCTTTCAGGGCTTTAGCGATAAGTTCGTCCACTTCCCTCCGGTCCATGGGAGCCATTTCAGATATTAGGTTTAGGGTTTCAGATTTTTTAGGGTAAGGGCTAGAGAGAGAGAGAGAGAAAGAGAGAGAGAGAGAGAGAGAGAGAGAGAGAGAGAGAGAGAGAGAGAGAGAGAGAGAGAGAGAGAGAGAGAGAGAGAGAGAGAGAGAGAGAGAGAGAGAGAGAGAGAGAGAGAGAGAGAGAGAGAGAGAGTCATATTAACGTCTTCTGGAGGCCAAACTTGGCCTATGAGACAAAAACCATGTACAAGTGTAGTAACCCTGTGTAGAAGATAAGATGAAATAAAAAGTATATCGCTACACAAAGCTATATAGGGTTGGAAAAGGTTGGGGAGACGTGGCTCTGACTCTGTAGATAGTGGCCACCTAATACATGGGGGGATCCAAAATGTGAGTAAAACGCCCTAGCTACTGGTGATGGGTGGAGGTGGGTGTAGTATGTGGTACATTGGTGGTGGTCTGAGTGCCTCTTGAAGGAAGACAACCCAGGGGGTGGTGGTACGCCTATGCTCCATCATGTGGTCGTAGGTAATCCTGATGCGTGAGATATCCTCCTGATATAGTCGTGGTCGACGATATCCGCCCATGCGTGATCGGCGCCGTGCTCTCTGTGCTCCTGCCTGGCGGAGCGTGAGCCCTATAGATTGACCTCTCTGATGTAGCTCAACTCAACTGGGTAATGGTTTGCTTGGTACTCACCCGTGGCTGATGTATGGGCTGT